>OU343223.1:122879632-123056815 GCA_910596185.1 Chrysanthemum makinoi | reverse complement strand
CCATACCCTTTCCACCTATACACCAGCCCACAACCAATTAATGCATCCACACCATTAGCAGTTTACTGTTACCCTCACTTCCCCTGTTTTTGCTTTCCAAATCTCCCCTAACCCATACCTACTATCTAAACTGTCCCCCTCCACCTCCACGACACACCAAAGTTCTTTAATTACTCTGAAACTGTCTCAAGCAACCATGTACACTTTTGGCGCCAAAAGTCATTTAAACGGATAAGATGAGTTTGACTCATTCAATGGCTGAGATTGTTGATGGGATATGATCAGAGGCATGTGGGGAGTATCTCAAGGCTATAAAGAAAGAGGAGAAGCAGAGGAGTAATATATCTAGTTTTAATTTTAATTAGCTTATGTCGTTTTAACTTAATTTTGAATTTCAGTGTATCTTTAAACTTTTAAGCTTTATATTTCAAGTGTTTATTGTATATTAAAGCTTTCTTGAACATCAATTTCAGTTTTAATTCAAGTTCTCAGTTTATGCAAAATCTTACTTTTATTCAAAATCTCAATATGTTCCAATGATGTTGTTAGTTGTTGGTAAGGACTGAATAGGCTCACATAAGCTCCTAGAAAGCTTATTAAAGCTTTTAGAGACTTTAAAAATCAGTTTAGAATCAAAAAGCAAAAATCACCAAAAATACAAATAAATTAGTTAAAAATAAAAAAATCAATGAAGAAGATCATCAAGAAGCTGGAGCAGGGTTGATTATGGATGGCCTTGGTTTAGTGCTTCTTGGGAAGCTATAGGAAGTGGTTTCAGTATTGGTTCTCAGTTTTATACTTGGATTCCATGTTGTAAGCCTTTTGTTCCTTTTTATCATTTTACTGTGTAATACAGTCATAAGCTCAAATCTTTGTGTTTTCATGTTCATTAGTTATAGTTAAGTGTAATTAAGCCATAAAAATAGTCACTTGTTTTTTAAAATTTATAGTTGCTAAAAATCTCATTTTAACAGTTAAAATAGCATAATCATTATTCTTGTGATTCATGTTGTTAATACTATTGTTTTATGTTTATTTAGTCCTAATACATGATATAATAAGATCTTTAATCAAGTTCATGGTCTGAATCTGTTACAATCTTTGAAAAGTTTCAATACAGGGGGTGTTTGGGATTGCTTATTGAAAATAGATTATTCGTTTTGGAAACGGATAATCAGATAATCAGCTGTTGCAAAACGTGGTTTTAAAATATAGTGTTTGGATTTGCTTATGTTGTTTGTTATCGCAATAATCAGATAATCAGTTTTTTTTGTGTTTGGCAAATCAGATTATTTAATGTCATATCATGTAAAATTACCAAAAAAGACATTGTTTTTTATGTAGAAATTGAGTTTTATAAATTTAACATAACTTCTGACACCTAACAATTTATTTGTATAACTAACATATCTATTTAAAAAGCTTACTCACTGTAAATTAATAAAAACATTATTTATACTAGTTTTCATCTACTTTTCTCTTTAAAAGAAAAAATCACTACAAAACACATCATACCTCCATTATCCTATCTACTTCAACGTCATCCACAAAAATTTACATCAACATTTGAGCACAAAAAGCAAAAACTAGATGTATATAATTCAACAAATCTTTTAGGGGACATAACCCATTCATAATTGATTGTGATCAAGAAGTTCATAATCAACCACGATAGTTGCGGTCATTTGCCCGAATGATACTGTCAAAAGGAAAGACGGTAATCACCAATAATAATCAACTTGTTAAAGGGTTAGTTTGACAGTTGAAGAAATTGAAGGAAAATAGCAATGGTGGAATCATGAGGAAGAAAATGGCAGTTTGGTAATTTGGCTTGAAAAACAAAATCACGTTTCACAAAAGTAGGTGGAGAGCTACTTTTGGAAAACCACGTTTTGAGGTCTAGAAAACGCAAATAAGTGATTTTCAGTTTCATCTTGCCAAACACTCAAAGTAGATTAACTGCGTTTTGTAAACGCAATAATCTGATAATCTGCTGCAAAACGCAGCCCCAAACACCCCCACAGTCTAGTTAAAGAGGTGTTTGGAATTGCTTGTTTCACTGTGTTATAGGTTGTTTTAGCCATTGTTCTTATTTGGTGTATGTCTCATTAAGTCTTAGTAACTCATAGAAACAAAGAAAACCAGTGGTCATTTGTTAAAAAGTCAAAACAACCTTTGATCTCACCTTGTTCATTAACTGTTGAATTTTCATGATTCATGATCTTGTTTTCTTGTTTATAAGTTGATAAGATTGATCAAATTAGTTTTAATACATCTTAATACAACTTAATCAGTCCATAGAATCAATCAAAAGTTCATTAAAGTCAACTTGGTTTATTTTCTTTAAAAGTCAAAATATGTCCTGTGCACAGTTTTATGGTCAAAATCACAAGCTTGTCACAAGCTCACTAGTTAACTTTAGCTTGTGAATTTTAGTTCTTTGGAAAGCTAACCAAGCCATCTTAAGGGTCCAAGCTTAAAATTCAACTTCCTAGCTTATTTGATAGGCCTGCAAGTGCTTTTTAGTTTGTCCCATTTGACTCAGTACACTGAGTCATCCTCAGTAGTTTTTCAAAATTTTTATAAGCTCCTCACAAGCTTATTAGTGTAAGCCAAACCGTGTAATTTAGCTTTTTGGAAAGCTTAATTGGTCAACTTGTTAGTTGCAGTCTTTGTTTTCATTTCTTAGCTTATTATAGTACTTAAAAAGTAGCTAGAAAGTACCTAGTAAACCAATTAGTGCCATGTGCAAAAGTATAAGCTTGTGCTTATTTGAAGTAAATCCTAGTGCTTATTTCTTAGATAAATTGCTTTTCCAGTTTTCATTTTAGCTTGTTAACAGTACTTAGCTTATTTCATTTTACAATTGCTTATTTATTAGCTTAAATAGCCATTTGGCTAATAACTTGTGCTTATTCCAATTTTTTGTTAACTGTTAAGATAATAAGCTCAAAACTGAGCTTATTAGTCATTTTCATAAAAAGTTGTAGTTTTGAAAATTGCTTATTTTAAGTAGCTTAATAAGTTGCAAAAAGAAAATTCCAAAAATAAAATAGTTGCAAAAAAAGCAGTTGCTGGGATTCGAACCTTGGCCACCCAACTCACCACACACACACACTACCACTCGCCCTTGGGTCTTTTTCTGTTTTTCTTTGCATTATCTAATACATAAGCCTTGTTTTCATTTTAAGCTTATACGAGCTTATTAGCTTATTTCTAGCTTATTTAATCTAGCTTTTTCCACTTTTGTATTTTTCCTAGATTTGTATTAGTATAAAGTATTTTGTAAAAAAGTTTCAGATTT
The DNA here is from genome assembly GCA_910596185.1 of Chrysanthemum makinoi. Taxonomy (NCBI): domain Eukaryota; kingdom Viridiplantae; phylum Streptophyta; class Magnoliopsida; order Asterales; family Asteraceae; genus Chrysanthemum; species Chrysanthemum makinoi. Next base: position 123,053,511 of record OU343223.1, on the reverse strand, counting down.
TTCCGAATAGTTTTAGTATTTTTAATCATTTATTTAGTCTAAATTAGTATTTAATTCATAAAAAAAATATAAAAGTCAAAAAAAATATAAATCTTTTTTCTAAAATTTTCTTTTGTCATATAGTAAGTAAGAAAATTATTTTTACACTTGTAGGACTTTTATTTCAAAAATTTTACGTTTTTACTTGCGCACTCGCGTAATTTTTATACATAACGTACATTTTCATTTTAAGTCACATTTTTAGATAATTTAAGTTTACGTTTTAATTAAAATAATTTATTTAAGTTATTTTGTTGTATAAATCAAGAAAAACATCATTGTAAAAATAGTGATAGCGTTTATTTAATATATTTTAGCTTTTTAATTTTCTTTAATTTGCATTTAAGCCCCTGTAATTTACAAAACTTTCTCTTTAGGTATAAATAACTCAAAATCCTTACTGATCACTATCCTTAGTGATTATTCGACATTTGTCTGTGTTAAACACCATTCATCCTCCGTGGGACTTAACGACCCAGGAATCCACTATATTCCTCTGATCTTAATTGCATTTGTTTCTGAGCTGTTTTAAGTTTATTACGGTTGACCATTCACAAGTGGTCAGCTTGTGTGATTAAACTTGACCGTTTGGAAGCAATCAGCAACTAACCTAGATTTTTTCCTAGACACAATGCCATTCTCATCAAGTTTATTTCTAAATACCAATTTTATTCCTATTATTGTCAAATACTTAGTGGTGGTACTAACTCCTAAACTTCAGTTGTGGTGAATTGATTTAACTATTCTAGCATGGAAACTACCCAGCTTTCGTCCTTTAATGCTTCACCGATGTTCTTAGGTTCTATCATTGATATAAAACAAAAGAAGTTACTTTTGCTTTGGGCCTGCGATCTAAGTGTCATTTGGTTAAGGTTTCCCATAACATTATCTATTGGGTGATCCTTAGATTATTTAAGGTTGACTAATTTGTCAACTTTTATTGTTTAATCCTCAATATTGTTTTCTATGGTTTTCTTGCCATTATCCATCATGGCTTCTTCTTCATCTAAATCATCATACCAAAGGTGATGATTTACGTGGAGGAGGACTTTCATCGAATGTCACATTTAAGGATTATTCGACTACCATTGTCTCTTTATTTAGAATGATGTAGGCTTTACTCTGTTGGGAATATTCTAGGAAAACACTTTCCTATGACTTTGCGTCAAACTTGGTGAGGTAGTCTTTTGTGTTTAACATGAAGCACTTGCTTCCAAACACTCTTAAATAATCTTAAGTAGGTTTCATTCCTCTTAGAATTTCGTATGGTGTTTTTCCTAAGATCGATCTAATAAATATCCTATTGAGAATATAAGTTGATTTGTCTACAATGTTACACCAAACAATTTGTGGTATAGATTGTTCGTTTAATACGGTTCGACTCATTTCTTGAAGAGTAAGATTCTTTCTTTCTACTATGCCATTTGATTGTGGAGTACGAGGAGCTGTAAATTGTGAGTGATCCAAACCTTATCACAATAAGCTCCAAATTGTACTCTATTATCAAATTCTCGGCCATGATCTGACGTAATAGAAACTATTGAACAACCTAACTGGTTTTGGATTTTCTTACTGTATATTTTGAATTGTTCGAAAGCCTCAGTTTTTGTTTTAAGGAATCTAGTCCAAGTGTACCTAGAATAGTCATCTACTATTACTAGGGTGTAACGATTCCCTCTATAACTCCGTACGATAGATGGACCAAAGAGATCCATGTGTAGATGTTCAAGGCATCTACATGTGGATACCATATTCTTAGCCTTGTGACTAGCATGAGCTTGTTTTCCTATTTTACAAGCGTCGCAAAAGTTTTGATCAAACTTAAGCTTAGGTAGGTTTCTAACTAAGTCCTTTGACGATAATGATTGGATTAAACGCATATTTACGTGTCCTAATCTCCTATGCCATAATGTGAATTTTTCATCTATTGTTACTAGGAAAATTTTATCCCTCGGCTTATTTCCTAGTTTCATCACATACTCACTACTTTTCGTAGTTCCTCTACCTATAGTCTTCCCATCCTTAATTATTTCACTACCATCATCGGAAAATATTACCTTATACTTATTATCACATATTTGACTTATGCTAAGCAAGTTAAATCTTAAGTTGTCTACATGCTCAACATTATTAATAGTGAGAGAGTAATGAGAGATCATACCTTTTCCAATTATGTTTCCTCACAGGTTACTACCAAAAGTAATGTTACCTCCATTGTATGCTTTGTATGAAGAGAAAAGAATTCTATTGCGCGTCATATTCCTTGTGCATGCACTATCCTTGACTCATTCGTCAGGCTCCAAGTCAATTTCCAATCACATCTATTTTTATCACATAAAGACTCAAACATTCGGTCCCCAATATCCCATGGGTCCAAATTTATTAGCATTAAACATCCCTTGCATTTGTTGCATTTGGTTAGGATGTTGAAGTGGTGGATAAATTCCCCAAGGTACATATCCTTGTTGTTGAAAGTTATTCCAAGTTATGGGATAAGTTTTTGTGTAGCTTTGTCCTTTAAAATTACTTCTAGGTTGCGCTGTTCTATATCGCGATTGAGAAGTATTTATTCTCCTAGGTGGTGGAGTTTTGATCTAAGTTCAGGTTTTACAAATCCAACTCCGGGTTTAAAAGAGGGTTTTAAAAATTGTTTAATTTCTTCTTTACTAGCAGCTGGAACTGACAAACTCAGTTCTATAATTCATATCAGATTTAAATTTTGAAGCTGAGCTTTCTCCAGACACAGACGGTTCCTTTATTGATACCACGATACCTTTATTGATAAAGGTACCGTCCACACAATTAAGGGCTTCATCTGGTACTTTTGGATTTTCTGACTATTTAACAAATTTTACTTTTTTAGTTCCATTGGTTAATGATTATTTTAGATTAAAACCTATTCCCGTTTTGTCACCAGAGATCTTTTGAACACCTAATATATCTTTTAGAGATTGTGTACTCTTTTCAAACTTTGAAAATTTATTTTCCTCTTCTTTAAGTCTTTCGTTTTCTATCCTTAGATTTTCACATGTCGTACATCCGACATCAATGTCTTTTGCTACTTTCTAGTTTCTTAACCCTCTCTCTTAATTCAACAATTTCCTTTTCTAGACTAGTTCTAGTATCTTTTAACGAATTATTTTTAGTGATGATTTTTATGCTTGCTTACATAGCCTATTATATTCGTTTTGTAATATGTCATTATCTATTGATGAAGCATCATCACTATAATATGAAGAGTCGGAATGTATCTCATTTGACGTATGTGCCATAAGACATGTTTCGTCATTGGGCTTCTCTTCATTTTTCTCGCCATTGTCACTCCAAGAACCTCCGACAAACGCCTTTTGGTTGTTGTTTCTTGGTGGTTTAGGACATTCCCCAATGAAGTGATTCAGATCTCCGCATCTCAAACATTTTCTATCTCCTTTACCTTTCTTGTCATCCTCGTTCTTTTGGAATGACTTCTTTTCATCTATTGGTTGTCTAACGTATCTACCTCTTCTTCTAAAGAACTTCTTAAAATCTCTAATCGCCATTGCATATTCTTCATCTTCACTTTCAAAGGTCTAGGATTCATCATCACTAGACTCCTTTTTAGGTTTTAAGGCGAGAGACCTAACTTTCTCTCCTTTTACCTTAACTATATTGGAGTCTTTCTTGATTATCGTTTTGTGAACTTTTACGTTCCCGATGAGTTCATCAAGAGATAGTGATAGCAAGTCTTTCAACTCCTCAATTGCGGCAACCTTAGCTCTTTATTTAGGATGTAGTGCTCTAAGATACTTCATAACGTAATTCTTGCTAGAGTAACCTTCACCAAGAGCTTTAAGACTAGTAATAATAGTATTAAATCTAGCAAATGAACTATCTATAGTTTCATCTTCGGGAATAGTAAATTGTTCATATTGTTGCATAAGAAGATCAATCTTGTTTTCTTTGACTTGACTATTACCTTGATGAGTGACTAATAATTTTTTCCTTATTTCTTTTGCCGTATTACACATAAAAATTCTTTCAAATTCCTTTTTAGGAAATGCATTATAAATCATCATTTTAGCCTCATTATTTTTAGCTAGTTTCTTTTTAAGATTGTCACTTTACTTTTCATAAGGCACTATATCATCCTTTTTGGTTTCCGGGTCCTTTTCAAGCGGTTCAAAGTCACCCTTAGTAATGACATGCCAAAGATTAAGTTTTTTTGATTTCACATACGTTTTGAATCTTGTTTTCCCATAAATAAAACAATCAGTTTCAAAAAGTGGTGGTCTTTTCATAGATTTCCCTTCTTGATATTTGTCAAAATCCATAGATCGATTCAAGTTTTAAAATATATTATACTTTAAAATCTTGGTTGACGTGGCTCTGGTACCAATTGTGGAAAACTAGAAGGGGGTTGAATAGTTTTACCAATTTATCATTTTAAAATTATATTTTCGGAAACTTTAGATTCTAGTTTATGTTATATCAATTGACAACAATATGAGCACTCAACACAAGAAACAATATCAACTAATTACTATGAAATTATAAAAGTAAATTAAATGAAAAGAGTTAGAAAGATGACACCGTGATTTATAGTTGTTCGGTAATGAAACTCCTCTTCGCCCTACTCCACTCCTCGAGTACAACTTGAGAGTTCACTGTACTATGACAACAAGCTCCTTTCAGTCGGAGAAAACTGTACACGTTGCTTATACCAATTTCCGACACTAAGCTAGATGTAGAGTTCTAATCTTAGCTAGAACCAATCTACCACACGAATAACTCGATCTTCTCACAAACTACACAATTCACAAGATCCACCCAATCTTGGCACAATCTACCTAATCAACACGATAACTACACAACAAGATCCACTCGATCTTGACAAAATCCAACCAATTAACACAACAACTTCATAAATTACAAAATACTCACGATCAACTCATTCTACCCAATAATACAACAACTACAAAAGAATGAGAAAGGTGAACTTGATGTATGCTAGAATACAACAAGAAAGTAACTAATGTTACTAATACACTAACTACTCTAAAACTCTTGATATCTTGATGAATATGAGTGTTCTTTTCTTGCACTTGTAATGGAAGAATGTTAGAATCACTTATGAATGAAATAAAACTAGTTTGTGATCAAAGAAATAAGCTAGGAAGTGGAAAAGTGATAACATAAAATTTAGGTGTGAAAGGTTGGTGAAAATGTGAGATTTGAGCTGCTATTTATAGGACATAGAAATTTGGGCGTGTAACGGTCAGACGGTACCCATAAATTTGGAGATAATGGTATCGTCTACACTCCGATTTTTTTTCCTTTTGTGGGGAAGTTAAAATCTGGGGAAGGTGATTATTTTGTGGGGGGGGGGGGGGGGGGGGGGGGGGGGGGGGGGGGGGGACCAGATTTTTTGAAATTCAAATTATTTTATTTGAAAAATATTTTGTTAAAATTAGAAAATAATTTGTAAAATAAACTTTGTGTAAAATGTTATGTCACATTTTTGAAAAAAAAAATCTTTGAACATTCATAATGTTTAATGTTCATTATTCATACTTTTAGTGATTTTGGTGTCGAGATGGTGTTTTACGACTAAAAACTTTGTCTTCATTAACTTTTAGGTAGAACCTTTTTTTTATTATTATCAAAACGTATAGAAAAAGGATAACCTTTCTAGATATTATTTGTATTAACAGTAATTAGCGTTGAGAAGAAGAGACACATCAGTGTTCGCAAGAGCAACAACCGCCAAAAGCTCATCAACACTCTCCCTCTTACTAGTCACGATCTCCAACAGATAAGGCCAAGATCTCGTGCTTAGCTCGGTAACCTCCCAAATCAGTCATTCCGCTGCATTAACATCCAACTCAAGGTATTCAACAGGCAAGTTGGAATGTTTGGCATACAAGCCTAACGAGCACCCAGACTCATAGCCCTCTTTTGAACACGGAGAAAGGCCTGCTGGTACTGAGAAGAACAAACTAAATGGTTAAAAAACAAAGGCAATTGTTGTATAACCTTCTCCTTATCATCCTTAAAGTAGGTAGAACGTTCACAATTATCAGTGTTGGACTGAGTAGTTATAGCCAAAGTATCAGCAAGATGTTTGACCTTTGTCTCCAACCCAACAATCTGGCTCTTCAAACTGGCCATTTCTTTCTCATGGCACTTCACAACCCCAGCTTCATTTGCCTTCAAGGTTTGAAAGGATTTATTCTTCTCAGAAGTGACCCTAAGAATTATCTCCTACAAACTCTTAACCCGGGATTCAAGCTCAATCTTTCCAGGTGCACCTACCTATGCAAGCTCTTCCTTAAGACTCTTCACTCGAGCCTCGGCAGCCTCTGTAAGCTTCTTATACTTAGTGGCATCAGCACCAACTCGGTAATCATACACCGCTTGACCTTTGAGAAACACATACTCATTTATAATGTCACTCAGCTCGCGGTCAAAGATAGCAAGACTTTCAGAAAGGGGCCTGAGAGAAAAGCAAGCTCAACGAGCGAGAAGTACAATAGATTCCATATAAGCCTTGGCGGAACCCGTAGAGTTACAAGCATTATTTAAATCTAGGCCAATCTGGAACACAAAATGGGATGTCTTAGGAATTATGGGCGACTTGCCCTAGGGGGGGCTGGAGAACCATTTTCCTCACTCCCACCACCCTAAGACTCAGATCCTCTAGCCTGGGGTAACTTGACAGCTCCGCATGATCCACCACCTGTCATACTCATTAACTCAAGACTTAGCCACACGAAAAGCATGCACAAGAATCAAAAGATAGAGGAAAGAGACAAGCAATACCAGCTTTAGCCTGGATTGAGATATCATCACTGTTTCTCTTTGACTTAGACTTCTTCCGAGAAGAAATCTTCGGCTCTGGTACATCAACCTTACCAACCTTTATATTTTCATCATCTTAAATAGGGTACAAGGTCATCAAAGGAAATACATTCAAAGGCTTAGGAGACGAGGGGTTAGTTTTCTCACCAACAACAACAACCCCACTCCCACTAGCCTCAGTACTCACCCGATTCCTCTTTAAAACTAAACGCTTAGACAAGGGTTCATCATCCTCCACGTCCTCCATCATTAGGTCAAGGACATGCATAGTACCCCCTGACATACATGAGGAAAGAGGAGGGGAGGAATATTGGCATCAACATTAGCATCTACCTGGATGACAAGCTCAGAAGCAATCGTTACAACCATGACAGCAGGCTCCACAATCAACGATGAAATATCTGTCACCGCAAAACAAGGAATACGTGGCTTATGGTTAGAAAAAACTGCGAAAGCCACAAAAACAAAGGGAACAGGTAAATCTAACAACTCACCCTCATTATCCTTAAGCAGCACGGGGACTTCTCCAACCTTCCAGTGATGGCTCAAAGTAGCCAGCACCAAAATGCCATCCAACATAGGCCTGGCATAAACACGTAATCCATCCAAATGATCGAGCAACTCTTGATCACCCGAAGGAAGACCAGGCAAATCACCCAGGCCGGGGTTTACACCAGTACTCTACCTAAGGTACTGATGGGGCACGACCCTTTCATCCATAGTAACCCACACCCAGTTCTGGTATCAACCTTACAAACCCTTAGCAGTACCAATAATGGCAAAAAACTCTTCCCTAGTTTTTCTCACAAAATTATACCACGATCCACACTTCTTTATTCAAAAGATATGACGAAACACAAGCAAACTAGGGGCATGTTTAAACCAACACAAGCAACCAAAAAAGCATCGAGCCTTTGATATGCGAAAGGGTGGAGTTGGGCAAAAGCAACATTATAATGGTGATATATTTGAAGATAAAAGAGAGGAGGGGGAAGCCAAACATTGCAATCTCTTACATACTCTAAATGAAAAGCAATATCACCGGGTTAAGGTGGTCGATCAGCCCTTTCATGTTGTTCGAGCACACGAGGTGAATAGGGTCTAACCCACCTATGGTCATGAAAGAACTTATTGAACTTGGGAGTTTTTACCTAAGAAGGATTTTTAGACGCATAACTATGCTCATAAGACATCACAAACCAGAGAAGAAAGAAAAATCTCAAACAACAGACTCTTTTCCTAAAAGAACGAAGGAGCAAGAAACTGAACTAACCTTGCATCACCATCTTCTTGTCAAAGAAACTTGGAGAAAAGAGAAAGCTTCAAAAATAAAAAACTGTTGGCGGTTTCAAAGGAAATGGAGCATTTTTTGAGGAAGGTAGAAAAATTGAGAAGTTAAAAACATAACCTCTCACCCCTATTTATAGGGAGGTGAAAAACGATAGTGGGACACAAATGGCCATGGCCCATTAGGCTAGCACCACAAGTACACGTGCGTGATACTCAGCACTTGGTAGGACATGCGTGCAGTTAGTATCAGGATGACGTCAAGCACAATCGAATCGACATGTCTGTCCCGCCAAAATATTGAAGAAAGAGATTTGAAATCATTTCAAAATGGATACTTTTTACATGTCCCACGCAAGCATTTAATGCAAGCCTTACCTTGAACACACCACACGTCACCTGGGGAACACAACCTACAACCTAAGTCATCATCGCAAGGCAACTCATGAGTCAGCCTGGAAACTCAACCTGGACACACAAATACAAGTTGCCTAGCACAGGACTAGGGGACTCAGTCACTTAAAAGTCCAACATCATCTCACTTGTACATGACACAATACTATACTGGGGGGACTTAATAGCGTATCATTATTAGTGGCCAAGCACACTAATTATATGCTCGGTAAAGCCCAAACACCAAACAGTTCGCAAATTCAACACTAACCAGAACAACATAAACCCAGGCCGAGCTATGCTTGATAAATCTTCTCTGGAAGCATAGTACATGCACAAAGAAACAATTGTTCCAACTATCGCTAACGGTTAAGACCTATCTCTAAACAATTGATCAACACCTATCTCTTTAGCCGCAATTGATCATCCTCAAAGGGTTTATCTCTAAACCTTAAAAGCCTCTCTATAAAAGGAGAGCAACACACACAACCTCACAAGCTTCACACACTTGGGCAAATACTGCCTCACAGTAGTTTAGTGTGGTTCTTTTTTAAGTGTTACCTAAGCTTCTTGATCTATATCAATATCATCAGGTCTTTACCATTCAATACCAGAAACCAAACAACAAAATCATTCCTATCTCATCTCTAAACCGATTTACATACCATACGTAAACAACATTTCTCTTTCTAGGTCCATTACTTAGGCCTACAAATCATTTTTCTTTATGGTATTATGCTCCATATTTTTTTATATTTTATTAGTTGTGACTTACCAAACTTTATAATTTATGTTCCATTTTTTATTTATAGTTTTATAATAGAAAAAAAATTATAAAATAAAAAAAATAAAAGAAAAAAAGATTTAAAGAGTGTGTGCATCCTATTTTGATGGTTTATGAACCCACAACCCCTATCTTAAAACAAAATCATATCTCCCTCCTACTGTTCAGAATCTGTTAGGAATTGGAAATTCCATAAGGAAGTGTCGGTCACCCCAATTATTGTTTAGCATATCTTAGCTCGTAGACTTTACGTTATTTAGTAGTTATTAGCTAGTTATTAGTTAGTTAATTAGTTTAGAGTAACACCGTGGAGGAAGGACGGGTCTTTACCCACTGTATGCCTGATCCACAGTCCGAAGGAGGATGTTTAGTATGTAACTATAAATACCCTCTACCTCCCAAGGTAGAGGGTTGTACCTTTCACTTAATCTAACCTTTCTTTCTCTTGTTTACTTTCTCTCTCTAGAAAGGCTCCCATCTTCCACTTTCTCTCTCTAAACTCTTGCTTAATGCGTCCTTATATGTGATTGTTTGTATGATTGTGAAAACCAATATGTTACAATTGGTATCAAGAGCCATGGTTTGATCACTCATCTTTCATGTTCTTGGATTTCTAGTGGTTTTCATAAGGTTTTTGGGTTTGAATGAGTTTAGAGTGGTTTGCATCATTTGGATCATTTCTAGTGTTAAAGTTAGGATTTTGATTGTACTCTTGTGTTTAGAAACATTATAAGTGTTTAGGTTTTGAATTGGAAGGCTTGAATCATCGTGGTTGGATAGTTTTTGGATTGAAAAGTGGTATTTTGGAAGGTTTCTTTGAAGCGATTTGTGTCTCGTACCATTTTTCTTCTAAGCGATTTGTCTCAAAATTCATGCGATTTGTCCCTTTCGTGAATGCTTATTGAAGCGATTTGTCACTCATTTTTTGCGATTTGTCTGTTTCTTTGAAGCAACTTGTCCATTAAGCGATTTGTCTATTGAGACAAAACGACAAGAAAGGACAAAGTAGTGGAAGTAGTGGGTTTACTTGTGTACTATGCGATTTGTCAACTTAAGCGATTTGTCCCTTAAGCGATTTGTCCCTTAAGCAATTTGTCCCTTAAGCGATTTGTCAACTTAAGCGATTTGTCAACTTAAGCGATTTGTCCCTTAAGCGATTTGTCCCTTAAGCGATTTGTCATCACTGAGATTTGTCAATTCCTGCGATTTGTCTCTAAACCTAACATACAAAACCCTTGTTTTCAAACCCTAATTTTCCGAAACAGGGGGTGTATATAAAGAATTAGGGAATATCACAAACCATAACACCAAATTCATCTTTACTTCCTTATCATCTTCTAGTTCCTTATCATCTTCTAGTTCCTTTACTACATTCTACTTATCACTCTCTTACGGTTTGGTCTTGATTTTAGTAAAATCCCGGGAAAGATTCTATTTCTCGGTTTAAATCACAGACTTGTAAAATCCCGTGTATACATCAACATCATGTCTTACACCCCTGATTCAGTGATTTCAGAAGTACTCAAACTGTATGATGCTACAGACAACCATGAGAATATTAGCTATACTGAACGGTTACAGATGATGGAATCAATCAATGATGATTTGAGTTCTTCATGATCTGAGTCCAATGAGAAAGATTTGCACCTGCTCATGCTACAGAATGCCATGCAAAAGGAATGCTGCATTGTGCCCTTTCAGCAACTTTACTCTCACCTCATGTTACTTCTTCCCATAACAATGGAACGAACATGTAATGCCCTTTTCCGTCAGGACTTATCCACATTAACAGGAACTTTGCTGTTAAATTTAGAGCAATTGGAGCTACAACTTGACAAAGAGAAGGTTCAAAAGGATAGTTCCATTGCTGCACTTCAAGTGATCCACAAACAATTTCAGTCATTCATTAGTAGGGAATTCACTTCAGATTATTATTCTCATATGACTGAAATGTCGTTTAATAATCACACTGGAATGGAAGTTAACATGTTCATAGAGAGATCAATCCAACTCATGGATAATGTGGAGAAGCATATTGAGGAAGTTATTCAGAAAGATGAAAAAGTGGATGAGTGTCGGGTGCAATTGAGAGATAGTTGTGATAAGTCGGGTAATGTATCAGTTGAAAGATCGGGTGTTGCTGAATGCAGAATAACAGAGACAACAAAGAATGATGTAACCACCTGTTCAGTAACTCATGTCAGACAAGATGTGGATACAGAAATCAGAAGGGTGAATGAATGTTGAGTGCAATCAAGAGATTGTAGTGTTGAGATGGGTAAAGCACCAGATGATGGATCAGTTGGCATTGAATACAGGGGCTCAGAGGCAGATAAGCTTGAAACAGCCAGTAGTTCAGTGACTCTTGTTACACATGATGTGGATGCAGATATCAGACCAATAAATGAATAGGTGTCATATGATGAGGTACCCTTAACTGTTCAACATAGTGCATCTGCTAATGTACCTAAACAAATTGATCTTAATGTTGAACATGATTCTGATAAATGTTCCTTGGTTGAGGCTGAGTCTAATAATTTCAAAACAAATGATATGGTTGATAAAAAGGCTTTTGATAAACTTTCAAACAAATTCTCAAAACTTGAAAAACATTGCATTTCACTTGAAATTGCAATACAAAGAAAGGAGGAAAGTTTTCAAACTAAGAAAACATGTAAAAATCCTGAATTTCATGAATTTTTTGAAATAAATGATTTAAAAGCTCAGCTTCAAGCCAAAAACTCGACTATCAACAATTTGAATAAACATATTTCTAATATGCATGTGAAAAGTAATTTGGTTACAAGTAATTCTGATGTTAATACTATTGATGATATTCAAATGAAAAATGATGAATTAGCGGTTTGTGTGGCCAAATTACTAAAGGAAAATGAGTCTTTGAGAAAGCATCAGATAGAACTAAGTGACTCTGTCAAAGAAGCTAGAACTAAGTCAATAGAACAAACAAACTCTTTGATAGCAAAAATTGATGATCTCAAAGCTCAACTTCAGGAAAAGAGTTTCGCTATTGTTGCCTTAAAGAATGAGCTTAGAAAAACCGAAGGGAAAAGTGTGAACACTAATTTTACAAAACCGTCAACCTTGGGGAAGCCAGTTTCTCATCCCACTAGAGATCGGTCCGTTGTTAGGCAGCCTACTGCATTCATATCTGAAAGAACAAAATCTTTAAAGACAAGGCTTGCCTCCCAAGTTGATGCGATAAAAGTTTTGTCAAAACCAGTCACATCACCTGAGTTACCTAAGAATAGGGCTTCTAGCTCCGTTAACCCTCAACAAGTAACCACTTCTACTCCCAGAACCTCTAGGATTAGTTCGAAAACAGTGTCAAAACCAAGCATTAAAACCCAGAATTCATATGATATGAATGACTTGTGGAAGAACTATTATCTAGAAGAAGCTAGGAAAAAGGCACAGATTCGAAAAGACGGAATTTTAGGTGCAAGACCTAGGGTGATGCATTCCACGAGATTTCAAGGGACTGCTAGTAGTAGTAAACCATTACCTAGGAACACTCAAAAGACTAGGGGTTGGCTTGCATCTAAGAATAGTTATATGAAGAAGAATGCTAAGCATGTAGAAAATGAAACTAGAAATTTTGAGTCTTTTCCGAATAAGAAACATTTTCCTAATTCACATGCTAAGGTACAATCCACTAAGGCTACTAACATGGCTAAGGTTCAACATGTTATGAAGAAAAACAAACCTAAAACTTCACATAGATGGATCCCAACTGCTAAATCTTTGGACTCTAGGAATAACGATAAGTCTTTCAGTGTGCATAAGAATATCAACAATCCTAGACCTAGCCATAAGTGGATACCGTCTGGAAGAATGTTTAAGGATGTTGGACTTAGGTGGATACCTACCAGAAAGCTGTTTACCGATGGCAAAATCAAGGTTGACCGTGAAACCCCAAAGGGTTTGGATACTAATGTCACTAACCAATATCTATGCAATCAAGCTTGTAATGTTAGTGCAGGTAGTCCTTACTCAGTTGCAGATACTTCGATCCTTCAATACATGGACTGCCTTAAACTATGGATAACAAAAGGATTGATATCTCATAACTCACGGGTTCAAGTAACTCAACCTTGATATTCAATCGGCAATGACGTCTGTTCACATCAGTTCAGGCCTCGTACTTCATCATTATGGCGTCTGTAGATAACACTTCAGGCCCCGTTCCTCAAAGAAAAAAAAAGTGTACGCCTTAGTGCGCTTTTTCTTCAGAAGAAGAGAAATCTTCATTTTTATGACCATTCTCATCGACATTCTTCGTCAACAAGCTTCATGTTTTTCCATGCTCATTCAATCCTCAAGTGGATCTACGTTCATTGGTGTATATTCTTATTCACTTGCTCAATCAAAAATGGCAAACTTCATTTGCAATTTTTGAGGGGGAGAAGAGTGAATATACTACATGTTGATGGATGCTTGAATTATGGTCATACGACTCTCCAACTCCTAATGTCTTCACTCACTAAGGATAATTGGGATTTACTATTTGGGATTCATTGTTTCAAGATATGTTTGATGAGTACTTCCAACCTCCAACAAATGTTAATCATCCATTTTCTGAAGCTCATGCTCCGGTTCCTACTGACTCAACTGGTTCACCATCTAAGAAGTACTTCTCGAAATTCTCAAGAAACCTTATCTCCAGTTATTCCTCAAGGCGTTGATAATGACTATCACAATATTGCAGTTGCACTCATGAATAATGATCCGCTCTTTGGTATTCCTTTGCCAAATCTTCACGGATTATTGTTCCTTCCAATGTGCACTCTGTAAATCAACCACATGAACATAAAGGAAAATGACTACCTCATCTGCTTGAAAACATTATCGATGAATCTTCTAGATCAGTCTCTACATGTATACCTTTAGGAAGAATGCGTTGATGTTGAGGAATCATTTGTTCCAGTTCATTCAGTGGGTCAATGTACATCTGATTGTATGTTTATTCACGTGTTGGGCATTTGACACAAGTTGAATACTTCGGAGTTAATCATTTATCACTTATTTGAGATTGAAGTTGACTTTCACTAAAGCGTGTTCTTATTTGATAACTTGTTCGGGCTTAAGAATTTGAGTTGATGACTTGGTTTATCTAGTTACCAGCAGTCGGGATGTATGGTTGAAGACCTGGTTAACTATCACTTTATGGAGTTATGTTGTTTTACTCAGTGCCACACGCAGATGGCGTTGTGGATAATCGCAAGAGGTGTTAATGTCTCATACTTTGGTTGAGTATCGAGCACCTAGATATTTGCTTGGTGCATAAATTCTCAACACCGTTCTTTCATCATTAAGTGCAAGCTTAAGATACAAATGTGGGGAATTCGACTTCAGTTTCAAGTTTGGTATATCGGGTTTTCTTCTTTAGTGGTCACTTCAAGTTGTCTACATATGGGTTGATAAAGATAGTCAGAGAGAGTTTCTGTAGCAGTTGATTCTCATAAGATTCATTTGAGCTAATTTGTTGTTCTTCTCTATTTCAAGAATATTTGGTATATATAATGTGTTGCTGATTCTGAGGTATCAAAACCAGCAAGGGGGAAGGAGACATACATCTAAACACACAATGAGTACACGTGATGAAGTTAATACTTCCTCTCTATTGAAGTAATCTCGGGAAAGACAAATGTCATAACTGTAGAGAAACTCAGTGTTTAACTCGTAGTCTTTGGTGTGTTATTCCAACTATTTGGGGGAAGGATGTATTATTCCAACCATTTGGGAGGAAGTGGTCTCTGGATACTTTTGGTATGTGTTAACTCAGCCTTCATTAGAAAGAAATATGAGAAGTATACTTGGAACATGAGATGATATTGCTTATCGACATCTTCTATATGATTTATGATAAAGTGCTTCCGGTTAGTGCTTCATGTACACAATGTAATGATGATTCCGATGAGATCGCAACCATCAGGGGAGAGATATATGTACATCAGGGTCGCACAACATGTTCACATGATTGAGCTTAATCAGTTATTCTGGAGTTGACATCTGCAGAGAAGATCAAGTGATTCAACCAGTTATCGTGATGTCGTTGTTTCTTCTCTTGTTGGGTACTTGTGTACATTATGGGATGAATAGTTATATGGAAGATAACTGGAATGCACTTAGTAAAATGAAGATATTGATATGTTGTTCCCCTGAATAGACAACTTCTTGCTCAATCTCGAAGAGGAATGTGTACTTCGGGGACACATAATAGGTTCATGTGATCGGGCTCAATCGTTTATTCCGGGTATGATACCGCAGAAATGATCCGTGTTAACTTGTTACTTCGTTGTTATCGTCTTCTTCGGGTTCTTGAGCTTCATACAATTAGACTGTTTGCTTCACTTCTTCTTCTTGGGGGAAATGGTCTTTTTACCAGGATTGTCGGTTTGGGGGGAAGCTGCCAAACATTCACTTTTTGAAGGCTCAAGTTCTTGCGACGATTCAAGAGCCTCGAATGCTTTGGTGGTGAAAGTTTAAGAGATGATGACTTCTATCTTCTACAAAGTGTTGAACGATTTCCTTATCTCGGTACTCGTATCATCATCTTCTTAAACTATTTCTCTATCTATGTAAATATTTTTCAAAAACCAAAATAGAAAAATATAAAACCTACAAAAATCCATAAAAATCAGAAAATTTGAAAAAAAAAAGTTGTTTTTCTCATGACATGTCTTCTGGTATCGATAACATCTACGGTCTTAGAAATGTCATTCAATAATGGCACGGGACTTTAGATGAAGTTCGAGCAGAAGGTGTAAATATTTATTTTCAAAACATGTCTCTTAATATGGCTTGCAGTTATTTCAGACTGTAACCCGTGCTTAAACCATGGTTTGCTATTTTTTCAGATAGCAACCCGTTCTTCAAGAAAGGAAAGTGCTACGCTAAACCAATTTTCAAATATTTCGTGCACTTATCCTAAAACAAAATGAGAAAAGTATGTCGAAGGACTGCTGTTCCTACACAAATGTTTTTCCTTCTATAAATTCTTCAGAAAAATATTTGATGTTTTCAAAATTGGTGGTAAATAAGTTGCTTGAAAATCAATAAGATTCAGAGTTTTCGTAAAAATTGAAAACTCAATCAATGACTTCAGCGCTTTTAAACTTTTCAGAAAATAAGTCATTGATTGAAGGGGAGAATGTTTTCTGTTAGGTTACCAAGTTTGTAACACAAGCATCAATAGAAGAAATAGATGAAGAGGAGGCGGATGAACAAACACACACACACACACACACGTATGATAATATGGAAGAGTTATGCGTAGAGTGAAATGAGTGAATAGAACAACCAACCCTCAAGTGAGGGTTTACAAGAGTATTTATAGGAGGGAACTAGGGCAACACTCCAAGTTCCCATCCTTTGCTTATTGGGCTTGGCCTAGGCTTATGGGCCTTTTACATAAGCCTAAGCTTAATAACAAACATAAAGGCCTAATTAAGCTAACTATTACATATTAATTACTAACACTTTAATTCTAGTTTAGGAGTGATTCCAACAATCTCCCCCTAAGTGTTAGTGATTGATAATACAAACGTTGTAGGTGCTGATGTAATAGTAGCTTTGACGTCTTTTGACATTCTTCTTTCTTGTGAGAAGAAGTGCCTTGATTCGAACAATCTCCCCAGTGTAGAGAAATTGTTTCCTTTGAAAGGTTCTGCTTTGACGTCATCATTTTCTTTGTTCTTTGATCTTTGTTCTTTGTAATGGTAGTGATAGTATGTTGTTGTTGTCTGCATCAGGTCTGCTTCGTTGCTCCAGTGTCTCCACGTCTTTCTCCAACATGCTAACACGCTCTTTAACGTTGGATTTCAGTACTGATGTAGTTCTCTTAGTCTTTAAACTTTGTAGATTCTTTGATATGATGAAGAATCATTCTGACTTTGTGTTGCCTTTTGAGAGAACTTCCATTAGTGATGATGTTGGTATGAGCATGTTAAGAATCAGCACGATCAGTCTGCTCCAGAGCTTCCATAAGAAGAAAACATAAGAATGGTTAGTGATAAACGGATTCCAGCACTTACAAGTTTGAACTTCGAGAGTGTTAACAGCATAGTGTGAAAACACAACTCTAATTCTCACAAAGGCTGTTCCTAAACTGGAGTCCCACAAGTGAGATAACGCGATGTACCGAAGTACACCTACAGTTCAGATGAGTCGCTGAGGTACACCGAAGCATCACCTCACGACCGTAGACCGTTTGAGACACACTAAGCGTAATCCACGGGGAGTTACCGAAGTGACCTGCTGTCAGGGCTGTTTGATGTTGACCCGGCAGGAGTTTCCATTCAATCACTGAGGATCACATGTGTGAACCTCTCATAAATGTTCTCGACAGATTGCTAAGATCTGTGAAGGACACGATAATGTATCACTTGCGTCCTTATTGTTGAACAACAAGCGATGAATTGTCAAGTGTACCTAAGAGATATTTTGATGAATCTCGTGGCTCTAGACTCAATAGTGCGCTTTGGTTTTCCTGAGCGGAGACTAGGTAGAGGGTCTCCTTCTTCAATACCAACAATCTCTAAGAGAAAGTAAATAGTTTACGTAGGGTTCCCTGTAAGAATGAAACAAGCTTCTGTTGAGAGAAACTTGAGTGGCTAAGAAGGTTTAGTGCATGCGTCACTGTGTCCATGACGACTTTGATCTTCAATACCAGTGTCATCAAGTGACAACCAATAGCATATGAATTGAACCCTTGTTGCCCTAAGTTGAATAATCTGGAGGGCTATTTCTTTTCACCCTTTTCTTTGCTTTTCTTTTTAATTCTCCAACTCCTTCTTTCTCCGATTCTCATTTTCTCCTTTTTATAATCATACCTAAGGACTTCTAATTCTAACTATTGGTAGTGTCCTTGGGTAGATCCCTCCGGCTCTGTCGGATCATAGGACGGTTATTCCTAACCTTAATCACCTTATAACTCCATTGCCATAAAACCATTTTCATGAAAATCTCTCAAAGTGTTTATGAATAAGATACATTTTGAAAACACTTCGAGAGTTTTATTTTGCAGAAATACTCCCCCTCCACACGTTCTTAAGTATTTTGACAGAAATCTGCACGGTGAGAGAAGAGCGCGCACTTTTGAATTGATCAACTTAAGATAGACAATCCCCCGCGAGACACAGTTACATTGTATAGTTAAAGAGTTACATTGTCAGCTTTTAGGTGACAACTAGCTCTATTAACTATCTTGAAGGTGTGGACAAGCCTTGAAAGGTTGTCAAACCCGTCAAAGTTCATGTCTACCAAGAGTTTCTCGAATGGTACATTCTACTCGGACAAGTCCTTTGCGAGACACGTTTACATCACTAGCGAACTAGCTTGAAATTATTACCCGTCCCGGACAAGTCTTTTCGAGTTACTAACATTTAAGATATCGTCAATTCATTGGTTAAGTCTGTATCACAAAGATTCATTTGCAACTTCACAAAATATTTCTTATCACATAATTTTTCTCCCCCTCAAAAATGGCATATGAATGTTATTTTTTATGAAATTTTGATATGGAATATGACCATTTTGAGTTTTGTGGGAAGATTTCTACGAAGAACAATTTTGTGAACAAAGATTTTGGTTGAAAAATACTCCCCCTCAACAAGTGATATAAACTTTTGAGGTTTTGAAATACATAAGGGGAAGTACTTGTTCTTTTGAGCAAAACTTTGAAAAATGAAAGTTTTGATAAGTTTTACTCAAAAGTAAGAAGCTTTCGCTCCTTTTATAGGAGTGTGGCACTGAAGCGTACCACAGGGTCCTTTCATTACAAGTACGGGTTGTACACTGCTATGTGTGCACAAGCCATGGTCATTAAATAATCACACATCCAAATCAATATTAAAAATGAAACAGCTTAAGGGGTACCAGGGGATTCAGGTAGTCCAGCAATATCTCCAGGAATTCAAACTAGGCGTTGATAGCCTGTGAGAGTAATCCTGGGACGACCACCTACAAAGCTCTCCAAAGTTCTGAACTGGTCCCTTCTGAATAACCTTTCATCAATCCGCGTGATGATTCTCTTCACATCCCATCTCTTCTGAGAATTCCATCTCTTTTGTGACCCAATGCCTTGATGTATCGCCTTTAACCTATAAGCAAAGCCGTCCCTGACTTTCTTCAGTGTGTGATCTCCAAACTTATGAAGATCTCTACACGCCATCAAGCAGTTGCGATGAAGTTCACTACGGTAAACTACTCCAAACGGTTTGTTGATGAGAGTGTATTGTGGAAGATGGTTGATGTTAGGAAGTTCTAGCTGAGGTCTGGTGAGGTTGACATGTGTCTGATACGATTCAACGGCAAGTTGCAGATCTTCAACACGTTCCTGGATCACTATGCTTCTGATGAAGATTAGCAAGGACTTGATGTATTCACGTTGGATTTCTGTCGAGAATTGTCTTATTCGTCCCTGTACCTTGGCAAGATACAGATCTTCAATGTCATTGAGAGAAAAATTCTGAAAGTCCGCTTCACAGAAATCATAGTCCCTTTCGTCTTGTCTTTTGACCACGATTTTTTTGAGGAAAGTGTAATCCCATTTAGACGAGAGAGCTACATGTTTAACAGCAACGATCCCTTTATCACTGTACACTTCATGTTTAGACCTTTGAACCTGGCAACTTTTGTAGTAGATTCTTCGGCGTTCCGGCCAATGGTGATACATTGCATCGATGTCATACCGTTCCACGCTGTTGGCAAACATGTGAGTAGCCTTTTCCTCAATGGCTATGCAGTTGGAGTATATGGCTGCCGGGAACGGAAGTGTAAGTGATGTAGCGTATTTCTTTGAACCATCACTACCATGTAGAAGAAATTCCAGGTCATTGTTGAAGAAGTAGCGGAATGGAATCTTAGGTTGATCTGGTTGGCCAATCGTTGGTAGAGGTCTGGTCCAGTCGGTGTAGTATGGAGCATTTTCTTTTCGTGTGAAGTCAATGTTAGCTTCAGGGTTGAGCCAATCGATGTTGTTAGACATGGCTCGTGCTATGTTTTCAAGATGGTATTCAACTTCGATAGCACTTTCCGAGCTGTCTTTGAGCAATTGAAAAGCTTCATTCTTGATGCGTTTTAACTCTGACTTGGTCATCTTCTTCACCCGAAACTTCTCTTGAAGTAACTTAGCATGCTCCAATGTTCGACCTTCTACCATATCTTGATCATCAGTTAGGGCGGGAGTAGCATCATCAAGTGTAGAGAACCATTCAAACTCGGTGTCATCTTCTTCTAGCCATGAGATGACGTCAGCCTTAGGCGTCTTCTTCTTCTTCTTTGGCCTAGATGAGGATGTTGGTTTCTTTGTTGAAGCGGGAGAGGTGGGTTGTTTTTGGGGCTCATGTGTCTCTTCATCGTTACCACCAGTGTACTCGAAGTGATCACCGGTTTTCTCTGTCTGAGGTGGTAACTCAGAGTCCTGAGGTTTGTCAGCAGAAGAGCGTGGATGAGATCGTTTTTGAGCTGGAGTCCTTTGGGGTGGAGGTGGCATGGAGGAAGATTCACCAGACTTCTTTGGACGTTTAGGTGCAGAGTCCTTGTCCTTATCATCGTCATCTCTTGGTCGTTTAGGTTGGTCTGCTGATTCTTTGCATGATGATCTGAGTTGATAATCTAGTAGACCTTCAAAAAATTTTGCTTCATCCGAAGTAAAGGTTGCAGATCGTTTTGACATTTGCATCACCAATTTAGCAATTAACTCAGTTTTTGAGAGATCAGATTCTTTGGCCATTATATGTTTAACCAATGCGACGATATTTGGAGTAAGTTGTCTGGAAAATACTTCTCTTGTCAAACCAGGGACAGTGTCAAGAAGAAACTTGTAAGTATATTCTCTTGCTGCCTTCTCCAATTCCTTTTGGAAATCTCCTTTGATAAACTTCTGGATTTGTTCCCTTTCTTTCAACAACTCGTTTATCCCGTTTTGAAGAAAGTTGATTCTGTCAGCGAGTTGATTCAGCTTTTTGTTGGTTATGTCTTTCTTTCGTACTTGCTTGACAGCTTTGACAATTTTGGTTTTAGCCCGGGATATCCAAGAGTCAGTTGGTTTCTTCACAGATTTAGATGTGGATTTGGTTGTTCCTTTGGATGGTATTGGAGATGAATGAGAGGATGAATCTGATGATGATGAGCTGTGAGGTGGCTCAGGGTCCTTAGGTGGCTCAGAAGTTACCTCCTTGGAGCGTGCGGGACTGTCTAGAAGAAAATCATCATAATCAGTTTCTTCATCATTTCCAGACTTAGCCGTTTTATCAGCCTTAGTATCTTCACCAGAAGTTTTCTCAGTCTTTTCCGGTTCGGTTCCTTTATGTCAAAGTCAATGGAATCCTCAATCTGCCTTTGCTGTTGTTCGTGGGTGATGGTGGTACCAGTTCCCTGATCGGGTTGATTAACCGCATCGGAAACTGGTGTGGCTTGAGTTCCACCACTTGACCCTCCGGGGCCACGAGTTTGATCCTTTACGAATTCATCGGCAAGATATTTGAGTCTGAGGTTCTTCAACTTCTTTTGATATTCTCTTTCCTCATTAACTGGTTCTTCTTCAGAACTTTCCTTATCATGCTCAAGCACAGGAGTTTTTCCTTTGCCTTTATCAGCTATTGGACTGGGAGGTTTAGTTACCGTTGGAGTGTCATCGATTGCAGTTTCAGAGTAGGTGACCTCTTCGTCTGATTCAGTTTCCTTAGAGCTTTCATCGGTAGCTTTCATTGCGGTTCAGGCTTGGGAATAGGAATAGGAATAGCTTCCTTAGAGGGAACTTTCCTTTTGAGAGTATGTGACCTCTTAGGAAACTTTCTTTGACTCTCGGTGCTTGTAACACTTCCTGCACTGCCTCTTCTTGTTTTCCTAGTAGGTGTACCAGAGGACTTTTCATCAAGAAAACCTACTTTGCCTTCATCAACCGCTACCAGATACCTTTTGTATGAATAAATTTTTTTGACTGCATCAGTTAGAAGGTGATCTGGCAACACTGCACCCTGTTTCTTTGTTGTAGATTCCTTAAATCTGAATGTGAGTGTAGGCTCGTACAACATGGAGTGATTGTTGGGGTCATCGAGTCTCAAGGGGATATCAGGATTATTCCCTAGAGCTCTTTGGATCAACAATTTGGTATATCTGATATATGGGATCTTGGAGCCAAGCTTTTTGAGGAAAGACATCATATCGTCCCATATTAAAGCTTCAACTTCAATGTGTTTCATGTTGACCAAAGCCCAAAAGATCTGTAGTTCCATGAGCTTGTGATGCTCATAACCACTATCACGTCCAGAAATGGATTTGGTGATGATAATGTAGAGGGTTCTCCATGGCTGAGGAATATTCTTAAGATCCACGTATGAATGCTTTGTGATTACTCCTATAGCTTTGTCATAACCAATGTCGATCATGAATTGTAGAACGACCTCTTCAGTTGGTGTGGCATTGTATTCAGTTGGCTCGATGGCGGGAATGAGAAGAATAGCCCTTAAGTCTGCTGGTGTGATGGTGACTTGTTTGTGGTTGAGTGTCACCGTCACATCATTTTGACCTTTGATCTTTTGCATTGTATGCCAGAATTGGTGAATGTAGATCTCCGGCACCGTAGCAGAATTGGTGAGCATGTTCTGATAAGGGTGATTCTTTAGAATGTCCACAACAATCAGACAAGAAGACTCTGAGTAGGTGAGACTATCAAAATCAACACGAAGGTTATTCTTACCTATCTTCATTGGATAGCCATTAGGGAAGAGATCTTCAATAGTGAGAACGTTTGGTGCTTCCACGTTTTGCATTTGAGCGTCCATGTCGTGATTTGAAAGATATTTAGCCAAAAGAACCAACATATCGAAAGACATTACGTTAGTCAACAGTTGGTTTTATTGTCTAATTATTGAATGTAATATGTCGATGATTGTTACGAGTCCCATGTCACTTATTTGTCCAATAGTCCAAAGACGTCGTGATAATTATCGTGAGTTGGTTAACTTTGAGTTTTAAAGTCCAAGTTTTCACTTATTTTTCACAACTTATTAAACGATTAAGCTTATTAGTGACATTATTGGTTTCGTGGCGTTATGATTTATTTATTTACAAGTTTGCATTCGTAACAATTCATAATTAAGGTTAAAACTAGGCTTAGGCGTAGAAATGGCAAGCTTATGCGTAAACAGGAATGATTATACGCGTAAACGTAAGCTTATGCATAGGTTCTTGACTTACGCGTAGGAAAAGAGGTCCTTATGCGTAGAGCTTACGCGTAAGTGTATATGGAACCTTACGCGTAAGGCTTACTCGTAAGAGTCAACCTTATGCGTAGAGGTTACTGTTTACGCATATCCTTCACAGGATACGCGTAGTCCCCAATGTAGAACCTTACGCGTAAACGTTACGCGTAAGATTTCTCTTACGCATAACATGCTACGCGTAAGGTGATCCTTATGCGTAGATGGCAAGTAACCTTGATTCTGAGTTATACACGCGTTGAAACCTGAAATAAATTCACCATAACACAAATATTATCATCTACATACATTCCTTTTCAGTTCTAATCATGGACACACTTTCAAGCAGTTATGTGTAGAACATATGTTACGCGTAAACCTAAACCCTAAGGCCTAATTTCTACGTGTAAGTTATCTAGCCATAGGAATTGCACCAAACTTGTTCTGTAAGGTCTAAGAAGCATAGTGAGTAGTTCTATCCAAGTTATAACATCAAAATCAAGGCCAATAAAAAATGCCCAATTCTTAAGAACATAAACCCTAATTTCCAATTTAAGGCCAATTCTTGTTTTTGGGTTGATTCCAAGCATGATTATGGTCAATTAACCTTGTAAACAACATCATATGAAAATCTTTTTAACCAAAAACACTCAATATTGAAAATCCCCAAACTTACGCATAAACCCTAAATTCAAGAATCAATCAATTCGTGTTTCTGGGTGTGTTTTAATGACAAAAATGGAATCATTGATGTTAGAGAAACGTTTTGACACTATCATTTTAACCACAAACACACAATCTTGATTAGGTGTTCATACGCTTATGCGTAGAACACAAAATCACTTCTAAGTTAAAATCTAACCGTTGGTTTTCAAAAAGATTCAAAACCTATGTTTAGATTATTGCAAAGAACGTTTAACCACTTACAAATTGATGATCAAGAACACAGATTTGCCGGATGATTTTTATGCGTAGGATTTGGTAGGTGAAATAAATAAATGTGTAATAAATGAGAAGTAATAGTTTGGTAGAGGTGTTTTGTTAAAAACACTTTGACATTTTGACACAATTAGTCTCTCCACCTTTACCTTTTACATCCCATGTCCATAACTTCCATTTTGGTTACCAAACGAAGGATATTTGGAAAGAAATTTGACGACACTCCCCCTCGGCTTAAGAAATAATGAAATTTTATAAATTTTAGTCCGAGGAGTGTCAGTAAACCAGAAATGTGACCACCATTTAAAGAAACAACCGGGACGAAGTAACATGCAAGTACAAGGTTTTATGAAACCGAAAAATGTTTGCTTTCTCCCCCTCAACACTTGATCGAAAAAATTACTTAATTTTGAAAGAGAAAAGTGTTGACTGAAGATTTGTACTTGCAATGTTAAAAGAAATATAGATAGAAGAATATTTTTGATGTTTTATCAGATTTTATATTTTTGTATTTTGTTTTTGAAAAATATTTACAAAAGAGGTTTTGGTGTTTGACTGGTTTTAAGAATGTTTTAAAAGTTCATCCAGTTTCTCTGGAGTCAAACACCGCATACCAATCCGGTGGACCAACTCATTAAACCTAGCAGGAGCTAAGGCTTTGGTGAGGAGATCTGCCAATTGGTATTCAGTACCCATAAAGTATAATTCAACAGTACCCTTTTCCACGTGCTCCTTGATGAAATGATATCGAAGATCGATGTGCTTTGATTTTGAGTGTTGAACGGAGTTGCACGAGATCGCAATAGCACTTCGATTGTCGCAGTACATCAGGATTTTGTCAAATACGTAACCATAGTCTTTGAGTTGTGTTCTCATCCAAATGACTTGAGCACAACACGCCGACATGGCTACATATTCGGCTTCTGTTGAGGACAACGACGTAAAATCTTGCTTCTTCGATTGCCATGACACCAGTTTATCCCCAAAAAATTGTAATGCTCCTGAAGTACTTTTCCGAGAGTCTAAGCAGCCTGCGTGATCAGCGTTTGAAAAAGTTATTAGTTCAAAACCAGAATCCTTCGGATACCAGATCCCCAAGTTAATGGTTCCCTTGATATATCGGAGGATTCTTTTAGCCTCGGAGAGGTAGGTTTCAGTTGGTCTCGACTGATAACGGGAGCCAAGATATACGGCAAAAACAATATCAGGCCTGCTAACTGTTAGATACATGAGAGACCCAATGATACTTCGATATTTGGTAGGGTCCACCAATTTCCCATGTAAATCAGCGTCTAGCTTCTTGGTATGAGCCATTGGTGTGGCATATGTGTCACAGTTTTGCATTCCAAATTTGTTTAAAAGTTCAAGGGCGTATTTGGAGTGACTTAGAAAAATACCACGGGGTGATTGATGAACTTGCATTCCTAGAAAGAATGTGAGTTCACCCATCATTGACATTTCAAAATGTTTTGTCATAGGTTTTGCAAAAGCATTTGAATATTTTAAATGTGTTGACCCAAAAATGATGTCATCCACATAGATTTGAACGATTAAAATTTGAGCCCCGTGATATTGTATGAAAAGTGTAGGGTCGACCGAGCCTTTGGTGAACTTATTGGCAATTAGGAAGGATGATAACTTAGTGTACCACGCCCGAGGAGCTTGTTTGAGACCGTACAGAGTTTTGTTCAGTTTGTAGACATGGTTCGGGAACTCGGGATCAACGAATCCTTCTGGCTGGCTGACATAAACCGTTTCTTTCAGTTGCCCATTCAGAAAAGCGGTTTTGACGTCCATCTGAAAGACCGTTATATTCATATGAGCCGCGAACGCTAAAAATATCCGAACAGCCTCAAGACGAGCAACCGGAGCAAATGATTCTTCGAAGTCTATACCCTCTTCCTGTCTATAACCCTTAGCCACCATACGTGACTTGTTTCTGATTACTGTTCCTTCAGCATCCAATTTGTTTTTCCAAGTCCATTTTAGACCAATGACGTAGACCCCTGTTGGTCTTTCAACCAGTTCCCATACTTCAAGACATTTGAATTGGTTGAGTTCTTCTTGCATGGATTCAATCCAGTTGTCCTTTTTCATTGCGTCTTTAATGTTTTTAGGCTCAGATTGGCAGATAGTGAGTGCATAAATGCAATGTTCACCATCTCTGTGAAGACGTTGTCTCGTTACGACTGGTTGATTCGGGTTACCAATAATATTCTCAAGAGCATGGTCTTTTGTCCGACGATGTGTAGAGGGTTGAGTTTGGTATACATTGTGCAGATTTTGAGGATTCAAATGGCTTGTAGATGATTCCGCAACATCAGGTGCAACAGTTTCATTAGCAAACGGGTTAAAGAATGCATTTGGATCAAAATCTGCAGGTGGGGGTACTTCATTGTTCAGAACATCATCAGTTGGTTCAGCGTCATTGGAAGCAGTTTGTTCAATTGTTGTTGTAGAGTCAACTGGTGGTGCTTCTTCAACAGTGGTTGTTGTAGCAGGTGTATCAGGTATTGTAATATGATCAGTTTGAGCAACGGAAACATCGGATACACCTGGAGCACGTTCATCAATGTCATCACTAAACAACGAAGCGAATAACTTTTCCATTTGTTGACGAGTAAGCTGGGGGCTTGATTCAGCTGATGATGGGGTTTGAGGGAAGTTTAAACGGTTGTGACCGGGTTCCAAGCTGTTATGCTCAGAAGCCATCTCTGTAAGCTCATCGAAATTTGCATGAATCATTTCCATAACCTGCTTTGTACGACGATTCCAGATCCGGTAACCTTTAGAATTATCACAATATCCAATAAAGACTCCAATGTCAGCTTTGGATTTGAGCTTTCCAAAGTCATCACGATCATTATTCGGGTAGCAAAGGGATCCAAATACATGAAGGTGTTTGAGATTCGGTTTTCGGTTGTGGATAAGCTCAAAAGGTGTTTTGTTGTGGCGTTTTGTAATCATTGAACGATTCTGAGTGTAGCATGCAGTTGAGACAGCTTCTGCCCACAAGTAATCCAGAAGTTTAGCATTGATTAACATTGTTCTTGCAGCTTCCACTAACGTACGGTTTCATCTTTCAACAACTCCGTTTTGTTCTGGTGTACGTGCAATAGATGTCTGATGCTCAATTCCCACTTTCTCATAAAATTCACGAAGAGTTAGATTCACAAATTCAGTTCCTTTGTCTGTTCTGATTTTTCATACTGTATTCCGGAGCTGAACTTGAATTTTCGTGAGAAAGGTGATGATCATCTGTGGAGCTTGATCTTTGCTTCGAAGGAAGTAGACCCAAGTCCATCTTGAGTAGTCATCTACAATTACCAGGATGTAGCGTTTTCCATTAATCGTCTGCACGCGCATCGGACCACAAAAATCCATGTGAAGGAGATGAAGCACATGCTGAGAGCTGTGTTCCACCTTTGAAGAAAAATGAGCACGAGTGCTTTTCCCTTGTTCACAAGCTGAGCAAAGGTGATCTTTAGAATACCGGAATCTCGGGAGACCTTCAACAAGTTTGTATCGAGCAAGGTTGGTTATGGCTTGAAAGTTTAAGTGTGAGAGACGTCGGTGCCATAGCCAAGATTTTGTTGATGTTACCTTTGAAAGTAGACAAATGGGAGATGAAGCAATCATGTCTTGCATTGAGATTGTGTACAGACTTGAATTGTGAGTGCCAGACATAAGATCGTTTCCTTGTATATCACGAATGAAACAAGTTTTCTCTCTAAAAGCAACTTCTAAATCTCCATCACAGAACTGACCAACAGAAAACAGATTGTGACCGAGACCCTCCACATAATAAACCCTGCTAATTTCGATGTTTCCATTGATGTAATCTCTGTAGCCCATGATAGCTACGAAGTGATCATTCCCGAATCTGACAGTGCCAATGAACTTTGCAACAAAGTTTGATAACATTTTAAGATTGCCTGTCATGTGTCGGGAACATCCGCTATCAACAATCCAAAGGATGATCTGTATCACCTGCATTACACACAGACGACACAGATGGAATAGAAGTGGATGTGGAACCCGAAGAGTTAGAGGGTTCCGAAGCAGTTATAGTCGAAATACACACATCAATGATTTTAGGCATCCATTTAAATCCTAATGTATTATGAATCCATTACTGCCATCTCCAACTAGTCTTTGCTTTAGTCTTAGTGAATGCACTAGGTGGTACTACATTCCTTGGAGGTGATACTGGAGCTACAGGGACATCAATGCGTTTCTTAGAATCTAAAGAGGGCGGTTTACCAAGCACAGACTTAGAAGCATTAGTGGGCCTAGAGGTATTCTGTTTCTTAGGATTCCGTAAACGAGACAAGATAGCTTTAGCAACACATTTATCATGACAATCAGAAAGCATACTTTTACGACATATAACACAAGAAGCTTCAGACTTAATATCAAAAGTACTTAAAGGTTCAGCATTCGTTACAACACTTTTTCCATTACATTTGTCAGACGCAATATCTAAAGTGGGTGCAACTCGGGTCTTATTCAAAGTCCTAGGGTGTTCTTCTACTTCAGCATTCTTTATTGTTCTTTTCTTAGGTCGCAACTTCCTATTCTTCCTTGTATTGCTCCTAGGCTGTGAAGTGCGGACGTTTGGAAAAGAGGCAACTATTCCTGTTTCAGTAGAGGGAAGCACATTAGTATCTTGTGGTTTGTCAGTAGGCATTCTGGGGTCACGTTTGCGAAGTGTTACAGGTGCAATTTTCTTAATGATGCTAGGCTGAACTTGTTCATATTTTCCTAACATCTCCCTTAACTTAATGATAGTGTGCACCAAATCTTGATTTTCAGAACGAAGATTTCCAGAAAAGTTCATGACTTCTTTAGTGTGTGCAAGATAATGATCAAGTTCGTTTGATGCTGCATCACGAGTCTGTTTGAGTAAATCAAATATGACACCATATTCCTTTTTAACTTTTGCAAGTTCTTGTTCATATTTTGAGATTTGACATTTCAAAGACGCGTTTTGATCATCCAGTTGCTCAGGTTTTGAATTAAAGGTTTTTGCTTGCAACTGAGCAATTTTTTTTGTCAAGCGAGTTCACGAGAATGACAATCTTTTTGACACCATAGAAGATGATGTTTTGCATTTGAAAGCTCGTTTAGCAATCGTTCATTTTCAACTTTTAAAGACTCGATCTGATGCACATTATCAGTATTCTCAACAATTTCAACATAATCAACAGAATCAGCAGAGATATAATCAGATGCATATGACAAAGTATGGAATAACACAACATTATGGATATCAGCACAGATAACATCTTCCAAGAGTCGATCAACATCTTTTCGTAACATTTTCTTTTTACGTTTTGTATTAGAAATAGATGTTTCTGTTTTCTCGAAAACGACTTTCATCAATCCAAGTTCCTTATGAAATTCCCTTTCCCAATACAATGTACAATTTTTCAAAATTTTAACATGGGGTAAAATTCTTTTCTGAAAAATATCTCTTTGTTCTCGCGCCTGAGGCAATTGAAAATGTTCAACTTTTATTTCATAATGAAATTCAATCTCACGTTCTAAAAGTTTGAGGTCAGAAGTGAAAATGTCAAAATATCTAAGAATTTGACGATTTTCTAGTTTTGATTTTACTTCACTGACTGAAGGTAAAGGACCATAAATTTGTGCATAATTTGGTTGGGGAGCAACATTAGAAGACTCAGACGTTTTTGTGATAATCCTGGGTGTGTTAGAAGAATCCTGTGGTGTGACGAAAGTGACCGCTTTTGAATAGTTAAATGGTTTGTTATAAACAACATTTTCTAATTTCGATCGACTCTCGTCTTCTGCATCTAATTCCTCTTGACGATGATATTCCACAACACTCATAACAGAATCATCAATTTTATATTCTGCACTGGAAACTTCAGGATTTGGTTTGAATGCTTTGGTTGAAAGCTGTGGTTTGTAATCAGCAAGATTCGATCCATATCCATTTGGATTGGGTTTTAAAGTAAACTTTTGAATAGTTGTGATTGACTCACCATGTTTGTAAACAACATTTCAAAACTCTTTGAGTTTGTTTTGTAAGCCGACAATTTCTTCAAGACGGTCATCTATTCGTTTCGTTGAATGCTTTTTGTACGCAGAGAACTGTTGTTGACAAGTTAACAACTCAGCCTTGGCTTTTTGAGTTTCCAAATTAAGAGCGTTAAGTTGTTTTTTATGTTCATGTTTCAGTTTTTCTATCTGAGACAACAAAGCATTCTTCGATGCGGCTAGATCACGAATCTGTCGTTCTAAAGATTTTTTGTTTTGATGTGATTTAGCAAAAGCGGCTTCAAAACCTTTTTCACGGTTTTCTTGAGTTTTGAAAAAATTGAGTTGCCGTTTTAAGCATTCAATATCCCTGGTTAACAGTGCATTTTCACTGTGTAGATGCTGATTTAATGAACGACATTCATCCATTTGGGATAGATAATCTTTAATTAAGAGATCAACATCTGGACTAGGCAAAAGTTCAGCGTGTTCAACGTAAGTCACAACATGATCAGTTTTCAGATCCTCAAGTATAACCACGGAGTCAATTTGAGTATCAAAGGTAACCATAAGATCATCTTGATCATCAAATGTAACTACGGGGTCTAGTTGAGAATCGTCAGAATGAGATGTGGATGACTCATTTTGAACATTCTGAGCCTCGTCGGATTCAGATGTTGGCGGACATAGTAGATCAGAGCTGATTATGGTTTGTTCGGGTACCTGAGACAAGCCATCAGTGTCATACACTGGGTCTGTGTCACTCATGTGAAGAGCTTGCATTTGTGCCATCAACATCACTATTGCATTGGCCTGCAAGTCCTCCATATCATCATCTGAGTCTGCATCTGCCATAAAGCTCTGTTCTTTGTCTGTGAGAGTTCCACCAGCTTCATCCTTAAGAGCCAAAAGTAAAGCCTCCTTGTGATAAGCACTGCCCCTAGTCCTCGGCTTTGGGCATGCATTAGCCAGGTGTCCCTTCTCATTACAGTTGTAGCAGCGAAGACCATTTATCCCATTCTGAGCATTACCCTGTTCAACCACTTGAGCTCTCTATTGTGGAGCACCCATGTTATTCCTACCCATAGCATTAAACCCTTGACCACCGCCCATCTGACGACCATAACCACGATTCTGAACTTCAACTCATCCATTGTTCACAACAGCCTGATTCCTTGTGTTTGATGAGGAACGAATGCGATTGTTGGATTTGTTTGTATAACGGCCAAAAGCTTTAGCAATCATAACAAATCCATGTTGCAATGCATCGAAAGCATCTGAGTCCTCATTAGCTTCACTGTAAAGTGCTTGATCATTGTTGTTGTTGTATGGAACCAATTGAGTTTGTTAAGATTGTTGTTGTGACGGATCATATGGTGTGATTGTGGCAATTGGTTGAGGAGCTGGTTGAGGAGGATAACTAGTTTGAGCCCACAAAGCAAGTTGTTGATTATCCGGAAGTGAAGGTGAAACAGTTTAGCCACGGATAACCCTTTCCTTATCAACTTCTTTTTTATGAGGCTTCAAATAGTCGTACAAGAAGCCGTGTGAAGCATGATGAATATTCTTCGCTTGACGGAGGAAAATGACATACTTCTCCCAATCAGGACCAAGACTACTTAGGAATTTTGTATTGACTGCAATTCTTGGCATGATGATGTTGTGTTTATCCAAATCATTGATGATGTCTGAGAATCGATGATGATAAGACTCTAGTGTCTCTCCAGGTTCAATCATGAAGTGTTCATAAGCCAAGTAAATTTTGGATTCCATATCCTCTTGATTGAGTGCAGTGCCTTCCATGAGAAGATGAATATGTTCCCACATTGCTTTTGCGGTCTTTTGAGCATCAACACTTCGAAGAATTAGGTTTGGTAATCCTAAAAGGATATATTGCATTGCTAGCTCATCAGCTTCGTAGTGTAGAAGTTCATTAACAAAAAGGTCAGTATTAGTTGCAATGTTTGTGAGATCATCTCTTGGTGGAACAGCATTTGGATCTCCGGGTGTAACAACAATAGGCATCTGAAATGGACCTTCCAAGATAACCTTCTTTAAGAACTTTCCATGTGGCTTCTTTAGATCACAAAACCTAAAGAACCGAATCACCCATTGATCGTAGTTTCCTGGAGTGAGCATTGGAGGTCTATCAAGTGATCCTGCCTCATGAATTGATTGCTGGCTACTTAAAGCTTCACACATCTTTGCAAACCAAGTCGGTTCCTTCATAGTATTCCTTGATGGATGTTGATTGTAAACGTTTGTGTAAGGTTGTACTTGAAGACTAGGTGGTGGTTGAACCATTTGAGGTGGAGTTGCTCCTTGTTGTGGATAATGTTGTTGATTAAATTGTTGTTGATAAATTTGTTGTTGTTGATTAAATTGTTGATGTTGTGGACTTATTTGTTGTTGTTGTTGATTATAAGTATAAGGAAAATAGCTAGAGTATGGAGGTTGTGACATGTTGAAAACTTGTGTTGTTAAATGGATCTTTGTAGTCGAATGAAACGTTGTTGATGAAGTATCCTTAGGCGTAGAAACCAAGTGTAGGCAAAGTAATAGTTAAGCGTAAAAACACCAAACTTACGCGTAAAAGTGATATTTACGCGTAGGATTAGCTTACGCGTAAGAATTGAGAAACACTAAAGTTATGCGTAAACTGAAAGTTAGGCGTAGAAAACTTAGGCGTAGGATTAGCTTATGCGTAAGACAGAGCTTAGGCGTAAGAAAAATCTTATGCGGAAAGAGTTCTACGCATAAGTTTGAGCTTATGCGTAAGATTAGGGTTTTGCCCAAAAAATCCTTTACACTATCACAGTGTAAAAGATATCCAAAGTCGAAGTGTTTTCAGGCTTATCCAAGCAAGAAAACACTGAGTAAACCACGAAAACTGAAGATCAAACCACGGAAAAGTTACGCGTAAGATTAGGGTTTTCTTACGCGTAGAAAGTAACCAAAAATGATTTCTGCCCAATGATGTTTCTAAACCAGATTTTTGTGATGAAACAGCTTCAATATCACCAAAATAACACAAAAGTGTGAAACTTGATGATCCAAAACTTCTAAACACCTTATGCGTAGAAGAAACTACACGTTTAAAACCAAGCTTAAAAACAATGATCCACACGTAAAGTTTGAAACTTTTTGCCAAAAACAGATATTTTAACACCTAAAAACGTTGAAAGTACAAGAATCTTGGATTAAAAAGTGTAAAAAATAAGTTTTTAAGCGTGACAAATTTGGAAACCGTATTACGCGTAAACCAAAAACTTCAAAAACAAAGGCTTTTCACCCAACTATTTGGCGAATGATACCACTGTTAGGTCACCATATATGTAACACAAGCATCAATAGAAGAAATAGATGAAGAGGAGGCGGATGAACAAACACACACACACTCGTATGATAATATGGAAGAGTTATGCGTAGAGTGAAATGAGTGAATAGAACAACCAACCCTCAAGTGAGGGTTTACAAGAGTATTTATAGGAGGGAACTAGGGCAACACTCCAAGTTCCCATCCTTTGCTTATTAGGCTTGGCCTAGGCTTATGGGCCTTCTACATAAGCCTAAGCTTAATAACAAACATAAAGGCCTAATTAAGCTAACTATTACATATTAATTACTAACACTTTAATTCTAGTTTAGGAGTGATTCCAACATTTTCAAATCTATATCATCTAACAGGCTTATCTAATTATCCTATATACTTAAATGTAAAACATGTTAACCTACGTTGAAGGACTAGGTTCCTAGGATATGATTGTTAGGATTAGATGATTAGAGTTTGATAAACACATTATTCACATGCTTTACATAATCTGATTGATATGTTGAGTTGACTTTTCTTAGTCGATTACAGTTTGGGTGATGTCGACCACCATATATCTATTTGTATGTCCACTAACATATGCAGATATCATGGTTCATAAGAATGTTCCCGATCCGGATCCCACAAATGAAGAAGATTGGATGCCGAAAGGAAAGGGTAACTATATCTTGGGTCGACAAATGAAGAAACGGAGCTTAATTGGACCTCTATAGAAAGTTTGCATGACAAATGCAACGTCAGAGGTCTCACTGCATCAGCAGACGGTTTTATTCCAACCTTCAGCAACAACAACAAAAGCAGCTTAACCACCTAACGTATCTTTGTGCAGGATTAATTGTGATGATACCATGTTCGTATGGTAGAAAAATATCTGTTTGAAAATAATTGGACTATATTTTGGAAATCAACCGGACTTCATTTTTATCAAAACTTAAGTCACTCAATCAACGACTACGGTCATGGATTGAGGGGGAGAGTGATTTCAAATTGAATAGTTTCAAACAATATTTCTTCATAAAAGTCCGGTTTGTACAAAATAAGTGGTGATCTAAAGATTTAATTTTATGTCATGGTATGATTTTCTTTAAAATTCAAAGATCTTTCAAAATGAAATTTTTTTCTGTTCTTGTTTGATTGTGAAATTGTTTTATTTTACTTAAAGATCTCTTAAAAACTATCATACCTGACACTAACAATCTTTAATTGTAACACCCCCAAAATCAGTCTAGCAGCGGAAGTCGACTGAAGGTGTTACTTCATAGTTCAAAGTTCCAGTCATAGAAAACGACCTTTGATCTCCTGAAGTGCATGAGAAAAACGGGTCAACTATGAAAATAGTTGGTGAGCACACACGTTTTAAATAATATGAAAGTCTTTTTAGAGAAAGAGTTCAGATATATTTTCATAATAAAGTTAAGTCCAAAGTTTTTGAGAAAGGGCCAAAGGCAAATGCTCTGTCAAACCATCCAGTTGCAAATCCCGCTCATACAAGACTTGCAACTATTTTTTTACAAACCATTGCGTAACAAATAGCACAATTTATGGTCAAGCACACGTGGTCATATCAAGTAATAACGCCTCATATATAATAAAGTTATGCGGCAAAGCCCCAAAAATAAATAATATGCATTTCGTAGATAGGGGAAAGAGAGGTTGGCCGACCTCTAATAGCGCTATCCATATTACCTACTGCCCCACACAAGGAGGCCACACGAACGGTACGTATAAATTGGAGTGCGAACGGCAAACCAATCGGGGACTTACAATGCGAATGCACTGTTTGTACGGACAGTCCATCATAACAACTATTATATATTATCACATAGTGACTGCTCCGAACATGGGAGACTCGGCACTGCTCCGAACATGGGAGACTTTAAGCTGCTCCGAACTTGGGAGACTTTACGCTGCTCCGAACATGGGAGACTTTAGGTTAAGGTCTGCTCCGAACATGGGAGACTTTAGGCCAAGGTCTGCTCCGAACAAGGGAGACTTTACGCTGCTCTGAACATGGGAGACTTTAGGTCAAGGACGTATGGTCCATTAGGTTCAAACAAGTCATGAGTTCATAATTAAGTTTAAGAGTCTAGGGGTTCAAAATATATCAAATAGTTCAAAACAAGTCAAAAGAGAGTTCAATATAAGTCTAAGGGTTCAAAATATATCAAGAGGTTCAAATTAAGTCAAGAGGGTTCAATATAATTCAAAGGTTCAAATTATGTCAACAAGTTCAGAGAAAACAATTTAAATTTATTTTCATGCATTTCACCACAAATAAGTGAAGCGGTAAAAAATAAAGGGGGTTGTGAATACTCACTGTCGCGATTAGCAGCGGATTACAATGATATAACGTAGATCAAGAAGTCGCGAGCTTCTAACGACGACCTAAAAATTAAATAGTCGCGTCTTAGATATATAACGAGAAAGTACAAAATAACTTTTATAAAAGTATTTATATACTTTTGACATTGTACACATTTTTGTAAGTTTACAAAAATGTATAAGTTTAGTTTATATTAAGTTTTAAAATGATGACAAGCCTCATTGGTAAGCTATCCTATGTTCAGGTGTATATAATTTTAATTAATCCAACTATCCCGTAATTACTAATTTAACCTCTTATATGGACAAATGGGTCATTTTTCAATAGTAGTTCTTACTACTTTGGTGTTTACATAAAAGTGTAACAATACTCCTATCAATTTTCGGTTATTACTTATATGTTTATCCCGACTTGCTTAACACTTTATTCCTAAACTTTAAATTATTATCAATTAGTTTTTATGTCCTAAGAATAGTATCTACATATATTTATCATACTTAGGTGTTCTAAAGTCTTTATTAACTTATATCATAAGTTAATTTACAAATTTACCCTTGTATTTCATTGCAGAAACTTTGGCTGCACATTCAGTCCCGCCAAAACAATCATAAGTTGAGTTCTACAACTTGTTTTGACGCGCGAATTTCACCAAACTTCAAGTTTATGTCTTAGCTACATTTCATAAAACTGGGCCGACTACCATAAATGATCGAAACTATGAGTTTTTTCCAAATGAAATCTGGTGTGCAGATTTTGACACGTTTCACCATTTTGGCTCTCATTTACTCATCGGGATGAGTTATGAGGTGCGCCACCCGGCGAAATGACCAAAAAACAAATATCTATTACCCTATCTAATTACCTCAGGTCTATAACTCACTGAGTTGTCCAGACTTTCCAATCTTTGGGGTTTCAGAATTCAGATTCATAAAACTTACCTAAGGCTTGTTTAAGTTTGTTTTCATTGTTTAAACCTTGTGTACAATGTCAAATATATATATAATCTTACAAATATCATAAAAATAAAAATGGTCTAGAACCTATTACAACCATAATGAATGAATATGAAAATAATCAATAGCTTACATGATGATGATGAAAACAACAATTACAAGAACAACTACAAATCAACTCTTAATTCTTCTAGCCATTAATCTTTGTCTTCAAGACTTCAACCCAACTTGATTATAACCTTATGTAAACCTTGTAAGAACCCTTTTTACTTCAGCCCCTAATCCTTGATAATCTTTCAAATCACCCAAAGAATCACCAATTGAACTTAGGAACTATGTAGAGACCACTAATACCTTCAACTTTGGTGTATAACTTATAACTAGAAAATCAAAATTAGATGGTGTAGTTTTGGTGATGGATGATACGGCAAAACCACAAGGGATGAAAAGGTTGAGAGATATTTCTTTGTCTAAGTATTAAAATGAAAGATAAATGAAGATTATCTACTAGTGATAACTTAGTGATAAAGAAAAGGTACATGTGTGTTGCATCTTGAAACGTGGCAAATGGTGAGCAATTATGTAAGATTGTTGGTTATCATATGTTATAATAATAGTTTAGGATTTAGGGGGTATAGTTTGGTCCCGGTAATTACTAATGTTAAGCCTTTAAGTCTCATAACTTTAAACCGAGCAACGTAAAAATGTAATACTTATAAAAATGTTAAAACTTATCAATATACTCCAACTAAGTATATTAAAAGTGTGATAAGTCTAATGGATGCGTTTATGTTGTTAAAATCTAATAACGTTGGTTCAAATACGCGTACTACGTAAAAAGTACAAAGTTTACGTAAAAATGACAAAATAGCAATAGTTCATATAAAATATGACAATTGGAGAAAATAAAATGTATAGAACACCTAGACTCATCATAGTCTTGTGTTGGTTACGAATAAAGCTCACGTGATTGAACTTACGTAATTACTTTTAAAAGTAATATTACTTAACATTAAAATAATAATAAGTCAAATTATAGTCTGAAATATACGAGTTGCTACAGTCTCCACCCGTCAAAAGAATTCAGTCCCTGAATTCAATTTGTTCGTTCTACAAATGCACGTTCTCATGGTTAGATATGATGGGCAAACTTTCCCATTCTCGAGCATAGCCCTCAAAAGACCTTTGGCTAGTTGATTCTAACATAATCCTACAATTCTTCAAACAAGAACTGTCATGAGATTAAGTTGTATAGGTTGAGTAACAACTTGATTCTAGTTTGATTTTTGCAACTCATCAAACAAGAACTGTCACTAAATCAAGCTAGAAAACAAGTTGTCAAAAAGAAAGAATTCACATCTTTGAAGAAGGTCTTTTGAAAGATTGGCTCGATTTTGGAATTGCTTAAACCAATCAAATTAACGAATAGTGGTGGCTTAGAATAGCGAGAAGGCTAGAAGTACATCTAAGGCTTATGACATTAGATCTCACATTAATCAATGTCATTAACTTGATAAGTAACAAAAGTAAATTCTACACATGAATTAAATGGTACTAAAGTAAAAGGATTGCTCAGAAAGAATGTGCACAGTACATTGTTGGTGTCCACATGAAAGATTACTCAGGCTGCTCTTAAAGCAGTGTAGTAACGTTTGAATGAAAAATCCAAAGGAGGTCAAAGTCTTAATTAAACGATCAGGATTCGAACTAGGATTTTGGTGTTGTGGTTAAAGCTTGTATGATAAGGGGTATACCGTTAAAGGTTGTAATTATGACAACTTCATACGTACATGTCCTACTAAGTGTGATGAGATAGATTTTTTCAATTATAAGAATCTAGTGACCAAATTTAAACGGAGTAAGCATTGTCCATTCTTGAGCTAAATCATTTAAAATATTAAGCTAAGTAGCAACTTTAACTTAATCTCATAACTCATCAAATAAGAATTGTCATGAAATTAAGTTAAGAGTTGTTAAAAAAGCTTTAACGTTTTTGAAAATTTAGTTAAAGTTTGAGGGTTGCTCAAGAATGATCGAATCAACATTTGTTGTATAGGTTGATGAGATCAGTGGGGAAGGTCAATGGTATTGTCAAAGTAAATGAGTCATTTTAAAGAAAATCAATATAGGTGATGAGAAGAAGTTCTATCCAAGAGGGTAGATAAATAGGCTTAGAAGAAAGGTTTCAAGATTTTTTTTTTGAGCGACACAATAAATTAGTTCTAATATATGTGAAGAACTTTTACTGGGTTAAGACGTTTAGTAGACATCAATTGTCTAGCGAGTAAGGAAGGATCAGTCGTTTCACCTCCGGTGTTCATTAAAATTTTAATATAGTTTGCAAGAGACGCAGTATCCAAAAGTTTTGTCTGTTTTTGGCGAAGTAGTCAATAGCCTAAAAAGAAATACAAGTTCCAGAGATATGAACGGAAAACGACAGTACACTAGAATAACGCTCATAGCACATGGATCATCACAAGCAACGTCATGAACAATTCAACCAATGCTGTCGCTAAAGCCGGATATCATGTCATCCTGAATTATAGTATGTAGATTCCAATGGTCGTAAGGAATGGAAAGGCGATGCCTAGTAAGTCGTTCCCAGGGGTTCAGAGGTTTCGACCCTCGGGATCTGTCGCAAGTACGGGCCTTGATAAGAAAGTGGATATAAAACGATATTCGGTGAAGATTTGGCAGGACTATAGACTGTAATTATGTAATTGGAACGGAAGATATAATAAGACTTATCGTATCAAAAATAGGACAAGGCATGTCGTAACAAAAGCACTTAGTAACTATTAAGCCTAATCAATATATAGTGTAACAAAACGAGGCAAGTATGACAGGAACAAAGCATGCTTAATGCTAAAGATAGATGTCTAACTACATAGTTCAATCGAATTAAGTCAAACACTTAAGTTCAAGCTCATATATTGTCTTAAAGGCAAAAAGTCTTAGCACACATAATGCCTAGCAGCACAGTCACAAATACAGAAAACACGTAAAACAAATTCACAAACATAGACCAATGCAATTTCAGGTGACTCAGACTCTAACTCATCTAGACTCCGACTCCAACCAAACATGATCTAAGATGACTACCCCCATCATCCCATGATCTCTCCTGAATTAAGCATAGTTGATCAGGCTATGCATAATTTAGGAACAATGATGGAATGCTCGGGCTAGTCGACTTGTACCATATTTGGGGTTTTATGAAAACTTTAGTATGGTTATAGTTGAGGTTTTTATTTTAGAAAAACAGGCATTCTCTATAACCTTTGGCTCTGATACGAATCTATAACACCCCAAAATCAGTCTAGCAGCGGAAGTCGACTGAAGGTGTTACTTCATAGTTCAAAGTTCCAGTCATAGAAAACGACCTTTGATCTCCTGAAATGCATGAGAAAAATGGGTCAACTACGAAAATAGTTGGTGAGTACTGATTGGTGGCAAACCGTCAAGTTTTATCACACAAGCTAGCCACTTGTGAATGGCT
This sequence comes from Chrysanthemum makinoi, assembly GCA_910596185.1. Taxonomy (NCBI): domain Eukaryota; kingdom Viridiplantae; phylum Streptophyta; class Magnoliopsida; order Asterales; family Asteraceae; genus Chrysanthemum; species Chrysanthemum makinoi. The sequence continues at coordinate 123,012,895 of OU343223.1, read as the reverse complement.
AACCGTAATAAACTTCAGACAGCTCAGACACTAATGCAATGAAGTCCAGGAGAGTATAGTGTTTCCCCAGGTCGTTATGTCCCAACGAGCTGTGCGAGAATAATCAAACGAAAAGTGATCGAGAGGATTTGAACGGAAAAGAGATATGATTGATTAAACCTAAAGAAAAAGTTTATAAATTACAGGGGCTTAAATGAAAATTAAAGAAAATTAAAAAGCTAAATTGTATTAAATAAACGCTATCACTATATTTAAAATGATGTTTTTGATTTTTCTTTTATAAAACTTAAATTAAAAACTACGTGACGTACAAAAGAAAATATGAACTGAAACAATATTAATCCTAAAAATATGAAACTGACATTTTTACAAACCTAATGATAAGAGAAAATTTTTAGAAAAAGAAAATTAATTTTATTACTATTTATTTAATTATTATTAATTAAAAACTATTTTTACCTATTTAATAATACCCTAAAATATAAGAAAATATGAAATAAAGCTAGAAAAATGAAATTATGACTTGGAAAAATCTAAAAATAACTAAAGAGAATTTTCAAAACTAATTTTGTATTTTTCTGATTATTTTTCTATTTTCTATCAATTAAAAACTATTTAAAATTATAATTAAATTGCTAAAAATTACAAATTTAACTAAGAAAAATCTGGAAAAATATTTTTTGACTTTTTATATTTATCTTAACCTAGGAAAAATGAAAACTTATTTTTTTGAAACTTTTCTGATTTAATTATATTAAAAGCTAATTAAAAATGCCTAAAAACTGTTTTAAATGAAGAAAAATAGCAAACAGTGCTAGAAAAATCTGAAAAATTCAGGAAAAGTCTAAATTAATATTCTGATTCTATGAAACATATAAAAACAGTGGCTTATGTGTAGGATTATGAAACTGCAGTGCAAGGTGCTTAAAAATAAGCACTCAAGATGAGCTAAAGGTACCAAATGAGCACCAACTGATTACAGAAGTTATAATAAGCTAAAACTACTAGAAAGCAACTAATTACAACTGACCTAAACTTCTTAAGTGCAAACTAAACAGATTTGAGGATTTGAAATTAAGTGCAAAAACAGATTTTGGGTGCTACTTTGAAGCTTGAGAATAAGCTACTCAGATAAGCTAAACTCAAAACCAAAAGTAGGAACCTAAAGTAGACCTGGCTAGGAACCTATGGACCAAACCTGAGCCTGAGATAAGCTCAATTGAGCTTTTGACAAGCTCTGCAAGAACCTGTGCAGACTCAGTATTTACTGAGTCAGTGCACAGGGCATATAAGCCCTAATTGACAAACTGTTTTGAAGCTTTTAGAAAATTACTAAAATTCCATAAAAATCATATTAAGTAATTAGACCAACTGAAGTTATTAATCCCAAAGTTTTAATGAATTTGACCCAGAAATGAATCAATTAAAAATCAACTTAGGTTGGGTGAAAACTGGTTTTTCACTTTTGACTTTTGAAGCAGTTATGAAACTTTGACCAAGATGAAATTTGAAACCAATTTATGGACTGATTATGATGAATTAAGATAAAGTGAAACTTAATCAGGCTACTCTAATGATATTTGAACACAAATCAAGCTTTGGCTTATTGAAAATTCCAACAGATATGAGTTTAAGACAGATTTATGGTGATGTTGACTTTAAGCTTATGCAATGAGTAAATATGAACTAGAATGAGTTTCAATTGACTAAGCAAGTGTAAAACAACTAGTCTCAACTACTGAACAACCCTCTAACACATATTTGCCATAAAATCCAAACACCACTTTAAATCACTGATTTGCAATTTTAACTCACTTGATTTCTCACTAGCTTATATTAGCAATAAAACTGCAACACTATGATCTAATTACAGCTACATTAATAGGTTTAGACTAAGCAAATACCACAAATTCAACACAAGCTCTTTAAATAAACTGAATTAGAAATGGAAAGAAGATAAAAAGCTCACAAGTGTCCCAGCTTATTTTGCAGCTTAAACCAGAACAAACATTACTATTCTATATCAAACCCAGTCCAATCCAAGCTCTGCAACACCCCAAACCATTTCCATTACTGCTTGACCAATAATTCTTCTCAGTTTGACTTTTGTTGACCATACACCAAAGTTGCTTGAAACTTAATTGTAAGCTTACCAAAAGCTATGGACAGCTTGAATAAGCTTATTTGGATTTAAAACTAAGCTACTAGAAGCCTGAATTTGGGTACATGAAACTGAATTTTTCAACAGTAAACCATAAAACATGAAATGTTAATACAACTTGATTTGACACTTGAAAACAGATTATAATGATCAAACAACTTGAGTTCAATACAAGAAAGCTTTAAGTTACAAATTTAGAGACTAGCTAAGACAATTTTAATAAAAACGACATACATGAATGTTTTAAAACTAAGTACTCCTCTCCTAGCTTCTCTTTCTTCCTTTTTTATACACCAAAACTGCTTCTCTCTCCTATCAGAGCAATTCCCACTTGCATTTGGGACCATTGGATGTCTTGAGAAGATATTGGCCGTTTGATCACTTTTGGCGCCAAAAAGGTTTTAGCCACTGTGGGGGGGTTTGAGTGTTAGGTTGAAGAAGCAATAAATGCATCTTGGCTTGTTGGGTGAGGTGGAAGGATAAGGGTGTGGGAGATGAGCTGGGGGGATGGTTGTGTCTGGGTTTGCAGAGGCAGTTGGGAGGAAGAAGACTTTTGGAGGGAAAAGGGTGAGCTGGTTTTGACTTGGGTGGTAATAATAGTGGACGGGGGTTCAATAAGGGGGGGTCAAGGTGTTTTGGCAGGGGCTCATAATACAAAAGGTCAAATCTTGTATTTAAATAACAAGGACTTGTTTTGCAATTTCTGAAAGACCAAGGACCAAGGCTGCCAAATTTCCAAAGTTGTTTCAAGGGACCAAAAATGACAATTTTCAATAGTACAAGGACCATAATGGACATTTTCAAACTTCCAAGGACTATTTTTGCCAATTATTAAACCCAAAGGACTAAACTTGTAATTTCTCAAAACTTTTGACATTTTTCACCAAAGGACTAATTATGACAAGTTATGATTTTAAAAGGACCTTTGGTGACTTTTCTTTTGAAATAAGTGCTCAAGGACTATTTCTGACAACTTTTGAAACTTGGGGGACTGAAACTGCCAATTATGCAAACTTAGCTCATTTTTCATCTGATTTTAAACATTTTGCATCTGAAACATATAAAATGCAATTTTGAGATATTTTCAGTATTTTGATGCATTTCTGAGCATTTTTAAGTGTTTTGCAGTTCAGATTTGACCCAAAAATGATGAGTATTTACACACTCATCAATCCCCCACACTAAACTATTGCTAGTCCCTAGCAATCTTTTGAGAAAAACTTAATGGATTTGAATCTCTTTACCAAAAGCCATTACTTCTGGAGTAGCCAAATGTTTCAGTTCAAGTAAGAACTATGGTACACTGATAACCATGTGATTTTGAGCAAACCACCAGCTTCCAACGGATTTGATTTGTCTTTACCAGAAGCCGTTTGCTTCTGGACTAGCCAACTCTTAGATAAATTATCAATATTATCTTTGGTGAGCTGACTACCAATTATGGTTTTTCCACTGCCTTTACCACAAGCCATAAACTTGCGGGCTAGCCAACTCTTCACTTTTAAGGATATGGTGAGCTGAATACCATACAATTTTGGGCAAATTGCAAGCCGTCAACGGATTTGAGATATCTTTACCAAGAGCCGTTTGCCCCTGGATTAGCCAATCCTTTTGTTTATTAGACATGGTGGACTGATAACCGTAAGTTGAGTAAGTGCAAAACACTTACTCCAAAAAAAAATTTTGGCCAAAAATGGGGGAATTAGGTGGTATAATTACATGATAAAATTCGTGAGAATTCCCCCCCACACTAGAAATGAATATTGCCCTCAATATTCAAAGTACCGGCTGTATGCCAAAACTGAGAACGTAAAAGGGAAATACTACGGCCATTATTTGAAATTTTTTATTTTTTTTTTATTTTTTTTTTAGATATATATACAACATGTGGGGGGCAACTCCCCCACACTAGGGTGGTAGAAAATAGAAAGAAGTCAGAAATACGGGTGAAAACCCATATAGTGTGCTACTGTTTTTGTTTCCCGAGTCGCTAGCTTGACTCGATCCCCGCATTCATTGGTTCATGGGGAAAGCAACGTGGAAAACCAATCTCGATCGGACTTTCGTTCACAATGTTAATAAACATATGAACATCAGAAAGTTCCACACCGACGAGATACAACCGCGGTATTGTTAATAGTAGAAACTATAAAGGATGATACCGGGGTCAAAGATGGTGTCCTCATTCCCGAAAGAGAAAAGGGAAAGAGCAACCACACCATCTGTGAAGAATGGAATAAAGATGTGCATGAGAATGCATGCCCATTCCTCATTAGTAAGAAGCAAATCACCATTTTTGACATTTTTAAGCTTAAACTTGAAGCTTGTATGGTGATTGTCAACAGAATTTCCGGTAGGGAGGGTTGGAAACGGTTCTTCAATCAACAGTTTTTCCAGAAAAAGGATGTCCCCCTCTGAATCAAAGTAAGTATTATCAATTCCTGTTGGAATCGACTCATTACTAAGAAAGGCATCGACTTCATTCCAAAAGTTGTCATCTTCCTCATCCGGAGTGAGAGAAGGGATGGAAGAGTCGGGATTAATATGACTAGGAGATGATGGATCATTTTTGAGCAATTCTTCAATGGGAAGAATGTCTCCCATTGGATCACAAACATCATCATCAAATCCAGATGAAACTGAAGAGAGTTTGGTTTCATCCACAGAGTTAACAAGCTCGATACGATAAACTGATTCCGGAGGTGGGACAAGTGGTGTGCTCTTAGAGCTAGCAATTTCCACCACTTCCGATAAAGTATCCAATTCTAGATCATCATCGTCAAGAACACTCTTGACTGCCCTGGCACAACTTTCAAACCATTTGTTTGAACCAGGGTTGATTTTCAAAGCTTTTAGCTCAGCACGTTTTTGGTGACTCCTCTTAACTGTGAAATTTGAGAGTGTTGCATTGATTCTTTCAGATTTTTGATCAATTGTGGCAACACTATGTTTTGATAGAGGTTTGGAGTTCTGGTTGATATTAAACGTGAGTTCTTCGTTGTCAGCCCGTATGGTCAACTCTTCAGCAAATACATCAATTAGAGCACGGCTCGTTCTCAAGAAAGCTCTCCCTAAGATGAGGGGAACTCTAGGATTTGCATCAAAGTCTACTACAACAAAGTCAGTAGGAAAGTGAAACTTTCCTACTTTCATCACGACATCCTCGGCTATCCCAAGTGGACGAGTTATGGTACGGTCCGCTAGCTCGAGTGTCATACAAGTGGATGTAAGTTTAGGAAGAGACAGTTTCTTCCAAACTGAGAGTGGCATAAGGTTAATGCTAGCGCCAAGATCGGCCAAGGCGGAGCATTGAACCATCCCCAAGAAATCACACGGGATTAAAAACCTGCCAGGGTCTTCAAGCTTTTTGAGAAGGACCGCTGAGCATTGCTCATTGAGAGGGGTTTTAGCCATCTCAGATAACTTATCTTTGTTGGTCAGTAAGCCTTTAAGCGTGGATGCAAATTTGGGCATTAGAACGAGAGCATCAACGAAGCTTATATCAAAGTGTAGTTCATTGAAAATTTGGAAAAATTTTTCCATTTGCTCTTTGTTTTTGTCTTTGAGCTTCTCATCATGCATTCTTGATGGGTAAGGAAGCTGACTAGACTTTTGAGCCGGGATGGAAGTTATTTCTGGCTCAGAATTCGTCTTCGGAACTTCGGGTTCCGGTCTTAAAGCTTGGACTACCGAAGGTGGGACGTGTGCGGTACTTCGTGGGCTTGAAAAATGTACCTTGTCCGTTGTATCCTTGGTAACTTGACTCATTGCTCCTGGTGGAGGAGGCATTGGAGTCGAAGGTCCACTGTGCGTCTTACCACTACGAGTGGTGACGGCTTTCAACTCGGCATTTGGATTTGGAACTGTATTGCTTGGGAGTCCTCCAGAAGATGACAAAGCTTTGTTCATATTCATGTTCATGAAACTGCTCATCATATTCTTCAACTCATTTGTCTGCCGAGACAATGTGGTATCAATTTCCTTTTTTAGCTCAATTCTCATGTTATTGATCTGAGTTTGCATTGAACGTATGCTTGACTCAGTAATTTTCATGAAGTCATTTGGCATGGGAGCTTGAGAAGGTTGTTGATAACTCTGCTGATTTGGAGCTTGATAAGGTTGGTTGAAATTGTTCCGGTTTTGATTGAAATTTTGAGAGTTATTGAAGTTGTGTCCTTGATTCGGAACAAAGCGATTTTGATTGCCATGGTTTTGCACAGGAGGAAAACCAGGTGGTGTCATACCGCTAGGTGCACGGTAGTGAGGATCAGCTTGTGGTCGGTATTGATTGTGGTTTACCGAAGCTACGGGAGCTTGGTAAAAAGAAGCATCGGTTGCTTAACAATCATAATACGCGTGTGGACCACTACAAGTTTCACACACCTTGTTTACGGCTTTGATTGGTTCCGGCTTATGAATTTCGCTTTTGATTTCCTTTACCTCTTTCATCATACAACGGATGACGTCCGTTAGCTCGGCTATTGGAGCGGCTAACTCGGAAGAGTTACCGGATGAAGAAGCAGGAGTGTTCGGAACATTGACTTTGTTGCGAGAAATAGGAACTTTTGATTTTATTTCGCAAATCTCAATCACATCTTTAGGCTTACGATTCAAGATATTGCCACCGGCGGCTGCGTTCAAAGAATCTTGATCGTTACCGTTCAACCCATTATAAAAGATATTAACTTGTTGAAGCTCCGTGAATTCATGATGGGGGCATTTCCTGAGGAGATCTTTGAATCTCTCCCATGCCTCTCCAAAGTTTTCATCGAAATTTTGACGAAATCCAGAAATTTCATTTTTAAGATTAGTCGTTTTTTATGGAGGAAAGAAATAATTGACAAACTTTTGAACAAGATCCTCCCAAGTTTCGATGGATCGAGGGGGTTCTTTTTCCAGCCAAATCCGGGCTGCCCCCTCAAGTGAGAATGGAAATAGCATCAACTTGCTCACTTTTTGTGGTACATCTTTGAAATTGATCGTTGAGGTCAACTTGTTAAACCAACGGATGTGTGCATACGGGTCTTCTCGATCAAACCCGCAGAATTGATTCGTAGACACAAGTTGGATCAAATGTGTCTTCAATTCAAAGTGATCAGAATTGATTACTGGTAAAATGATGGCATCTCCATAACCCTCGATGGGTGCTTGGAGCATTTCCGCCATAGTTCGTTCGTCTGCCATATTGTTGTTTGAAATAGTACGAATCTCGGGTTCGACTATTTGGGCAGCACGTCTACGAGAACGTCTTCTAGGAATTTCTGCTAGATCACGCAAAGGACTCAATGATCTAGAAGAACGAGTGCGCATGCACTAGACGTAACTCGAGAAAACAAGAGAATTATGAAAATGGGGAAAGAAGAATCTTTTTGGGTTTTCTGGTTTTGAAAAGTAGATATAACAACAGATCCAATTAAAACAATATCGAGGCAAAACAACAGTGAACTTAAACCAATAATCACAAGATGAATGGCTTCTTTGAAAAAGGTACACCACTCACAAGGACACAAAGGCAAGTTTTAATCTTTGGTTCGGGAACTTATTATGGTCGTACCCCCAGTTAGGTAGTACACTGCCTTGGTTTGCGGTGGTAATTTTTTATGTTGTTATTATTAAACAAAGAAAACGACAAATCTTTTTGTATTTTTATCTTATATATATATATAGAAACAAAAGAAAAATATTTTTGTGTTTTATACGTTTTAAGATGTTTTTGGGTTTTTTGGATTTTTTATAAGAAAATATATATATAGATATAGATGGATGGTATGAACAAAGAGTGAATATTCAAATCACTAATCTGCTAAACGGAAGATAATTAGCACAGCTCCCCGGCAGCAGCGCCAAAATTTGATTGGTGGCAAACCGTCAAGTTTTATCACACAAGCTAGCCACTTGTGAATGGCTAACCGTAATAAACTTCAGACAGCTCAGACACCAATGCAATGAAGTCCAGGAGAGTATAGTGTTTCCCCAGGTCGTTATGTCCCAACGAGCTGTGCGAGAATAATCAAACGAATAGTGATCGAGAGGATTTGAACGGAAAAGAGATATGATTGATTAAACCTAAAGAAAAAGTTTATAAATTACAGGGGCTTAAATGCAAATTAAAGAAAATTAAAAAGATAAATTATATTAAATAAACGCTATCACTATATTTAAAATGATGTTTTTGATTTTTCTTTTATAAAACTTAAATTTAAAACTACGTGACGTACAAAAGAAAATATGAACTGAAACAATATTAATCCTAAAAATATGAAACTGACATTTTTACAAACCTAATGATAAGAGAAAATTTTTAGAAAAAGAAAATTAATTTTATTACTATTTATTTAATTATTATTAATTAAAAACTATTTTTACCTATTTAATAATACCCTAAAATATAAGAAAATATGAAATAAAGCTAGAAAAATGAAATTATGACTTGGAAAAATCTAAAAATAACTAAAGAGAATTTTCAAAACTAATTTTGTATTTTTCTGATTATTTTTCTATTTTCTATCAATTAAAAACTATTTAAAATTATAATTAAATTGCTAAAAATTACAAATTTAACTAAGAAAAATCTGGAAAAATATTTTTTTGACTTTTTATATTTATCTTAACCTAGGAAAAATGAAAACTTATTTTTTTGAAACTTTTCTGATTTAATTGTATTAAAAGCTAATTAAAAATGCCTAAAAACTGTTTTAAATGAAGAAAAATAGCAAACAGTGCTAGAAAAATCTGAAAAATTCAGGAAAAGTCTAAATTAATATTCTGATTCTATGAAAAATATAAAAACAGTGGCTTATGTGTAGGATTATGAAACTGCAGTGCAAGGTGCTTAAAAATAAGCAATCAAGATGAGCTAAAGGTACCAAATGAGCACCAACTGATTACAGAAGTTATAATAAGCTAAAACTACTAGAAAGCAACTAATTACAACTGACCTAAACTTCTTAAGTGCAAACTAAACAGATTTGAGGATTTGAAATTAAGTGCAAAAACAGATTTTGGATGCTACTTTGAAGCTTGAGAATAAGCTACTCAGATAAGCTAAACTCAAAACCAAAAGTAGGAACCTAAAGTAGACCTGGCTAGGAACCTATGGACCAAACCTGAGCCTGAGATAAGCTCAATTGAGCTTTTGACAAGCTCTGCAAGAACCTGTGCAGACTCAGTATTTACTGAGTCAGTGCACAGGGCATATAAGCCCTAATTGACAAGCTGTTTTGAAGCTTTTAGAAAATTACTAAAATTCCATAAAAATCATATTAAGTAATTAGACCAACTGAAGTTATTAATCCCAAAGTTTTAATGAATTTGACCCAGAAATGAATCAATTAAAAATCAACTTAGGTTGGGTGAAAACTGGTTTTTCACTTTTGACTTTTGAAGCAGTTATGAAACTTTGACCAAGATGAAATTTGAAACCAATTTATGGACTGATTATAATGAATTAAGATAAAGTGAAACTTAATCAGGCTACTCTAATGATATTTGAACACAAATCAAGCTTTGGCTTATTGAAAATTCCAACAGATATGAGTTTAAGACAGATTTATGGTGATGTTGACTTTAAGCTTATGCAGTGAGTCAATATGAACTAGAATGAGTTTCAATTGACTAAGCAAGTGTAAAACAACTAGTCTCAACTACTGAACAACCCTCTAACACATATTTGCCATAAAATCCAAACACCACTTTAAATCACTGATTTGCAATTTTAACTCACTTGATTTCTCACTAGCTTATATTAGCAATAAAACTGCAACACTATGATCTAATTACAGCTACATTAATAGGTTTAGACTAAGCAAATACCACAGATTCAACACAAGCTCTTTAAATAAACTGAATTAGAAATGGAAAGAAGATAAAAAGCTCACAAGTGTCCCAACTTATTTTGCAGCTTAAACCAGAACAAACATTACTATTCTATATCAAACCCAGTCCAATCCAAGCTCTGCAACACCCCAAACCATTTCCATTACTGCTTGACCAATAATTCTTCTCAGTTTGACTTTTGTTGACCATACACCAAAGTTGCTTGAAACTTAATTGTAAGCTTACCAAAAGCTATGGACAGCTTGAATAAGCTTATTTGGATTTAAAACTAAGCTACTAGAAGCCTGAATTTGGGTACATGAAACTGAATTTTTCAACAGTAAACCATAAAACATGAAATGTTAATACAACTTGATTTGACACTTGAAAACAGATTATAATGATCAAACAACTTGAGTTCAATACAAGAAAGCTTTAAGTTACAAATTTAGAGACTAGCTAAGACAATTTTAATAAAAACGACATACATGAATGTTTTAAAACTAAGTACTCCTCTCCTAGCTTCTCTTTCTTCCTTTTTATACACCAAAATTGCTTCTCTCTCCTATCGAGCAATTCCACTTGCATTTGGGACCATTGGATGTCTTGAGAAGATATTGGCCATTTGATCACTTTTGGCGCCAAAAAGGTTTTAGCCACTGTGGGGGGGTTTGAGTGTTAGGTTGAAGAAGCAATAAATGCATCTTGGCTTGTTGGGTGAGGTGGAAGGATAAGGGTGTGGGAGATGAGCTGGGGGGATGGTTGTGTCTGGGTTTGCAGAGGCAGTTGGGAGGAAGAAGACTTTTGGAGGGAAAAGGGTGAGCTGGTTTTGACTTGGGTGGTAATAATAGTGGACGGGGGTTCAATAAGGGGGGTCAAGGTGTTTTGGCAGGGGGCTCATAATACAAAAGGTCAAAGCTTGTATTTAAATAACAAGGACTTGTTTTGCAATTTCTGAAAGACCAAGGACCAAGGCTGCCAAATTTCCAAAGTTGTTTCAAGGGACCAAAAATGACAAGTTTCAATAGTACAAGGACCATAATGGACATTTTCAAACTTCCAAGGACTATTTTTGCCAATTTTTAAACCCAAAGGACTAAACTTGTAATTTCTCAAAACTTTTGACATTTTTCACCAAAGGACTAATTATGACAAGTTATGATTTTAAAAGGACCTTTGGTGACTTTTCTTTTGAAATAAGTGCTCAGGGACTATTTCTGACAACTTTTGAAACTTGGGGAATGAAACTGCCAGTTATGCAAACTTAGCTCATTTTTCATCTGATTTTAAACATTTTGCATCTGAAACATATAAAATGCAATTTTGAGATATTTTCAGTATTTTGATGCATTTCTGAGCATTTTTAAGTGTTTTGCAGTTCAGATTTGACCCAAAAATGATGAGTATTTACACACTCATCAAGTACACACGTTTTAAATAATATGAAAGTCTTTTTAGAGGAAGAGTTCAGATATATTTTCATAATAAAGTTAAGTCTAAAGTTTTTAAGAAAGGTCCAAAGGCAAAGGCTCTGTCAAACCATCCAGTTGTAAATCCCGCCCTTACAAGTCTTGCAACCTATGTTTTCACAAACCATTGCGTAACAAATAGCACAATTTATGGTCAAGCACACGTGGTCATATCAAGTAATAACGCCTCATATATAATAAAGTTATGCGGCAAAGCCCCAAAAATAAATAATATGCATTTCGTAGACAGGGGAAAGAGAGGTTGGCCGACCTCTAATAGCGCTATCCATATTACCTACTGCCCCACACAAGGAGGCCGCATGAATGGTACGTATAAATTGGAGTGCGAACGGCAAACCAATCGGGGACTTACAATGCGAATGCACTGTTTGTAAGGACAGTCCATCATAACAACTATTATATATTATCACATAGTGACTGCTCCGAACATGGGAGACTCGGCACTGCTCCAAACAGGGGAGACTTTAAGCTGCTTCAAACTTGGGAGACTTTACGTTGCTCCGAACATGGGAGACTTTAGGTCAAGGTCTACTCCGAACATAGAAGACTTTAAGCCAAGGTCTGCTCCGAACAAGGGAGACTTTACGCTGCTCCGAACATGGGAGACTTTAGGTCAAGGACGTACGGTCCATTAGGTTCAAACAAGTCATAAGTTCATAATTAAGTTTAAGAGTCTAGGGGTTCAAAATATATCAAATAGTTCAAATCAAGTCAAATGAGAGTTCAATATAAGTCTAAGGGTTCAAAATATATCAAGAGGTTCAAATTAAGTCAAGAGGGTTCAATATAAGTCAAAGGTTCAAATTATGTCAACAAGTTCAGAGAAAACAATTTAAATTTATTTTCATGCATTTCACCCCAAATAAGTGAAGCGGTAAAAAAAAGGGTTGTGAATACTTGTCGCGATTAGCAGCGGATTACAATGATATAACGCAGATCAAGAAGTCGCGAGCTTCTAACGACGACCTAAAAATTAAATAGTCGCGTCTTAGATATATAACGAGAAAGTACAAAATAACTTTTATAAAAGTATTTATATACTTTTGACATTGTACACATTTTTGTAAGTTTACAAAAATGTATAAGTTTAGTTTTTATTAAGTTTTAAAATGATGACAAGCGTCATTGGTAAGCTATCCTATGTTCAGGTGTATATAATTTTTATTAATCCAACTATCCCGTAAATACCAATTTAACCTCTTATATGGACACATGGGTCATTTTCCAATAGTAGTTCTTACTACTTTGGTGTTTACATAAAAGTGTAACAATACTCCTATCAATTTTTGGTTATTACTTATATGTTTATCCCGACTTGCTTAACACTTTATTCCTAACTTTAAATTATTATCAATTAGTTTTTATGTCCTAAGAATAGTATCTACATATATTTATCATACTTAGGTGTTCTAAAGTCTTTATTAACTTATATCATAAGTTAATCTACAAATTTACACTTGTATTTCATTGCAGAAACTTTGGCTGCACATTCAGTCCCGCCAAAACAATCATAAGTTGAGTTATACAACTTTTTTTGACGCGCGGCTTTCGCCAAACTTCAAGTTTATATCTTAGCTACATTTCATAAAACTGGGCCGACTACCATAAATGATCAGAACTATGAGCTTTTTCCAAATGAAATCTGGTGTGCAGATTTTGACATGTTTCACCATTTTGGCTCTCATTTACTCATCGGGATGAGTTATGAGGTGCGCCACCCGGCGAAACGACCACAAAACAAATGTCTATTACCCTATCTAATTACCTCAGGTCTATAACTCACTGAGTTGTCCAGAATTTCCAATCTTTGGGGCTGTTTCAGAATTCAGATTCATAAAACTTACCTAAGGCTTGTTTAAGTTTGTTTTCATTGTTTAAACCTTGTGTACAATGTCAAATACATATATAATCTTACAAATATCATAAAAATAAAAATGGTCTAGAACCTATTACAACCATAATGAATGAATATGAAAATAATCAATAGCTTACATGATGATGATGAAAACAACAATTACAAGAACAACTACAAATCAACTCTTAATTCTTCTAGCCATTAATCTTTGTCTTCAAGACTTCAACCCAACTTGATTATAACCTTATGTAAACCTTGTAAGAACCCTTTTTACTTCAGCCCCTAATCCTTGATAATCTTTCAAATCACCAATTGAACTTAGGAACTATGTAGAGACCACTAATACCTTCAACTTTGGTGTATAACTTATAACTAGAAAATCAAAATTAGATGGTGTAGTTTTGGTGATGGATGATACGGCAAAACCACAAGATATGAAAAGGTTGAGAGATATTTCTTTGTCTAAGTATTAAAATGAAAGATAAATGAAGATTATCTACTAGTGATAACTTAGTGATAAAGAAAAGGTACATGTGTGTTGCATCTTGAAACGTGGCAAATGGTGAGCAATTATGTAAGATTGTTGGTTATCATATGTTATAATAATAGTTTAGGATTTAGCGGGTATAGTTTGGTCCCGGTAATTACTAATGTTAAGCCCTTAAGTCTCATAACTTTAAACCGAGCAACGTAAAAATGTAATACTTATAAAAATGTTAAAACTTATCAATATACTCCAACTAGGTATATTAAAAGTATGATAAGTCTAATGGGTGTGTTTATGTTGTTAAAACCTAATAACGTTGGTTCAAATACGCGTACTACGTAAAAAGTACAAAGTTTACGTAAAAATGACAAAATAGCAATAGTTCATATAAAATATGACAATTGGAGAAAATAAAATGTTTAGAGCACCTAGACTCATCATAGTCTTGTGTTGGTTATAAATAAAGCTCACGCGATTGAACTTACGTAATTGCTTATAAAAGTAATATTACTTAAAATTAAAATAATAATAAATCAAAATAAATAGTCAAATTGTAGTCTGAAATATACGAGTTGCTACATTAATGTCTTAAATTGATCCTTTTCAGTCAATTTCTAAATTAAATCAAGCCACATCTTTCCCCAAATTTTTCTAAATGATTTAAATCAATTGGGGATTTAAATCAATTGGGATCACAAATCTCAATTGGTTAAAAAAATTTGATCGGGGGAGAGATAGTGATTTAAATCTCTTATCTGTTTAAATGGAATTGGTTTTAGTCCTTTAAAGGCACTCCTGCCTCCATGTGCCAAACGATTTCTAATACATAATGCACATGTTGAGGGGGAGCATTTATCCAAAAACCATAAGAGAATTTAAACCAGGCATATTTTCTCCCATGTTTTCTAAACCTATTTAAATCACTTAGGATCCAAAATCTCAAAGGATTTGATATTTTTGATCGGGGGTGAAAATGTGATTTAAATATGAAATCTGATAACAAGTGATCTTTTGACTCAAAGTGCAGGCTGCTCTGCCATATGTGCTAAACGCTTTCGAATCTCGAAGCACATATTGAGGGGGAGCATTTCAAAAGAAAATAAACTTTCAAGGTACAAAGATTTATATGTTTCAACATAAAGTACCTTGATTGATCTTCTAATGGTTTTCTAAATGGTATGTGTGATCGTGAAAGTACTTCAAAGAACTCTTTCCTCTATGTGCTGAATGATTTCAAATAACCAACGCACATTTTGAGGGGGAGAATTTACCAAGAAAATCAAATGGCTTTTTTATGGAAATTGTGATCAAGAAATTATTTTAAAAGAACTCTTGCCCCCATGTGCTAAACAATTTCAAAATCATTTGCACATGTTGAGGGGGAGCATTTCTAAATGATCAAAACAATTAAGGTACAAAATGTTTTGATTTTATATCACAAGTACCTTGATTGATTTTCCAAATGATTTTTCAACTGTTTTCAAGAAGGAAAGAACAATACCAAAAGACCGACCAATTTACTTTATCCATGGTGATATAAGGATGGTTAGGCTAGGTATTCAATCCCACGATCCCGCCAGAGCCGGAGGGATCTACCCAGGGACAATCCACTAGATAGTGTAGAAGTCTTTAGGTATGATGAAAAAAGGAGAAAAGTGAGAATAAGGGAAGAGTGCCGACTGAGATAGAGCTAGAACTGGAATAAACCCAACAAGGTTCTAGTTATGAAGTCTCGGTAAGCACTGAAGGGGTTGAAGAATGAAAAAGAAATGAAATGAGAAAAGGGTGAAAAGAAATAGCCCTCCAATAATTCAACCTTAGGGCAGTAACCGGGTTCAATACATATGCTACTGGTGGTTACCAAGGTAACACCGGTATTGAAGACAAGACGTCATGGACCCAGTGACGCACTGCACTAAACTTCCCAAGCTACTCAAACTCCTCTTAAAAGGACTTGTTTCATTCTCACGGGGAACCTACATAATCTATCGACTTTCTCTTAGAGATAGTTGATATTGAAGAAGGAGACCCTCTTCCTAGTCTCCGGCATAGGAAATCAAATGTGCACAATTGAGTCTAGAGCCAAGAGATCATCCACAAAATCTCATTAGGACACAAAATTAATGAAGACTTGCTGTTTCACACAATGTGGAAAGTAAGTATATATATATATTGAGAGTCCTACGCATTATCCTTGTAGTATTTCCAGAACATCCGAGTGATATGTTAAATATTCACAATGAAGATGGAAATCCTTCTAGAGCCAACATCAAACAAACTCTTGGTGGGTGACATGTGAGATCTTTCCAAATGATCAAGCTTGTGACAACTGGATAGAAACAATGGGACAATTCATTCTTGAATCAACCTTGGTCCAGGAAATGAATTGACGAATACTTTTGGAAAAACCGTTCGATGTGCAAATCTTCTTTTCTCTAGCACATCGAATGTGTATTCATATTTCAACCACAAAAAGTATCTCTGATTGAATAAATACTTTTGGAAAAACCGTTCGATGTGCAAATCTCTTCTTTTCTCTAGCACATCGAATGTGTATTCTTTTTCAAATACAAAAAGTATTTTTGATTGAAAATTGATCTTTCTCATAAAACCTTCGTCGTATTGCAAAACTCTTTCTTCTAAGAAATACGCGATTTTTTTCAAATCAATTTTTCATCAATCAGTGAATCTCAATTCGCTGGTTCACTCACTCCATGTTGTCTTCTTTGAGACGTTCCGGTTTGAGAACAGCTAGAACAGCTGCGAAACCCTGTCAAGGAGGTTCTTCGGAATTATACCTGATCACAGGCAGTACTTGTACTGATCAACGGGGAACCGTAGGCCGTGTACCTCTATTCAACGAAAGTGATCAAAGACACTTTCGTGTGTTTTATTGCTAACTATTGTTTGCAGGTACATTTGGACGGTTGTAGCTGATCAGAATTGAGAAGTCAATCCAAAGCCGCATGCTCACAGCATTCACACTTAATTGAAGAAAATCATGACAATCAAAGATATACAAAGATGCTTCCGCTACTCTGATGAAAATATGTCATGATCCAGAAAGTGTGAGCATGTCGGTCCAAAAGTCACAACATCACATGAAGGCAACACAATAATGGTTGATCCAGATATTTACTGTGGCTGATGATCTCAAAGAAAGCTCGAAGATCATCAACATGTGGATCAGTTAAAGACCTCCATTGAAAGTACAAAGCAGTTGGACTTTAAAGAATCACTGATAAAGCACAAAGAATGCGGACATTGAAGAATTGAAGTCTACAAGCTCGAGCATAAAGACAAAGATAGAATGCTAGGATTCAAAATGTAAATCATGGGGTGACCTCCCTTAGGGGGAGATTGTTAGGAATTGGAAATTTCATAAGGAAGTGTCGGTCACCCCAATTATTGTTTAGCATATCTTAGCTCGTAGACTTTACGTTATTTAGTAGTTATTAGCTAGTTATTAGTTAGTTAATTAGTTTAGAGTAACACCGTGGAGGAAGGACGGGTCTTTACCCATTGTATGCCTGATCCACAGTCCGAAGGAGGACGTTTAGTATGTAACTATAAATACCCTCTACCTCCCAAGGTAGAGGGTTGGACCTTTCACTTAATCTAACCTTTCTTTCTCTTGTTTACTTTCTCTCTCTAGAAACGCTCCCATCTTCCACTTTCTCTCTCTAAACTCTTGCTTAATTCATCCCTATATGTGATTGTTTGTGTGATTGTAAAAACCAATATGTTACAGAATCTCACACTTCTTTATCTTTACAAAATTGAAATAATCAAATACGCCTTAAATTATCACCTACTTAACCACAAACCTTACAACCACCAAAACCATGAACGCACCACCAATTGCTGACATTGATAAAGTCCGACCTCCACCACGGCTGCACTACGATCGATGATGCTGATGATCCCGACCACTCGCCACCATGACTACAACATTATCTTCAATCTCCTACATTCTTTTGATTTTGCTTTGTTCTTAACATTAAAACTCAGTAGATACAAATGCATCATCAAAAAAAAATAAGCAAACGTCATCAATAGAAATCACGTCTTAACAACACCTATCAATAAAACTCACTACTTATTTAAGCACATGTAAAAAAATCAATGTGGGTTTAGATCTGTTTTTTCCTCTATTGATGCGGGTTTGTGTAATAAACTTATGTTGTGTTGTACAGAAACTAGAAGCACATGGACAGCCAATTATGTTAGGGTGGCAATTCTCGACAAGACATGATAAACGACAACAAAACCAGCATGAAGTTAAATAGGTTTGGGTTGAGGATAAATATGTTTGAGTAAAAAACATTTCAACCCGTCTAACCCGTTTAATAAACGGTTCATGTTTGGGTTGAGTAAGTATTAAACATGTCAACTGATGCAGGTTTTCTGACCAGGTTTTAATATTTATAAAGTCTCGTTTACCTATGGTCCACCTTATGCACTCACGAGCAGTGTACCCGGTCGTGTGTAGTGTAGTAATTAGTAAAACCGAGGTCGTCCCAAGAGCTATGTGAGCGGATTTTAATTAAGTCTAGGTGTCACGAGTTTTAATTTTTTTAAGGGTTGAAATGATTATTAAACTAATAAAACAAGAAATAAACGCAAACAAAGAAAATAGTGGTTGTGATCAATTGGGGTAAAGTGTGCTAACCTAGTTACTCATCCTATCATGTAATTTTCACGTCTTACTACTTCCAATTGATTCAAGTAGGGGTTTAAGTTGCTAGGACAACATTTGGTCAGTTCGTCCTAACCTATCAGCAAAGGCTTCCACTAGAGATCAAGCTTCTACCCTTGAAAGTCCAGTTGTTTTTAGTCCCCTAAGCCAAGTCGTTAAGTACCTCTACATGCAAGATTCGTAACAATGAGTGCCCCGGGCGCTAGCATCTTAGATACTCATCCATAACTTCTTAAGTTCATCCAAACGGCAGGTGATCATTTGGTCAGTTCGCACAAGTGAGGAAGGGTCGTCAGTTGGTCAATTCTTACCCTCCCAAACTCAATCTAACTACTTAGGGTGTTGGTCAATTCTCCTAAGCAACTAGATACTACCGTCATTCAAAACTACAGAAGCTAGGGTAGCTACCAACGAACTACGCATGCATACACTAGAAAAAATTATACGAAAGCATGTAAACGTAAACAAAACAATTAAGGAATCATAACTAGGCTAGCACCAAAGGTGCTTAGCCGATCATATTAAAAGAAACCAAAGATTCAATGTTCAACATAATGAAATACATGAATCGAAAGTAAAAGATAAAATAATCGCTAATGCTTAACGTTAGGGAGTGATTTCTCCTTTGGAGATGGCTCCGTATGCTCTTCAAGATCTGCCTTTGGACCCCTCTTGACGATCTCTGCTTTTTGGTGTGAAGTGAATGATGTAAAATGCAGAAATTAGGGCTGGTACTTATAGGAACGATCTAGTTACGGCGTAACTTGAGTTGAGAGTTACGCCGTAACCTTAATAATTCCTCAATTATGCTCTCGGTAAGCTGGTTACGGCGTAACTCTTGGGAAGGGTTACTCCGTATCTTTAATACAGATTACATTTGGTATGATTACGCTGTAATCAATGAAAGGAGTTACGACGTATCTGATGGCGGCGTGAAACATTTCTTGACCTAGTTAGTTATGGTGTAATCCTTAGTTGGGAGTTACGCCGTAATTGATGTTGAGTTGGTCTTCTGAGTCAACACGCTAGCTACGACATAATGTGAGAGATGGAGTTACGCCGTAGCTTCTTCACAGTAGGCATACTATCATAAATCTCTAATAAAATCTCCACATCCGCCTCTCACTAGCTCCAATGCTCGTAATTTACCTAAAAGTGAAATATAAAGGAAAACAAGCGTAAATCCATATAAATGATATAAAATACGAGCATTATCGGGGGAAATTGACACTTAATATTCAGGACTATTTGATGTTATCAAATACCCCCCACTTGAACTTTACTTGCCCTCAAGTAGACCTTATTAGAAAATTTTCTAAAAAGATATCTACCATTACCTAGAAAATATGAGTTTAAAAATCCCTTATACTATAATAAATCAAAGCCAAACAGCTCGCAAAATGGAACAAAACACTAAATTTCTCTCAACTAGTCTAAGTGTCAATTTCAGGGTGAGCACTCAAAGCAAAGTCATAGCATGTATTCTATCATAAGCTTGGCGGTTACACAAATCTCCACCACTAGAGTTAAGGACTAAACAATTCTTGAAGGCAATATGGGTAGACACAACATGGGTTAAGGGTGAATTGTCATTACTAACATGTCATAGCAAAGTGGACAAAATCAATGATACACGATGAAATCCATGGCCAAGACACCAAAGATTGCTCGCTTCATCACCTAGACACGCTTCATGACTAAAGGGTAGGATAAGACATGGGATTTAATTGGTGTAAAGTAAAAATAACAAAGCAAATAGTCTTTACCTATACCCAAGTCATCACCGCTTATCGTTCATCCAAAGTTCAAGTTTTAAGGAGAAGAAACTGGATCATGATATACCGAGTAGATGTGCCATTAGCGGACGTCATGATGGGCACATTACCTGTTCTTCAACTGTTGGCGCAATAATTACCAACTTAATTCTTTAAATGTGACTGAGGTGACCTCCTCGATACTAAATCCTTGATGAGCTCCAAATATAGTGCTTATAACATTGCACTTTACAATAAACAAATAACTACAATTTTATTTATTTATTTATTTATTTATTTTAACATCATAAATAAACATAACATCCCTCCACTTGAGATGAGCATAATATGAGAATCTGGGAGATCTTCAATGATCTTCAAATATAGGTCTGATGAAAGCGTGATTTCCGAACCTCTCTACTTGAACCTTGAACATAGGCAAACAATGACTTCGCGGTCACAAATTAAGACTATACAGTAGGCTAAGGTGAATGGGTGTAACGAAACAATATATATTGGGTGAACAAAATGAAAGGAATGGCTCAGATTGGTGTATCTAGGGGTATCTTGCACTAAAGTGAGTGCAACAAAAGGATTTAACATGGGGGTCGAAAAGTCTAGGTGACTAATCAATCGACACATAAGGATAAGCTATTTGGGGTGATAATCCTATAATATTGCCTTCTTAAACTGATTATACCATATACATTAAGCGAACTCAACATACCTCGTCTATGGTCTCAAAATGATGCAAAGGCCAAGTTTTAGGTGATCATATTGTAACACAAGCATCAATATGTAAGAAATATAGATAAGATCATCGGATGAACACACACACAAGTACACGTATGATAATGAGAGAAAGTTTATGCGTAGTGTATTATGAAATGTGAAAAACCAACCTTCAAATGAAGGTTTACAAGTGCTTATATAGGGAAAGGAACTAGGGCAACACACAAGTTCCCTTCCTTTCCTTATTGGGTTTGGGCCAAGGCTTATGGGCTTTCTACATAAGCCTTGCCATTAAAACTAACATAAAAGCCTAATTAAGCAAACTATTACATGTTAATTACAAACACTTGAAATGTAGTTTAGGAGTGATTCCAACAATCTCCCCCTAAGTGTTGGTAATTAATATTCTTCAGTAATCATGAAACGTTGTTGGTGCTGATGTAATAGTTGCTTTGACGTCATCTGACATTCTTCTTTCTTGTGAGAAGAGGTGCCTCGATTCTAACAATCTCCCCAGAGTGAGGATCTTGTTTTTCTTTGAAGTTTTCATCTTTGACGTCTTCATATATCTTTGTTCTTTATTCTGGTGGATATGGTGATGATATGTTGTTGTAATCTGCATCAGGTCCGCTTCGATGCTCAGGTGTCTCCACGTGCTTCTCCAACATGCTCACACGCTCTTTGACGTTGGATTTCAGTGTTGATGTAGTTCTCTTTAGTCTTTAAACTTTGTAGATTCTTTGGCTTAGACTAAGAATCATTCTGACTTTTGTGTTGCCTTTTGAGAGAACTTCAATTTATGTAGTTGTTGGTATGAGCATGTGGAGAATCTGCACGGTCATCTCCCAGGAGCATCCATAAGAAGAAAACATAAGAATTGGTTAGTGATAAACACCAATCGATCATTGTGGTCGTTTCTTAGAGAATTGACCACTACGATTGTTCTTCTGATGAATGTCTTGATTCCATTCACCTTGGTCGGGCGAATCAGCCATCCGAATCCCATAAGGGACAGTTGGCATTACATTGAACAAGTTCAAGTAATGACCCACATCTTCAGGACTCGATTCTTGAAAGGAATCTCCTCAGTAGGATTTCCAGCACTTACAAGTTCGAACTTTGAGCGTGTTAACAACATAGTGTGAAAACACATCTCAAATTCTAGCAAAGGCTGTTCCTGACCTGGAGTCCCTCAAGTAGGATAACACGATGTACCAAAGTACATCTACAGTTCAGGTGAGTCGTTGAGGTACACCGAAGCATCACCTCACGATCAGACCGTTTGAGACAACACTAAGCGTAACCCACATGGAGTTACCGAAGTGACCTGCTGTCAGGGCTGTTTAATGTTGACCCTGGCAGGAGTTTCCATTCAATCACTGAGGATCACAGTTGTGAACCCCTCATAAATGTTCTTGACAGATTGCTAAGATATGTGTAGGACTCTAGAGTAGTATCACTTGCGTCCTTATTGTTGAACAACAAGTGATGAAATGTTGAGTGTTCCTAAGAGATCTTTTGTTGAATCTCGTGGCTCTAGACTCAATAATGCGCTTTAGTTTTCATAAGTGGAGACTAGGGAGAGGGTCTCCTTCTTCAATACTAGCAATCTCTAAGAGAAAGCCGATAGTTTATGTAGGGTTCCTTGTGAGAATGAAACAAGCTCCTGTTGAGAGAAACTTGAGTGGCTAAGAAGGTTTAGTGCATGCGTCACTGGGTCCATGACGACTTTAATCTTCAATACCGGTATCATCTAGCGACAGCCAGTAGCATATGAATTGAACCCGGTGTCTGCCCTAAGTTGAATAATTTGGAGGGCTATTTCTTTTCACCCTTTTCTTTACTTTTCTTTTTAATTCTTCAACTCCTTCTTTCTCCGATTCTCATTTTCTCCTTTTTATAATCATACCTAAGGACTTCTAAGTTCTAACTATTGGTGGTGTCCTTGGGTAGATCCCTCCGGCTCTGGCGGATCATAGGACGGTTATTCCTAACCTTAGTTACCTTATAACTTCATGACTAACCTATGTTGCCATAAAACCATTTTCTTGAAAATCTCTCAAAGTGTTTATGAGTAAAAACATTTTGTACCACTGTGAGAGTTTTTATATTATGCAGAAATACTCCCCCTCCACACGTGCTTAAGTGTTTTGACAGAAATCTGCATGGTGAGGAAAGAGCGCGCACTTTTGAATTGATCGAATCAAGATAGACAATTCCCCGCGAGATACGGTTACGTTGCATAGTTAAAGAGTTACTTTGTCAGCTTTTAGGTGACAACTAGCTCTAATAACTACCTTGAAGGTGTGGACAAACCTCGAAAGGTTGTCAAACCTGTCAAAGTTCATGTCTATCAAAAGCTTCTCGAATAGGTACAATCTACTCAGATAAGTCTTGGAAGACAAATCTTTTCGATGTATGACAGTTCAGATCTCGTCAATTCATGGGTTAAATCTTAGCACGAAGATTCAATCACAAGTTTCACAACATATTTGTATCACACAATTTTTATCCCCCTCAAAAATGGCATATAAATGTTATTTTTGATGAAATGTTGATATCGAATATGACCATTTTGAGTTTTGTGGGAAGTTTCCACGAAGAACAATTTGTTGAACAAAGATTTTAGCAAATACTCCCCCTCAACAAGTAATATTAACTTTTGAGGTTTTGAAAAACATAAGGGGAAGTACTTGTTCTTTTGAGCAAAACTTTGTAAAATGAAAGTTTTGATAAGTTTTACTCAAAAGTAAGAAGCTTTCGCTCCTTTTATAAGGATTGTGGCACTGATGCATACCACAGGGTCCTTTCATTACAAGAACGGGTTGTACACTGTTATGTGTGCACAAGCCATAGTTAATAATAAAGATCAAAATATCCAAATATCAATCAAGAAAGGAATTAAGGAGTACCAGGAAGTCCGTCAATAACACCTGGAGTTCTCTCTGGACGTTGATAGCCTGTAAGAGAGATACTCGATCGTCCACCACGAAGCTCTCCAAAGTCCTTATCTGATCGTGACAAAACAACCTTTCATCAATCCTTGTGATGATTTTCTTCACATCCCTCTTTTCTCTAGAATTCCACCGTTTCTTTGACCCAATGCCTTCATGAATCTCCTTTAACCGATATGCTAACCCGTCACGAACCTTCTTCAAAGTGTGATCACCAAACTTGTGAAGCTCATTGCACGCCATGAAGCAATTATGGTGAAGTTCACTGTGGTAAACTACTCGAAACTTTGGTTTCTTGAGGATGGTGTACTGAGCGAGTTGGTTGATGTCGGGAAGGTTTAGCAGTGGTTTGGTGAGATTAACACATTTTTGGTATGATTCCACGGCAAGTTGAAGGTCTTCAACACGTTCTTGGATAACGATGCTTCTGATGAATATCAGCAATGACTTGATGTACTGGATGTCGGTGGAGAACTGTCGCATTCGACCTTGTACCTTAGCAAGATACATGTCTTCAATGTCATTGAGTGACAATCTCAGAAAATCCGCTTCAGTAAAGTCATATTCCTGTTCGTCTTGGCGTTTGACTATGATTTTCTTCAGGAATGAGTAGTCCCGCTTAGTAGACAGGCTGACATGTATTATAGCAACGATCCGTTGGTCACTGTACATCTCTTTGTTAGATTTGAGTACCTGGCAGCTTCTGCAGTAAAGTCTTCTTCGTTCAGGCCAGTGATGAATTCCATACAGTGCATCGAGGTCATAATTAACCACATTATCAATGAACATTCGTGTGGCTTCTTCCTCGATGGCAACATTGTTGAAGAAGACTGTCGCCGGGATGGGGAAGGTGAGTGAAGTAGCGTATTTTTTGCTAGCATCGCTACCGTGCTGAAGAAATTCCAGATCATTGTTGAAGAAGTACTGGTAGGGAATCCGTTGTTGTTGGATCGATATACTTTAATCAAACTATCTTAACTAGCTTGTTAAGGTTTAATAACCTCGGATAAATCCTAAGTTATTAACAAAGAAACACTGAGAAATCTTTATCAAGTACGCGGAATTTACTTAACAAAGCTAAGAAGAATAACCTTTTATTATAAAATCTAAATCTGCTTATTATGCAGATACTCTAATACAACTCTAAGATAATCGAACTTCTCTCTAAAACACTAATTAACTTGTGAATTCGTAAACTCTAAAACTCATAGACTCATATCTCTAATGCCAATCTAGGAGTCCTTTTATAGGCTCAAGGATATCCTAGTCGGTTTACAATTGATAGCCTTGTACGACAAGTAATCTAAACATAGAATACAATACTTTCCATAAACGAATAACAGTTCTTTTGTTCTTGCAGTACTTTGACTTTTAGGTGCAGTACTTTGACTTTTTCTTTAGCAGTACTTTGACTTTTTGACTTTTCCCAGACTTTGCAAGCTTACAGTACTTTCATATCTTCAGTACTTTCATGTCTTCAGCACTTTCATATCCCAACAATCCTCCCCTAACTTGAATTCTACTTGCTTGACTTCAAGTTCCTTTGTGAATGTATCTTTAACAGCTTCATCTTTAAGATCAGATTGTTTCTTAGTCTTTTCAATATATCTCTGTAGTATCTGTGCTTGTCAAAGTATCTCTTAGAATTGTTCTTTCTCAGCAGCATTCAGCAAGCTCCATCTTTTCAGCAACACAGCAACATATGACAATTTGTACATTAATTCAGTTTAAGTAGCATACTATTCTCATCACTTCCAGGTGTGTTAACTCCTGTGAGAGGTGAATCATTGAAAATTTAATGGATTTAGGTCTCTTTACCAAAGCCATTATCTTTGGAGTAGCCAAATGTTTTGGTGTGTAAGACCATGGTACATTGATAACCATATGATTTTTAGCAAATCATCAGCTATCAACAGATTTGATTTGTCTTTACCAAAAGCTGTACCCTTCTGGACTAGTTAGTTCTTCTATCTAATGGTGAACTAATTACCAATAATGGTTTTTCCACTGCCTTTACCACAAGCCATTTTCTTGTGGGCTAGCCAACTCTTCACATTAACTGATATGGTGAGTTGATTACCATACAACTTATTAGCAAGTTGTCAACTAAAAACGGATTTGATA
This sequence comes from Chrysanthemum makinoi, assembly GCA_910596185.1. Lineage (NCBI taxonomy): Eukaryota > Viridiplantae > Streptophyta > Magnoliopsida > Asterales > Asteraceae > Chrysanthemum > Chrysanthemum makinoi. The sequence continues at coordinate 122,986,824 of OU343223.1, read as the reverse complement.
TATCTTTACCAGAGCCGTTTGCTCATGGATTAGCCAATCCTTTTGTAACCATGGTGGATTGATTACCTATTTGATGTTGCCATCTCAAAATCCATTTATTTAACCTTTGTTTCAAAAAATTTGTTACTTAGCAAAAGGTTTCAGTGAAAAATTACTTAACTGGTTTAAAACCGCAAGCAAGTACTTTGATGAAAGTACTGTTTGATCAGCAGTACTTTGAATAAAGTACTAATTTATCAAAAATAAATTATTCAATAAAATTCATACCAGTTTACTCATCTTCTTCAGCAATGGTAGTCCAGTTGATAAATAAATTGATAACCATGCAAGCAGTTTCATTATCCTCTTCTACTTCCAATCCATGCTCTAACATTCTTCTCATGAGCTCAACTGTGAGAGGATATCTTATGTTTACAAACATGTGTATCATTTTACCATTCTCTAGCTCTAAAACATGAACTCCAGATTCTTCAAAGAATCTCCAGCAAACAATTTCTCAGTTTTCTTGATTTTTCCATATATCATCAGTGCTTTCCTCTTCTGTTTCCCACATTGTTATAAGATCTCCAAGCAAAACTAGACCAATTCCTTCTGATGGAATATCTCCAAAATAAGCTTTCACCACATTATATAGATAGAATAAATCCACTCTATCTATAATATGTAACAAATCCCATAGCCTATTGAAAACTTTAAAGCTTTCATCTTCCTTATGAAAAATCATATAATCTCCTTCTTTGGATTTCACAATATCAAAAGCACTAATCTGAGATATGTTCATCTTCATGTCAGCATCTTCTTTTGAATAATAAAAATCTACCACTCTGAGATAATTTCTTAATGCATCTTTAGACTCAGATCTTAATTCAACTCTTTCTTTCTTTGAAAACTGTTTATCTGTAACTTCAGTTTTTCTTTTTCTTTTTAAGCTCTTCTTCCTTTCAGCTTCAGTCCAAAAAGCTTCTTTTCTAAAATCCTTGATATCTGCAACACTCTTCTTATAAGCTTCTGTCTCAGCATCATAAAGTCTTTTCATGTCAACATAGTTCAACTTCTGCAATCCTTTATACCCTTGACCTTTTAAATATGCCATCATAGCATTCCTGTCCTTAGCTAAATTAGGTCTTCTAGGCATATATCTAACAGGAGTAGGTGATTGTAATGGTTCATCAGCTTCAGCATCTAATTGTTCTTGCAACTTTTTAGCCGCTTCTCTACTTTGAGCTTCTTCAGCTTCTTGAGCTGCTCTATCTTTAGCATTTAACTCTTCTTGAAGCTTTCTAGCAGCAGCTTCATTCCTAGCAACTTCAATTTCTCTAATCTCTGCCAAAGTAAGTTTCTTCTTCTTTTTTTTTACTAAAACACCTTTCCCTTTATCCTTAGGATCAATTGCAGGTTGAGAAGTTCTTTGTGGTACATCTTCTTGCACTTCTCTAATAGTAACACCACCTCTAGGTTGTGATAAATCTTCTAAAATTGTAGCAATGAACTCATCATCACTTGCAGAATGAATTGGTTTGAGTATAGCTTCCTCCTCTTCTTGTATAACAATTGTAGAAGGACCAGCTTCCTCTTCAAAATTCAAAACTCTTGGAGTTATCACTTCTTGTCTAAAAGTACTTTGCTGTTGAAGAGCAGTACTTTGTTGTTCAGTACTTTGAACTTGTTCAGTACCTTGAAATTGTTCCTCTTGTTCATCAGTACCTTGAATGATCTTTTCTTGTTCATCAGTACTTTCAGGTTCTTTCTCCTTCTCAACATCTTCTTTCAAATTATCTTTTTCTAAATTCCTCCCCAAGTTGACAGAAGATTGTTGATGAACCTTGTGGCGTTTGTTTTTCCTAGACTGCTTTTGCGCCTTTTTCTTGGATTTAACCCATATTCGAAATTGTTGAACTAATGGCCACACAAAAGTCTTTAGCCTTCGAAACTTCAGTTTTAATTTCTTTATCTGTTTAGCTTGAACCTCTGTAGTCTTTTTCAACTTGACCAACTCCCTTGTCAAAACATAATTATCCAATGTGATTTCATCAGGAGGTATGGTATGTGAATCCTCTCCTTGAATAGGTGAATGATCCTCTGAATGAGAAGCAGGAACAGACCCTTGTGGAGATGGAGAAGGTGAAACGGCAACATCTTCTTGAAGTTCAGCACTAGGAGAAGCAGTACCTTGTAGAGATGCAGTACCTTCTTTTGATGTAACCTGTGGAGAAGCAGTACTTGCAGAAGCAGTACTTTCACGAAAAAACTGTACTTTTCCAATTTCTTCAGTATAAACGAAATATACATAACTATCCTCCCCTCAAGCAATGCACAGGACTATACTAAGACTAAACAGTCCTCCCCTTAAATGTAGCTTACTAACTAATATACTCCAAAACATCTGACAGAACCTCCTTGTCTCCTGTCATGCTAACAGAACAACCACCATCCTCAATCAAATGATCTTTAAGTTCCTCTTCTGGGTTGCCCTGTCTAATAAAGAAAAGAGTTAGTGATTTTTAGGAACCCAAGCCATTACTGACTTGTGTTCCCCTTGTGGAGTTACAAACTCAAATTCTTTGAGTATGTAATGTCCACTATCTTTCAAATGGTGATCCAGAATTATCTTTTTATTTTTAGCATGTGGATTTTCAAAACTTTCTGGTTTTTCAACACAAATCTCTTTTTCTTGTATCACAAAAACATTTGATTCACTCTTTGTTGAAAGTACTGTTTGTCCCTCTGCAGTACTTTCCCTCTTAACCCATTCTGGTTTAACACGTGGTTCCTGTGATCTAAATCTCCTATGTGTATTGTAATACCTTCTAGGTTGATAGTGAGATCTCCTAGGATTCCTATACCAAGTAGTGTGATTAGTACCTTGTTTTGTCTGAGCAGTACTTTGAGAAAGTACTAGGCCAGAGTTAACGGTACTTTGGAAAGTATGTGAGATCTTGAAGGTTTTGAAAAAGGTTTTCGCTGGTGTGGGTATCTATGATCCGGTGAGAAATTTCTGTGATTGTCCCTATTTGAATTATTCCAAACTGGTTTGTGCTCTCTAGGTTTCTGGTTAGAAGTCCTGTTCTTTGGAAATTTTCTAAGGTATTCTGAGTGATGTTCACAGTCTTTAATTAGATGAGTAGGACTAAAACACACAAAACACAGTTTCTGACCCATACTTCCAAAGTGACATCTTCTATGTCTATTCCCAAAATTATTTTGCCTTCTTGGTGAATGATTAAACCTGTTTTGACCAAAATTATTCCAAAAAGGTTTAGCAAGATCTGTTTTGAAAAGGTTTTGAAGAAGGTACTGCTTGTGGAGCAGTACTTTGATTTAAAGGTACTGCTTGATTTTGAACATCGTTTTCAACAGCTTCTTTGGGTTTTTCAGACCTAGATTGAGCAACTAGCTTTTTTCTAAACTCTAGACTGTCTACTCCAAAACGAGAAACATCAGGCCTAAGGGGTTGATGAATGCCAGTGGGATGAGGAACAACATGATAATCATTAGCTTTCTTATATTCAGGAGGTGAATCACTTATGGAACCCTCATTACTAGATGTATCTACATAATTAATGAGTTCTTCATCACTAGTAATTATATCCTCAAAATCACCTTCATCCTGATCACTAGATAGGTTTTCTTCTAATTTACTAAAATCCATTCCAAAACCTAATCCAGTTTTAAGGTAGGCTCTATGCTATTTTTGAACATAAGAAACATGTGACAGACCAGCTTCACCCCAAGCAGCAAACTTAGCTAACAAATCATCTCTTTCCTTAGTTAATTTCTTAATTTCAGCAATTTTACAGTTTAATTTCCATTCACTAAGTTTTAATTGGTAATCCTGTTGTTCATACTTTTCAGCCCAAGCTACTTCATTAGTTTCATGTGCTAAAATTTTGGCTTCCATAGATTCTAAGGTTATTTGATAACCAGCTACCTCAGACCGAGCCTTAATACAATTATCTCTTTCATAAACGTAAGCATTAAGTACTTTCTGATAAAAATCATGACACTTAGAACATACCTCTGTGATAGGAGTTGATGCAGCTTCAGTCGACATCTTGAATATTGTTGAAATAGGGTTTCTTCCTAGTCAGAGTTTCCACACAAGCTCTGATACCACTTGTTGGATCGATATACTTTAATCAAACTATCTTAACTAGCTTGTTAAGGTTTAATAACCTCGGATAAATCCTAAGTTATTAACAAAGAAACACTGAGCAATCTTTATCAAGTACGCAGAATTTACTTAACAAAGCTAAGAAGAATAACCTTTTATTATAAACTCTAAATCTGCTTATTATGCAGATACTCTAATACAACTCTAAGATAATCGAACTTCTCTCTAAAACACTAATTAACTTGTGAATTCGTAAACTCTAAAACTCATAGACTCATATCTCTAATGCCAATCTAGGAGTCCTTTTATAGGCTCAAGGATATCCTAGTCGGTTTACAATTGATAGCCTTGTACGACAAGTAATCTAAACATAGAATACAATACTTTCCATAAACGAATAACAGTTCTTTTGTTCTTGCAGTACTTTGACTTTTAGGTGCAGTACTTTGACTTTGTCTTTAGCAGTACTTTAACTCTTTGACTTTTCCCAGTACTTTGCAGCTTACAGTACTTTCATATCTTCAGCACTTTCATGTCTTCAGCACTTTCATATCCCAACAATCATGTGAAGATCGTTGTAAGCTCTTAGACGAGGTCTAATATTATATCTAGGAACACATAATAATGAAAGCGGAATATTCAAACATAGAATCAACATCATTATGAACAAGGTTTTTTATTATCATAAACTAACTAACTAACTATAATAAAGATCAAAGACTTGATCTAACACTAACTAACTAAACCAATAAACCCTAGGCGTTTTCCCAATCCCTACGCCTAGGTTCCCACACACACACACCTTTAGACGTCTACATCTTGTACGTACGTACTCTAAAACTAATGACCCTATGTCTCTTTATATACTAGAGACATCTAGGGTTTACAAGAGGAATCATAATACAATTAGGAAACTAAATATTCTTTTAAGCATGTCTTCTAGAATCTTCCAAATCCTCCATCTTTTTAGAGTTTCCCTTCTTGTCACTTTAAGTCCTTCATGTTTCATTCTTCTTGTTTTGTATCATCAAATCTATAATAGACCCAACAATCTTCCCCTATTTGATGATGACAAAACAAACACGATTCTTGTACGAACTTCCCTAGACGAAGTAGCAGAAGTTGAGATAATTAAATCTCACCATGAATGAAACAATCTTCCCCTTGACTTGAACATGTCACTCCATCATCTCTTCCCCTTTTTGTTATCAACAAATAGAGAACGTATGCAAATAATGATCTTGACCACCACGAACCAATATCATACTTCCAATCTAAGACTTCCAATGCTTCAAATCGCCCACCATTACGCATTATAAGAAAAATGGATTCAAAACAGTAGAAAACTTCAACTAGCAGTAGTAATAATGATCAACAATAGTAAAAATCAAACACTTCCCCTTGAGTGATGCATGTAGATGGTTAAACATTTAACAATAAGCTTCTCCTAAAAACCATATGTTAACCATCTTCTTGATTCTTCAAAATCTGTAGGCTTTATGTAATGATCACTTGTGAAGAAAACCGAGTATAACGAATTTGATGAAGAAGTAGAATTTCCCAAACTTGTGTCTTAAATCTTTTACAATCCACAGAACTCCATACTTATACAAATCAACAAATATAAGTAGACCGCAATCCCTTGACAAGAATCCTCAACTAGTATGAGACACTGAGCACTACAATGTAACTCCTTTAAGTGATAGCCAATGTGTGCATAGAGCATCATAAGAAAAATCACACATTGCTAGATTCATCAAGCTAGATGATAAGAACACAAATCAAGTAATTCCACTTCACCTTCAAATAAGTGATAAATAATCCTCTTCGTAATCAATCATTCAATGAATCAAATACAAGCCTTTTTGAATCCTTTTAAGAACATAAATTTCTTCCTGTGTGTGAACCAAATAACCATGCTGTGTGTGTGTCATCCAAAAATCCATAACCATTATCACGCTCGACTTCCCCTTAAATCAAAAACCATATGAGAAAGAATCAGTACCTTGAGCAGTACTTTGGAACAGTACTTTCATCTAAACATGCAGCAGCAGTACTTTGAAAAATTTGCAGTACTTTCGAATTCCAAGCAGTACTTTCGCGTCCAAGCAGTACTTTCGGGGTCGAACAGTACTTTAACCAAAACGTGCAGCAGTACTTTCAGTAGTACTTTCACATAAAATCTCAGATGGAAGATCCCTTCGGTGTAAAGTTAGATTGATATATAGAGAACATCCACCCAAAATTTCGTTACGATCCAACGGTTAACGAAAAAGTTATGATCGTTTCAAAACAGTGATGTTGTAACCTTACGAATTTTCTGCAGCAGACTTCGACACTGAATAACTTTTGATTGAGAGCTCCGATTGGCAATCCCTTCGGTGAGATTAAAGATATATATACCAAGAAGCTCCAGTTCGAATTTTAGCTCGATCCAACGGTTCAATAAAAAGTTATGCCTTCTGGAAAACAGTGTTGTAGAAGTATTACGAATTTTTTACAGCTTCGAATTTTTCTTCCTTCTTCTTCAAGAAAACCTTGTAGATCCCTAGATATCACGAGCCCCAGGCTCTGATACCACATGTGAAGATCGTTGTAAGCTCTTAGACGAGGTCTAATATTATATCTAGGAACACATAATAATGAAGGCGGAATATTCAAACATAGAATCAACATCATTATGAACAAGGTTTTTTATTATCATAAATTAACTAACTAACTATAATAAAGATCAAAGACTTGATCTAACACTAACTAACTAAACCAATAAACCCTAGGCGTTTTCCCAATCCCTACGCCTAGGTTCCCACACACACACACCTTTAGACGTCTACATCTTGTACGTACGTACTCTAAAACTAATGACCCTATGTCTCTTTATATACTAGAGACATCTAGGGTTTACAAGAGGAATCATAATACAATTAGGAAACTAAATATTCTTTTAAGCATGTCTTCTAGAATCTTCCAAATCCTCCATCTTTTTAGATTTTCCCTTCTTGTCACTTTAAGTCCTTCATGTTTCATTCTTCTTGTTTTGTATCATCAAATCTATAATAGACCCAACAGTTGTTGATCAGGTCGACCAAAGGTGGGTAGTGGCTTGGTCCAGTCAGTGTAGTAAGGAGCTTTGTCAGGTCTGGTGAAGTCGATATTTGATTCAGGGTTGAGCCAATCAATGTTGTTGGACATGGCTCGTGCGATGTTGTCGAGATGATATTCGACTTCAATAGCACTGTCAGAGTTGTCCTTTAGTAGTTGAAAGGCATTGTTCTTGATTCGTCTTAACTCTGCTTTCGTCATCTTCTTCACTTTAAACTTTTCTTGAATGATCTTGACATGCTCCAAGGTTCGACCATCTACCGGTTCTTGGCCTTCCGGTAATTGAGGGGTTGCATCAACAAGCTTTGAAAACCATTCGTATTCTGCAGTGTCATCTTCATCTAACCAAGATACAACTGTTGGAGATTTTTTCTTCTGTGACTTGGAGGATGATGCTGAATGGTGCTTGGCTGATGTTGTTGATGAGGGCGGTTGTTGAGGCTCAGGAATCTCTTCGTCGTCACCATCGATGTATTCGAAATGATAACCAGTTTTCTCCGTTGGTGGTGGAGACTCAGAGTCCTGAGGTTTGTCGCTAGTAGGAGGACGTTATGAAGATCTTCTGGTGGTGGTGGTCCTTTGGGGTGGTGGAGGCATCGATGATGATTCGTCAGTTTTCTTTTTGCGTTTTGGCTCAGAATCCTTGTCCGCATCATCGTCGTCTCTTGGTCATTTAACCTTACTAGCCGACTCTTTGCACGATGTCTTGTGTTGATATTCTAGCAATGCCTCAAAAAGTTTAGCTTCGTCCGAATAGAAAGTTGCGGATCGTTGTGACATTTGAATAACTAACTTAGATATCAATTATGCATCACTGATAACAGTAGACGGAATAGGTTTGATTTCCATGACCACAGGGGTTTTAGACATGGTCTGCTTGACCAATGACATGAGATACGGATAGACTTGTATGGCGAACATCTCTCTTGTGACTCCAGGGACAGTGTCGAGAAGGAACTTATGAGTGTAGTCCCTTATCGTCTTGTCCATTTCCCCTTGGATATCTCGATTGAGAAACTGCTGGATTTGTTCTCTTTCCTCCGAAAACTCGTTTATCACAGTCTGAAGTAGATTGACTCTGTCCGCAAGCTGATTCAGTTTCTTGTTAACAACGTTGCGTTTCCTTTCTTGTCTGACAGCTTTGACAATCTTTGTCTTTGGCACGTGATGCCCAAGTATCGGTTGGCTTCTTGACTGACTTGGAGGTTGATCTTGTGGTAGCATCTTTGGATGGTGGTGGAGATGAATGAGATGATGAGTCATGAGAAGGCTCAGGGTCTTTTGGTGGCTCAGAAGTTTCTTCCGGGTTGTGTTCAGGATTATCTAGAATATAATCATCAGCTTCTTTGCGAGCTTTAGCCTCTTCTTCAGCCTTTACCCTAGCCTCTTCTTTTGCTTTAGCTTGAGCTTCCTCTTCAGCTCTTTCCTTAGCAGCTTCTTCAATATCTTCATCAGTTATCTTTTCATCCTTCTCTTTTTCCTCTTCTTCAAAATCGAAAATGATTTCATCCTCTTGCTGTTGTTGCTCTGTTGATTCGTGAGTGGTGGTACCAGTTCCCTTATCGGGTTGATTAACCGCATCGAGAACTGGTGTGGTTAGTGCACCACCACTTGAATCACCAGGGAATTTGGTTTGTTGAAGGTTAAATTCTATAGCAGCATGTTAAATCCTTAGATGCTTAAGTGTCTTGTGGTAGTCCTTCTCCTCATCCTTTGGTTCTTCATCAGAACTCTCTTCTTCTTCATGCTCTGCCACTGGAGTTTTACCCTTGTCTGATTTGGGACTAGGTGGTTTTTCAACTGTTGTTGTATCATCCATAACAGACTCTGAATAGTGAACCTCCTCATCAGACTCAGTCTCCTCGGAGTTTTCGTCCTCTAATTTAGGTGCCGGTTTAAGAGTTGGAATGGCACCCTTAGTTGGAACTTTTCTTTTTCGAGGAGGATTCCTCTTCGGATACTTTAGGGCACTCCCAGTGCTTGCTACACTTCCAGCACTGCCCGATCTTCTGGTCTTCTTGACTGGGATGCCGGAAGACTTTTCATCCATGAATCCGACTTTACCTAAGGCCACTGCTTCTTGGTAATGTGAGTACGATTGAAGACTTTTAATGTCATCAGTGAGTTGGCAGTCAGTCAGTACTACACCTTGTTTCTTTGTTGATGAGTCTTTAAATCTGACAACATTTAATGTAGCCTCAAACAACGCAGAGTGATGGTTGGGGTCATCAAGTCTCAAGGGAATGTCCAGATTATTCCCGAGTATCTTCTGGATCAACAACTTTGTGTATCTGATGAAAGGAACCTTTGTGCCAGGCTTCTTGAGGTGAGACATCATGTCTTCCCAGATCAGACTTACATAGTCGATGTGCATCTTGTTGACCATGCCCCAGAAGATTTGTAGGTGCATTAGTTTCGGATGTTCATGACCGCTGTCTCTTCCGGAAACAAACTTGGCAATCATGATGTATAAAGTTCTCCACGGCTGAGGAATATTCTTTAAATCGACCGAAGAATGCTTGGTAATAATTCCTACAGCTTCATCATAGCCAATATCGACCATAAATTGTAGTGTAGCCTCTTCAGTTGGAATTGGCACATACTCAGCAGGCTGGATAGTATCTTGACGGTGACTTGTTTATCGTTGAGAGTCACTGTGACAGCATCTTGACCATCAAATTTCTTCATAGTGTGCCAGAACTGATGAATATAAATCTCTGGTGCAGTTGCTAAGTTGGTGAGCATGTTGTTGTAGGGATGACACTTAAGAATATCTACTGCAATTCGGCAAGAAGACTCTCAGCAGGTGAAGTTCTCAAAATCAACCTTGAGATTGTTCTTTCCAAGCTTCATACTATTACCAGTTGGTAATATGTCTTCCATTGTGAGCTCGTTTGGTGCGTTAACGTTTTCCATGGTGATGTCCATATCGTGATCTGAAAGATATTGAGCCAAAAGAACCAACCTATCGAAAGACATTATGTTAGTCGAAAGTTGATTTTATTGTCCAATTATTGAATTAGTTATGTTAATGAATGTTACGAGTCCAATGTCACTTGTTGTCCAATAGTCCAAAGTTGTCGCATTAAGTTATGTGAGTATATTAATTTTGAATTTTAAAGTCCAAATTTTCACTCATTCACACAACATTTTAACAATTATAGCTTATTAGTGACATTTTGGTCTTGTGATGTTATGAGTAACTTATTTACAAGTTTGTACGCATAGCAATTCATAAGTAAAGTTAAAGTTTTGGCTTAAGCGTAAGAATGTAAGCTTATGCGTAAACATTGTGTAACCATACGCGTAGACTTAAGCTTATGCGTAGGAGTCCATCTTACGCGTAAGAAAGCTTACGCGTAGGAATAGACTCTTGGCATAAAGCTTACGCGTAAGCATAGGTTGGGAGCTTATGCGTAAGGTTTACTCGTAAGAGTAAGACTTATGCGTAAGAATCCAAGTTTACGCATATTCTTCACAGGATACGCGTAGTCCCTTTGTAGAACCTTATGCGTAAAGGTTACGCGTAAGATTTCTCTTATGCGTAACGGCTACGCATAAGGTGATCCTTAAGCGTAAGTCCATTTTAACCCTTGATTCTGATTTTGCACGCGTAAAACCTGAAATAAATCATTCATAACATTTCAATTAACACTTTATTCAACCTCTTTCAAAAAACACATGTTATCACAAGTTGATAATTGTTACGCGTAAAGTTAGTATAAGCGTAAAGTTAAACCCTAAGGATTCAAATCCTACGCCTAAACAATCTAACCATAGGAAATGAACCAAATGATTTCTGGTAAGTCTTAGAGGCCATATGAGTTGCTTACAACAAGTTTTAACATCAAACTCCTCAAGAATCAAAAATACCCATTTCAACGAGTCTTAAAACCCTAAAGTTTAATTTTACAAAATTAGTGTTTCTGGGTATGATTCAAGGTTGGTCTTGGCTAATTAAACATGTATCAAGCTTATCTCAAGTATCTAATTAGACAGAAACACTCACAAATGAAAGCCCCCAAATTCACGCATAAACCCTAAATCTTGAAGAGTGATTAAAAACGTTTTCTGGGTTGATTTAGATGTTGGAAACAGTTTAATGATTGATATTAGAGACATTTTAACACTCCCATTTCACAAAAAACAACCAAACGTGATCACATGTTCATACGCTTACGCGTAAAACATATAATCACGCCTAGAGTAAAATCAAACCGTTGGATTTGTATACCTTTAAAAACCAATGTTTAAAATTGCTCAAAGAAGCTTAAAACACTTACAAATTCAAAGTTTACAACACGGATGTGAGGTTTGAATTTTGAGCGTGGATGAAGGTGGTTGAAATATTAAATGCTTGAAGTAAATGTTAAATGAAAGTAGGTGGAGAGGTTTTGTTAAATCAAGTTTGAACATTTGATAAGAATGGCCCCTCCACCTCAACCATTTTCATCCATAGCCCATAACTTCCAATTTGGTTAAGCAAAAAGTATAAATTTGGAAAGAAACTTGACGACACTCCCCCTCAACTTTAGAAATAGAGAAATTTTACAAATTTGGGTCAGAGGAGTGTCAAGAAACAAGAAACGTATCCACCATTATCAAAGATACAACCAATACAGGGTAACATGCAAGTACAAGGTTTTATGAAACAGAAAATATTTACTTTCTCCCCCTCAACACTTGACCGTGAAAATATTGAATTGTTTGAAAGAGTAAAGTGTTGACGGAAGATTTGTACTTGCAATGTTTAAAGAATTTTAGATAGAAGAACATTTTTGTATTTTATGAAATTTTATATTTTTCTATTTTGTTTTTGAAAAAATATTTACAAAAGAGGTTTTGGTGTTTGACAGGTTTTAAGAGTGTGTCAAAAGTTCGTCCAGTTCATCTGGAGTCAAACACCGCATGCCAATCCGGTGGATCAAATCAGTAAACCTAGCAGGAGCTAAGGTTTGGTGAGAAGATCCGCCAGTTGGTGTTCAGTACCCACAAAATATAATTCAACAGTACCCTTTTCCACATGCTTCTTTATGAAATGATATCAAAGATCGATGTGCTTGGACTTCGAATGTTGAATGGAGTTGCACGAGATCGTAATAGCACTTCGATTGTCGCAGTACATCGGAATTCTGTCAAATATGTAACCATAGTCTTTGAGTTGTGTTCTCATCCAAATGACTTGAGCACAACACGCTGACATGGCTACATATTCTGCTTCGGTTGAGGACAGCGATGTACAATCTTGTTTCTTCGATAGCCATGACACCAGTTTGTCACCAAGAAATTGTAAAGCACCTGAAGTACTTTTCCGAGAATCTAAGCAACCTGCGTGATCAGCGTCTAAAAAAGCTATTAGTTCAAAACCAGAATCCTTCGGATACCCGATCCCCAAATTAATGGTTCCCTTGATGTATCAGAGGATTCTTTTAGCCTCAGAGAGGTGAGTTTCAGTTGGTCTCGATTGATAACGGGAGCAAAGATATACAGCAAATACAATGTCAGGTCTACTGGCTGTTAGATACATGAGAGATCCAATAATACTTCGGTATTTGGTAGGGTCAACCAATTTCCCATGCAAATCAGCGTCCAGTTTCTTGGTATGTGCCATTGGTGTGGCATAGGTATTACAGCTTTGCATTCTATGTTTGCTTAAAATTTCAATAGCATATTTGGACTGATTTAGGAAAATACCACGGGGTGATTGATGAACTTGCAATCCTAGAAAGAATGTAAGTTCACCCATCATGGACATTTCAAAATGTTTTTTCATAAGTTTTGAAAATTCGTTTGAGTACTTTTTATGTGTTGACCCAAAAATGATGTCATCCACATAGATTTGAACGATTAAAATGTGAGCCCGTGATATTGAATGAAAAGTGTTGGGTCGACCGATCCTTTAGAGAAATTATTGGTAATGAGAAAGGATGATAACTTATCATACCACGCCCGAGGGGCTTGTTTGAGACCGTATAGAGCCTTTTTCAATTTGAAGACGTGATTCGAGAACTCTGGATCAACAAATCCTTCTGGCTGACTAACATAAACCGTTTCCTTCAGTTGACCGTTTAGAAAGCCAGTTTTGACATCCATTTGATAGACCGTGATGTTCATGTGAGTCTCTAATGCCAGAAAAATCCTTACAGCCTCAAGTCTAGCAACCGGTGCGAATGATTCCTCGAAGTCAATCCCCTCTTCTTATCTATAACCCTTAGCCACCAGACGTGACTTATTTCTGATAACCTTACCCTCAGCATCTAACTTGTTTTTCCAAATCCATTTCAGACCAATGACATAGACCTCTGTTGGTCTTTCAACCAATTCCCATACTTCAAGACGTTTAAACTGATTTAATTCTTCTTGCATGGATTCTATCCAGTTGTCGTAAGTCATTGCTTCTTTAATGTTTTTGTGTTCAGATTTACACACTGTTAAAGCATAAATGCAATGTTTTGCGTCAGTCTGAAGGCGTTGTCTAGTTACGACTGGTTGATTCGGGTTTCCAATAATGTTCACAAGAGGATGGTCTTTAGTCCAACGATGTGTGGAAGGTTGATGTTGAAATACATTATGCAGATTGGGAGGATTCAAATGGCTTGTAGATGATTCCGCAACATCTGAGGAAGCAGTTGCATTTGCGAAAAGGTTAAAGAAAGCATTTGGATCATAATCTGCAGGTGTAGGTACTTCACGATTCAGAAGATCATCAGCTGGTTCAGCGTCATTGGATGCAGTTTGTTCGGCTGTTGTTGTTGAATCAATTGGAGGTGCTTCGTTAATAGTTGTTGTTGTTGCAGGTGTATCTGGTATTGGAGTATTATCAGGTTGAGCAGCGGAAACATTTGATACATCTGGAGCACATTGATCAATATCATCACTAAACAGAGGAGCAAATAGCTGTTCCATTTGACGTCGAGTAAGTTGTAAGCTTGGTTCAGCTGATGATGGGTTTTGGGGAAAGTTTAGACGGTTATGTCCGGGTTCCAAGCTGTTTTGCTCATAAGCCATTTCTGCAAGCTCGTCGAAATTTGCATGAATCGTTTCCATGATCTGCCTTGTACAACGATTCCAGATCCGGTATCCTTTAGAATTTTCACAATATCCTACGAAGACTCCAATATCAGCTTTAGCCTTGAGCTTTCCAAAGTCATCACGATCATTATTCGGGTAACAAAGAGCACCAAATACATGAAAGTGTTTGAGATTCGGTTTATGGTTATGGATAAGCTCATAAGGTGTTTTGTTGTGGCGTTTAGTGATCATAGAATAGTTCTGAGTGTAGCATGCAGTTGACACGGCTTCTGCCCACAAGTAATCTAGGAGTTTTGCATTTATCAACATCGTTCTTGCAGCTTCCACTAACGTACGGTTTCGTCTTTCAACAACTCCATTTTGTTCTGGTGTTCGTGCAATTGATGTTTGATGCTCAATTCCCACTTTCTCATAGTATTCTCGGAGAGTCTGATTTAAAAATTCAGTTCCTTTGTGCGTTCGATTTGTCCGACGTGTTCGAGCTGAACTTGAATTTTCGTGAGAAAAGTGATGATCATTAGTGGAGCTTGATCTTTACTTCGAAGAAAATAAACCCAAGACCATCTTGAGTAGTCATCAACAATTACTAGAATGTAGTGTTTGCCATTGATCGTCTGCACACACATCGGGCCACACAAATCCATGTGAAGAAGATGAAGCACATGCTGAGAGCTGTGTTCCACCTTTGAAGGAAAGTGAGCACGAGTGTTTTTCCCTTGTTCCCAAGCTGAGCATAGATGATCTTTAGAATACCGAAATCTTGGAAGACCTTCAACAAGTTTGTGACGTGCAAGATTGGTTATGGTTTGAAAGTTTAAGTGTGAAAGACGACGGTGCCATAGCCAAGATTTTGTAGATGTTGCTTTAGACAGTAGACAGATGGGAGATGAAGCAATCATGTCTTGCATGGAGATTGTGTAAAGACTTGATGTGCGAGTTCCAGAAATAAGATCGTTTCCTTGTAGATCACGAATGAAACAAGTTTTCTCCCTAAAAGCAACTTCCAAATCTCCATCACAAAATTGACTGACCGAAAAGAGATTGTGACCGAGACCTTCCACATAATAAACTCTGCTAATTTCGATATACCCATTGATGTAATCTCCGTAGCCCATGATAGCTGCGAAGTGATCATTCCCGAACCTGACAGTGCCAATGAAATTTGAGACAAAGTTTGATAACAGTTTGAGATTGCCTGTCATGTGCCGAGAACATCCGCTATCAACAATCCAGAGAATGATCTGTATCACCTGCATTACACACAGACGACACATGTGGAATAGAAGTAGAGGTGGAACCCGAAGAGTTAGAGGGTTCCGTTACAGTTACAGTTGAAACACACATGTTAATGATTTTAGGAATCCATTTAAAGCCAAGTGTATTATGTAACCATTTCTGCCATCTCCAACTAGTCTTAGCTTTTGTCTTAGTGAATGCACTAGGTGATAAGTTCTTCCTAGGAGGTGAAGAGGGTTCTATGGGTACATCAAGGAGTAAGGCATGAGCACTAGAAGGCGGTTTACCTAGCACAGACTTAGAAGCATTAGTGGGCATAGAGGTATTCCGTTTTTGAGTATTCCGCTTACGAGATAAGATACCATTAGCAACACATTTGTCATGACAACCAGAAAACATACTTTTACGACAACCAACACAAGATGCTTCAAACATAACATTCAAAGTACTTAAAGGTTCAGTATTCGTTACATCACTTTTTCTATTACATTTGTCTAACGCAATGTCTAAAGTGGGTGCAACTTGAGTCTTATTCAAAGTCCTAAGGTGTTCTTCTACTTCAGAGGTCTTTATTGTTCTTTTCTTATGTTGCAACTTCCTATTCTTCCTTGATATGCTCTTAAGCTGTGAAGTGCTAGCGTTGGGAAAAGAGGCAACTATTCCTGTTTTAGTGGAAGGAAGCACATTAGTATCTTGTGGTTTGTTAGTAGGTGTTCTAGAGTCAAGTTTAAGCTTTTCAGGTGCAAGAACATTTATGTTACTAATCTTAGTATGCTCATACTTTCTTAGCTTAGCTTTCAACTCAACAATAGTGTGCAACAAATCTTGATTTTCAGAGCGAATGTTTGCATTAACATGTAAAACATCTTTAGTGTGTGCAAGATAATTATCAAGTTCTTGTGATGCTTTTTCACGAGTCTGTTTGAGCAAATCAAATATGATACCATATTCTGTTTTGACTTTGGCAATTTCTTGTTCATATTTTGAAATTTGACATTTTAAAGACACGTTTTCATCATCCAGATGTTCTATTTTTGGATCAACAGATTTTGAACGCAACTGGTTGATTTTGTTTTGCAAAGCAAGTTCTCAATTTTGACAATCCTTTTGACACCATTGAAGACGACGTTTTGCATTTGAAAGTTCGTTGATCAAACGCTCATTTTCAATTTTCAAAGATTTGATTTGCTGCACATTATCGATATTCTCAACATTTTCAACAGAATCAACAGCAATATAATCGAATGCATATGCAACAGAATGAAGTAACACAACATTTATGGTATCAGCACAGATAACATCTTCCAAGAGTCGATAAACATGATTTCGAAACATTATCTTTTTACGTTTAGTATTTGAAATCGTTGTTTCAGTTTCCTTAAAAAGTTTTTTCATAATACCTATCTCCTTCTGAAGATCCCGTTCCCAATATATTGCACACATTTTAAGATTTTGGACATGTGGTAAAAGCCCTTTCTGAAAAATATCCCTTTGTTGTCACGCAAATGGCGATTGAAAATGTTCAGCTTTGATTTCAGAATTAACTTCAATTGCATGTTCCAAAAGTTTGATGTCAGACATAAAAGTGTCAAAATATTTTAGAACTTGACATCGTTCAGCTAATGGCTTTATTTCACTATTGGATAGGGGACCATCATTGGAAGAGGACTCAGAAGTTGGTGTGATAACCCAAGGTGTGTTAGAATTGTCCTGTTGTGTGACGAAAGTTATGGCTTTTGAATAGTTAAAAGGTTTGTTATAAACAACATTTTCCAATTTTAACCGACTCTCGTCTTCTGCATCAAGTTCCTCCATACGATTATATTCAACAACACTCATAATGGAGTCATCAATTCTATGTTCTGCACTGTAAACTTGAGGATTTTGTTTGAATGCTCGATGTGAGAAACGTGGTTTGTAATCAGCAAGATTTGGTCCATATCCATTTGGATTTGGTTTAAAAGTAAACTTTTGAATTATTGTGATTGATTCACCATGTTTGTAAACAACATTTCGAAACTCTTTGATTTTGTTTTGTAAGTCGACAATTTCCTCAAGATAGTCATCTATTTGTTTCCTCGAATGCTTTTTGTACTCACAATACTGTTTTTGACAAGTTAACAACTCAGACTTGGCTTTTTGAGTTTCCGAAGTGAGAGCGTTAAGTTGTTGTTTATGATCAAATTTCAATTGTTCAATTTGAGACAACAAAGCATTCTTGGATGCAACTAGATCACATATTTGTTTTTCCAAAGATTTTTCATTTTGTTAAGATTTAGCAAATGCGACTTCAAAACCTTTTTCACGTTTTTCTTTTGTTTGAAAAATGTTGAGTTGGAACTTATAGCATTCATTGTCCTTAGTCAACAGTGCAATTTTATCTTGCAATTTCTTATTGATGTCTTTGCACATTTCCATTTGAGATTTGTGGGATCTGGATTAGACAAAGGTTCAGCTTGTTCAACGTGAGTCTCAACATGATCGTTATTTAGATCCTCAAGTATAACCACGGAGTCAACTTGATTATCAATATCAACAATAAGGTCATCTTGATCGTCAAATATAACTACGGGATCTATTTGATTATCGTTGGAATGATTTGTAGAGGACTCATTTTGAACACTCTGTGCCTTGTCGGATGCATATGTTGACGGAGATATCAGATCATGTATAAGTATGTTTGGATCCGGTACCTGAGACAAGCCATCAGTGTCATACACTGGGCCTGTGTCACTCATGTGGAGCTCTTGCATGTTTTCCATTAACATCACAGCAGCATTAGCCTGCAAGTCCTCCATGTCATCATCCGAATCTAAATTTGCCATGAAGCTCTGTTCCTTGTTGGTAAGAGTTCCACCAGCTTCATCCTTGAGAGCCAAGAGTAAAGCCTCTTTGTAATAAGCGCTGCCTCTTGTCCTCGGCTTTGGGCATGCATTAGCTAGATGACCCTTCTCATTGCAGTTATAACATCGGATACCATTAACCCCAGTCTGAGCATTTCCATGATCAACCACTTGAACCCGTTGTTGTTGAGCACCCATGTTATTCCTTCCATGAACATTAAATCCTTGACCACTACCCATCTGACAAGCATTACCACGATTCTGAACTTCAACTCTTCCGTTGTTAACAACAGCTTGATTCCTTGTGTTGGATGAGGTACGAATGCGATTGTCGGATTGGTTAGAATATCGACCGAAAGCTCGAGCAATCATGACAAACCCTTGTTGCAATGCATCGAAAGCTTCTGCATCCTCATTAGATTCACTATAGAGTACTTGATCATTGTTGTTGTTGTATGGAACCAATTGAGTTTCTTGGGATTGTGGATGTGATGGATCATATGGTGTAATCTGAGCAATTGGTTGTGGAGGATTTGTGAAGACAGTTTGCAAGGTCGGGAATTGAGGATAACATGCTTGAGCCCATAAAGCAAGAGTGTGATTATCCGGGAGTGAAGGTGAAATAGGGGCCCCACGGATGATTCTTTCTTTGTCAACTTCCTTTTGGTGATGTTTCAAATAGTCATACAACAATCCGTATGTAGCTTGATGAAGATCCTTCGCTTGACGAATAAAGATAACATACTTTTCCCAATCAGGACCAAGACTGCTCAGGAACTTTGTGTTGACTGCAATCCTTGGCATAATGATATTATTTTTATCCAAGTCATTGATGATGTCTGAGAACCGATGATGATATGACTCTAATGTATCCCCTGGTTCAATCATGAAGTGTTCATATGCTAAGTAGATTTTTGATTCCATGTCTTCTTGATTGAGTTTTGTGCCTTCCATTAGAAGATGAATGTGCTCCCACATTGCTTTAGCAGTCTTCTGTGCATCAACACTACGAAGTATCGGATTGGGTAATCCTAAAAGGATATATTGCATTGCAAGTTCATCAGCTTCTAAGTGAAGAAGTTGATCAGTAGTAAGTTGATCAAAACCGACAATGTTGGTGATATCATCTCTTGGTGGATTGGCACTCGGATCTCCGGGTACAGTGATAGTAGGCATCTGAAAAGGACCTTCAAGGATGACCTTCTTCAAAAACTTACCATGTGGCTTCTTGAGATCACAAAACCTAAAGAACCTTATCACCCATTGATCGTAGTTTCTGGGAGTGAGCATTGGAGGTCTGTCAATGGATCCAGCTTCATGGATTGTTGGCTACTTAAAGCTTCACACATCTTTGCAAACCAAGACGGTTCCTTTGGTGTTGTAACATTCATAGCATACTTGGCTGGATACTGATTTTGAAAGTATGTATAATGTTGTACTTGTTGACGAGGGTTTGGTGGAACCATTTGTGGTGGAAGAGGGTTTGCTCCTTGAGGAAAGTGCTGAAATTGTTGTTGAAATTGTTGTGGAGATGGTGGAGGATATTGTTGATAGAATTGTTGTTGTTGTTGTTGTTGAGGATACTCATGAGGAAAGTAGCTAGAGTATGGTGGTTGAGACATCTTGAAACTTGTGTTGAGGATGGATCTTTGTAGTCGAACGAAACTTAGAGTTTGTTGATGAAGTAACCTTAAGCGTAGAAACAACTTATGCGTAGAAAGTACCTTATGCGTAATACCCAACTTACGCGTAGAATAGAGCTTACGCGTAGGAATAGCTTACGCGTAGACTTGAGGAAAACTTAGCTTAGGCGTAAACTAAAGGCTTAGTAGTAGAATCCTTATGCATAATATTTTCTTATGCGTAAGACAAGCTTAGGCGTAAGAAATGTTTAGGCAAAGAGAATTCTACGCGTAAGAGTTTAGCTTAGGCGTAAAACTAGGGTTTTGCCCAAAAAATCCTTTACACTTATACCAGTGTAAAAGATATCCAACAGTTATGAAGATCAAATGAACAAATCCTTACGCGTAACTGCAGCTTAAGCGTAGACTTTGTGCTTACGAGTAGGATTAAGGTTTTGTTACGAGTAGAAAGTACAAAAAATGCACCAAAACTGAGTTTATGCTCAAAAGTGTTTTGTAACCTGATTTTAATGATGAAATAGCTTCAATATCACCAAAATAACAAGAAAGTTTGAAACTTGATGATCCAAATCCACTTTCACCCTTACGCGTAGACAGTACCACACGTACAAAAACAAGCTCAAAAAACTATTCTACACACGTAAAGTTTCAAACTTGATGCAAAAAACTTAAACTTTAACACCAAATAAACCTAAAACCACAAGAATCTTGAGTTTTTAAATGTAAAAATTTGAGCTTTTATGCGTATGAAAGTTTAGTACACAAACCCACGCGTATAGATAAAAAACTTCAAAACAAAAGTGTTTCATCCAACTAGATGGCGAATGATACCACTGTTAGGTCACCATATTGTAACACAAGCACCAATATGTAAGAAATATAGATAAGATGATTGGATGAACACACACACAAGTACACGTATGATATTGAGAGAAAGTTTATGCGTAGTGTATTATGAAATGTGAACAACCAACCTTCAAATGAAGGTTTACAAGTGCTTATATAGGGAAAGGAACTAGGGCAACACACAAGCTCCTTTCCTTTCCTTATTGGGCTTGGGCCAAGGCTTATGGGCTTTCTACATAAGCCTTGCCATTAAAACTAACATAAAAGCCTAATTAAGCAAACTATTACATGTTAATTACAAACACTTGAAATATAGTTTAGGAGTGATTCCAACACCAAGTTCTAAAGTTTATAAGCTACCGGCACACTCATACCTTGGTGGATTTGGGTAAATAATTGGAAACGGATAAGGCTAATCTCACCATAAAATATCATGGGTTATAATGTGCTCGGCTAAGGTCTAATCTAGTTAGGTTAAGAAAAACATGTCAAAATTTTAAAAATGGCATAATTTTTCAGAATAAACTAGAAAAACGAGGGCAATAAAGTTCAAGTAATAATTCTACTCCCGTCCCCCCACTTGAAATGTACAAAGTCCCTTTTGTACTAAACGTTAAATAAAGGTGAAGATAAAGTAGAAATAGAGAGAGAACTTCCCTGAAATTTGCTCCTAAAAAGAAAGAAGGCCCACAAAGATAATCGTGCCTTCTCTTAAGCTTCCACGAGCAAACTTCATTCCCTGAAATCACACTAACCAACAAGCATAATTCTAAAAAAAATAAAAAGAAAAACAAAAAGAAATCTAACTCACTTTCGTAGGAATCACGGTTGCATTTAGCATATGCAACAAGCCTTTTAAATCACTTGGTGTCCCAAGTTGACGAGTGTAGTCTCATGAGGGCTTACAGGGAACATACCCACAAAGTTCATTTAAAAACTTATACAAGGTTATTATGTTAATATAGGAAAAATTCAAACTACAAGATAATTACGTCGTAATCCAATAAAGGAGTTACGCCGTAATTGTGGCAAAACCAGGCAATCGCTACTGGAGAATAGCTACGGCGTAACTACGGAATGAGATTACGCCGTAATGGGTAATGCTTAGGAGAGAATCGCTATTGATAATATGTTACATCGTAATCATGGAGTTGAGTTATGTCGTAACTGTTGGACAGATCTGGTCCCCGTTTTATACACTTGTGAATTCATCTCCACTTCCTGCAAAAATTTTTAAAAACACATATCCCAACAAAAATAGAAATAAAAGAAATAAAAAGGATAATTCGGGTTGTCTCCCTAAAGAGCAATTTTCTTTATTTCCGAGTCTTTAAGTTAAACTCAAAGCCATGGGGCTTCACAATGGCCTTCGAACTTGGCCAACTTCTTCCGTTTCTTGGCGGCAATCATTCATCCATTCGGCAAAAACTCTTTTTCTGACTGTGTTGCCGACGCTGCAGGTATCAAACTTTTGCAAAAGCCATTCATTGAATGATAGACATGACTTTCCATGGTTGTTGTCTTCAATTACAGAATTATTATTTTCAATGGCGGCACTTATGGTTGATCTTTCATCAGCTGTCTTCGTATCTGGAAGATGATATTCATTATAATCGAGCTTTAGTTGCTTGATCAAACCTGTATTGATGTTCGAGTCCCCAAATTTAACTTTGTACCAATCTTCAAAGGATAGATTCCCAAACGTTATGTCATGTCTCTCAATCTCGTGAGCGCACGTTCATTCTTCTATATTTATATCCCCGTTACAAAACTCGCGAAAAGGGTTACACGTGGGCCATGCTTTTATAGATCCATCATGTTCAGCCATTATAGGAATGCAACAATGCTTGTTAAGATCCGAAGCTTCATCGATGTCCCCAATTTGACCACTTGTTCCCTGTTCCTGTTTACAACTATCAACATCTTGCTTACAATTGTCAGTACCTAGCTCATGGTATAAAGGTGGGTCAAGTAATGGTATATTGACAATGTCAACCTTCTTTGAAAATTTCAAACGAGGATTCATTTGTTCATTAATGTTGAAAGTAATTCGTTCCCCCTCGATTTCTAAAGAGATTTGTTTTTCAAAACTTTTATATGAGTGCGACATGTAGCAAGAAAAGGCCTTCCAACAATTAAGTTGTAATACTCCCGCTTGCCCATGTCAATAACCACAAAATCAGTAGGAAAAAGGAATTAGCCAATTTTTAGAAGAACATTATCAACAACCCCTCGAGGTACAGCCTTAGAAGAATCAGCCATTTCAATCATCATTGTTGTTTCTTTTAAATTTGTTAGGTTTAAGGCATCAAACAATGAAGTAGAGATAAGATTTACCACATCCCCCAAATCAGCTAAAGCGGGAATTTTTAGGTTACCGATACTGCAAGGCAACATAAAGTGCTCCTGATAAGGTTCTTTTTCAGGAAGTTGGCACGGCAGGTTTTTGTCATCTTCAGATCCGTCATCTTCTCTTAAGTAATTAATCCCACAAAGGTCATTAGTGAAAGTAGGGGAGCGCTGCTCTTCTTCCGGCTTGTCTTGTGCGAATACTTCTTTACATGCAACAGCTTCATCATTCCTGGTCCCAAGATTTTTATCCAGCTGCCCAATTTAGGTCTCTAGGTTTTTAATTGCGGCATCCTGGTTTCGTAGGTTAATACATGTGTCCTCTTTCACCTTGACCATCCATTCTTTGAATCTGTCATTTTTTTAGTAGATTCCTCGATGTGTTTATGCACCAACTTTTCAAGACTCGGTTTAGCAGGGTTATTATTGATTCTCGTATAGTATCCTGGGGATCTTTCACGGTATTGAGCTCCGTTACCATTGTACCCGTTAAACGGCCTACCGTTCCCATATTTAACCTCTTGAATCCTCTTGACTTCTTCTTTAAACGGGCATTCCTTGGCAAGGCGAGTTCCATTGCATTTATTGCAGTTAACTTGTATAGAGTGCACATTTTCTTTAAGTTTCTTCATGTCTCTTCCAAGACTCTCAAGTTTGTTATTTATTGCTGCAAGGCCTTCCGTACTCCCACCTATACCTCTGTTGCTTCCTCCGTTGTGCCACTTATGAGAGTGGTCAGCCATCTTTTGAATAGTCTCCAAAGCCCTTGTAGGAGTCATTCCAGGGATTGGTCCCTGCGAATCGAGCATTTGTCTTTAGGAGATGTTTAAACCTTTGTAGAAGACATTCACCTTTTGTTAGCTATTAAGGTCATGAGTAGGGCACTTGTACAGGAGTTCGTTGTATCTTTCCCAGGCCTGGTACAACGTTTCATCGCCCTCTTGCTTGAAATTATGGATTTCTTTGAGTTGCTTTTCTGTCCTAGATGAAGGACAGTATTTTTGAATGAAATACTTTTTTAGGAGAGCCCATGTATTAACGGTCCCGGCTGGTAATCTATCGACCCATCTTTTAGCAGCTCCAGTGAGTGAAATAGGGAACACACGTAACATGACAACATCGTTAGAGACTCTTGGAATTTTAAATAAGCTAACAATGTATTCCACGTTATCCACGTGCTCGTAAGCATCATAGGTAATGCTTCCGGAAAAGGGATTCGCACGAAGCTCCCTTATAAATTGTGGTTTGATTTCGAACTGAGCATCGTCAGCGTAGACCGGCCTAACGATCCCCAGCCCTTGTTCATCCCTAGTCAATGCCAAATATTCCTCCAGAGTGAGGTCATCAATGTTCACAACCTTCATGGTACCTGAAACTTAAAAAAAATCATGAGAAAACAAGAATTCAAAATAAAACAAAAATAAAAGACTTAATAAAAATCCTAATATAACTCCCCGGCAGCGGCGCCAAAAACTTGATGTAGGTTTTCTGACCAGGTTTTAATATTTATAAAGTCTCGTTTACCTATGGTCCACCTTTTGCACTCACGGGCAGTGTACCCGGTCGTGTGTAGTGTAGTAATCGGTAAAACCGAGGTCGTCCCAAGAGCTATGTGAGCGGATTTTAATTAAGTCTAGGTGTCACGAGTTTTAATTGTTTTAAGGGTTGAAATGATTATTAAACTAATAAAACAAGAAATAAACGCAAACAAATAAAATAGTGGTTGTGATCAATTGGGGTAAAGTGTGCTAACCTAGTTACTCATCCTATCATGTAATTTTCACGTCTTACTACTTCCAATTGATTCAAGTGGGGGTTTAAGTCGCTAGGACAGCATTTGGTCAGTTTGTCCTAACCTATCAGCAAAGGCTTCCACCAGAAATCAAGCTTCTACCCTTGAAAGTCCAGTTGTTTTTAGTCCCCTAAGCCAAGTCATTAAGTACCTCTACATGCAAGATTCGTAACAATGAGTGCCCGGGCGCTAGTATCTTAGATACTCATCCCTAACTTCTTAAGTTTATCCAAACGGCAGGTGATCATTTGGTTAGTTCGCACAAGCGAGGAAGGGTCGTCAGTTGGTCAATTCTTACCCTCCAAAACTCAATCTAACTACTTAGGGTCAGTTGGTCAATTCTCTTAAGCAACTAGATACTACCGCCATTCAAAACTACCGAAGCTAGGGTAGGTACCAACGAACTACGCATGCATACACTAGAAACAATTATACGGAAGCATGTAAACGTAAACAAAAAAAATTAAGGAATTATAACTAGGCTAGCACCAAAGATGCTTAGCCGATCATAATAAAAGAAACCAAAGATTCAATATTTAACATAATGAAATACATGAATCAAATGTAAAAGATAAAATAATCGCTAATGCTTATCGTTAGGGAGTGATTTCTCCCTTGGAGATGGCTCCGTATGCTCTTCAATATCTGCCTTTGGACCCCTCTTGACATTCTCTGCTTTTTGGTGTGAAGTGAATGATGTAAAATGCAGAAATTAGGGCTGTTATTTATAGGAACGATCTAGTTACGGCGTAACTTGAGTTGAGAGTTACGCCGTAACTTCAATAATTCCTCAATTATGCTCTCGGTAAGCTGGTTACGGCGTAACTCTTGGGAAGGGTTACTCCGTATCTTCAATACAGGTTACATTTGGTATGATTATGCCATAATCAAGGAAAGGAGTTACGGCGTATCTGATGGCGGCGTGAAACATTTCTTGACCTAGCTGGTTACGGCGTAATCCTTAGTTGGGAGTTGCGCCGTAATTGATGCTAAGTTGGTCTTCTGAGTCAACGCGCTAGCTACGACGTAATGTGAGAGATGGAGTTACGTCGTAGCTTCTTCACAGTAGGCATACTATCATAAATCTCTAAGAAAATCTCCAAATCCGCGTCTCATTAGCTCCAATGCTCGTAATTTACTTGAAAGTGAAATATAAAGAAAAAAGTGTAAATCCATATAAATGATATAAAATACGAGTATTATCGGGGAAAATTGACACTTAATATTTAGGACTATTTGATGTTATCATCAACCCGTTTAAGTATATACAACTTTATAAATAAAATATATAACCTGGTTTTTATTTTGGATGTGGATTAAATGTATTTTGTTATACACTTAACATGAGTTAATTTCGATTATACCTCAGATATTGTGACAACTCACATTTTTCAAGTCATTATTTAACCATAAACTTAAAACATTTTACTTTGAATACTTGAATTTATGCCTCTATGTATAATCGTTAGGTTAACCCGCATAAAACGGTAAGCTACTGTAAACATATACCGGCACTAGACTAAGGTTAGTCTACATCAAATAAGTAGTTTAAGACTTTTATGAGCATATTTCATAAGTTAATTACATTTTTTTTCATAAGTTGTATGTAAATCATCTAAGACTTGCATTAAGTCTCATGGATGCATGCAATAACCAACCCAACTCACCAAATTTCTTATATATACCTACATACACTTATATACTTTCAAATATTGAATTCCCCTCCCCCTAAACCTCTATAAAACTGGCCATGTATGTGTGATATTGCCAACATCTTTTTTTAACCTTGAACTCCCCATTTACCTTAAACATGCTAACACCAAAAGCCTTGAACCAAGCTAACCCTGAAGACCAGTCCCACCCCCTCTCCCCATGCATGCAAAGGCTCCAAGTAAGGCTTGTGACTCTCTTGCCCCATTTTCTTATACACTCCCATGTGACCCATGTAAAGACCATTCAAAGTTACCACAAGTATCTCTATATAAACTAGTAACTTGTGAACCATTTTCTTCACACTTTCAAACACTCTCATGCTCTCACACAATTTTCGGCTGAAAACAAAGGAAGAAAATGGTATATTAAGTTTAGTTAAGCTTTGGGTTGAAGGTTATACATAAATTAGGGTTTTGATTTGAGAAACTAGGGTTTTCTTGCAAGTTTTGGGTAGTTTGTGCACTTTTGATCATCCAATCATCCACAAAACTTGTAAGCATTTTATAAACTCATTTCATACTTCATTTCATTCTTATTTAGCATTCCATACTTGTTTTCATATCACCTATTTATGTTTGTTTTGTTGAAAATTGATTTAAAGTTAGTGTAAACAAGCCCTAGTTATGGCAGATTCTTAGGTCAACTTTTCACTAGCGAAAGACCACTTTATAATAATTCTGGGAAAATATCCTTTGAACCACAGTTAGGTAGGTGTCTTAGGTAGTTCCTGACCGAATTTTGTAATTTTTGAAATTTTTTTTTTGTATTTTTTACAAGCTACATAAGATCGGGTGTCTGAAAATGAATAAAACTGAGTACTTGTCATAAAACGCCTAAACAAAAGACTTTTGAAAATTGAATGAAAAATGAGTGAGTTATAGTCTGTTGAAGTCGGGTAAAAGTTTCTCTCCAACTGTAACAGTAGGTCTGATGGTAAATAGGTATAAACGATATCTAATACGTGTTTTCACAAACCGATGCATTAATTTCTTGAAATTAGACCTATTTACCTACGTTTAGGGACTTGATCGTATAAAAACGGGCTAGAAACGAAGGAGATACACCCTTTAAATCAGAAATTATTTCAAATCAACAACTCTTTTCTAGGTTTTTAGGAACTAAAACACGTTTTATTTGTTTTTTTTAAACGTTTTGACCTAAAAAACTTTACTAAACTTGATTACAAATATATAAGGGTGATAAAACTTTATAAAACTCATATGCATATAGTACATATCATATTTTTCCTGAGAATACTTATTTACTTAGATTGATTTTAGGATTCTGGTTCGTTGAACTTACGTTATACTTTTTCATTACACTACTTGCTTGAGGTGAGTTTCATAGCCCCACTTTTACTTGTTTAGTACTCTTTTTGAAATACTTTGGGTGAGAATGCTTGCTCATTTAGTTATTACATGCTCAATTACTTTCTTTCAGACACAAGTACTTAAACTTTTACCTATTGCCTAAGTTACACAACTTTCCATTAAGTCCCCACTATCATGAACAGTTAATTACGTAGTAAGCATGAATGTTGTGAATAGATCTATTGGGTTAAAACCCTCGTCCGGGTGGTTGCCCTACCTGACTGGTATGTCAAAAGGACCCATAATCATTTGAGGAACTTGAGTATTCACGGAAAAGAAGACTTATACCGGCACAAAACTAGAAACGATTAAGGCTTCGGGGTCATGAGCTTAGTGCAATAGTAAAACTTTTCTGTGATATTTTATTTGTTATAATAGTCATACATAAAAATCTTATGGTCCATACTACTTTTACTTAAACCTATGAACTCACCAACTTTATGTTGGTATTTTAGCATTTATTTCTCGGGGTCTTGATTTCACTAGTTGTACTGCATGGAGCATAGCATAGAGTCGCATTTTTGGATTTCATTATGACAGAGAATGTTGCATTCCTTATCGTTCGATTGCAAAACAAAATTTTCATCATATTTTGTGAAACTCTTGGGTTATGTATTGTAAAACATTTTTTTTTATCGAACGTGTACTTTTTCAAACGACTCATTTAGAGGTCGTCCTTTATATCATGTGTCTTTTTGCTATGAAGTCATACTACAGTTACCTTTCCACTGCGACATTTTGGGGATGTGGCATATATCATTGAAATTGACGCTTATCTGAAACTTGTTGTATAGTTATTTGTATGTTATTTTTGTCATATTTTAGATCCTTATATCATTTTTGCATTTAAACTAGTTAAATCAACAAACCATGAACCTTATTCACTGTTTGACCTATTTACTTAAACAGGTTAAACGAGTCACAAACGTGCTAGACGTGTTATGCAGGTCTGGGTTAGGGTTGAGTTTATTGACACGATTAATAAATGAGTCGTGTTTGGGTAGAGGTTATACTAACCCGCAACACGCGAACCCGAATAGGTCAATACGAACACGAATCGATTGCCACCCTTACATTTATGCAATGCACTTATTATTGGTTTTGAAAATCAAAAGTAAAAATAAAGGGTAAAACAAAATGGGGGCATGGATGTGTTAGACATTGTATATGTGTAGGTATAATTTTATTATTAACCATTATTTATAATACTGAAAACCCTAAATGCTCTAAACTTACAAAACGGACTTGGACCTATTTATCCTCTTATAACATGTTCATCAGGATTTAATTATATAACAAATAACAGTTAAACTCATTAAGCTCATCCACATACGTTGCAAATTTTAATTTATGTTTTTATGTCTTGATTTGATTTTGGGTTTGTATATTGTGCAATCATTTTATTGAGTTTTACACTATGTTTTCGAGTATGGCTTAAGGAACAAATGAAAAGAAATAAATAGAGTTGTGTTCTCGAGTATCACTTAAGAAGGAAAAGGAAAAGGAAAATAATTGAAAAATAAGTGTTATTTGATTGATTTTAATGTAAAGTGTTTCCTCCCAATTATGGGCTGAAATTGTTTATATCCTATTACTTTACTTTTCTTTACTAAAAAGACTCAAGAATAGAGTGCGAGAGCTGAAAAAAAAAAAAAAAAAAAAAAAAAAAGGAAATTGAAGACAAGTTTGGTGGTTTGAAGATGGCGTATAAAATGAGGAATATGCCCGAACGTGACCTGCACGTGAAGGATTTAAGACAATGTGTTCTAGCAATTGTTTGGTCAAAAGACCATTTTGTTAAAAATGGATAATCACAGAGATAGACAATATAATTATTAAAGTTTAAGGATGAAAAAAAAATGCGTAAACAACAAGGACGAAATTTGTAATTAACTCTAATTTCTATGTATGACACACTAATTTAATGAGTTGAGATCAATTTAGAACAAGATCCAATAAACCATTTATATCCATTTATTTTTTTATTAAAAAAAATAAAAAACCTTACTTTTCACCCTTGTTTTAAAAATAAAATATCTTACAAAAAGTAAATTTTCAAATGAAAAATAAAATACCATGGCGACGAGTATCTTTTTTATTTTTCAGTAGACATACACTTCGATATACTTTCAACGAAATGTTTTTTCGATTTTTTTCCCAGTTATGTCTGAAAAAGTCCCATGTGATTTATATCACAAACCACATGTGATTTCGTAAATCACATGTGTGATTTCGTAAATCACATGTGATTTCTGATACAAATCACACGTGATTTTTCCAGACGTAACTGAAAAAAAATCAAAAAAAAAGTTCGTTGAAAGTATATTGAAGTGCCCGTCTATATAATATAATTTATTTTTCGTCGCGATGGTATGATTTGTTTTGTGTAACGATTAACGGTTTGCGAGATATATTTTTTTTTAAAGGCGAATTTTATTTTATTTTATTTTTTATTTTTTAATAAATAATAAATGTACATGATTGATTAATTGGATATTTAAAAAATATTGGATCTATATTGAACTTTTCTCCTAATCTATATAAGATTATTGTTTTACTTAAATACATTGCACTAGATTTTTATAATTTTCTAAATTAAAATCTTGGTCGTCTAAAGGAGAAGGAAAAAGCTAACCACGTTGTCGGTGAGTGCCCTACTTCAATGTCTTTTAATATTGAAGAAGACTTGATGTAATTATCAAGGATTTGCTTTAGAATAAGTTGATTTTTGACAATGTAAGAACTAAGAAGTATCCTTTTCCATTTTGGAAATATGCACAATAAGGGTCTAATTTTCGTTTCAAAATTAAAGCCTATATTTTCATTTTAGATGTCTTAAAACAATTATTCACTTTTCATTTTAGTCAATCACAAAAAGTTTTAGTGAGTAAAGTTGATATTTGGATGGTTAAAGTGTGTAATGGTTTTATCAAAAAAAAAGTGTGTAATGGTCTACTTTTATTAAACTTTGCGTTTTTTGTCTTTTGAAAATAATTTTACGACGGAGTGAGTACTAATTTATAGAATAAAATGCATCGTTCGTCCTTTAACTTGTACCAAAATAACACACTGAGTCTTTTTTTTTCTTTTAAATAAATACATCAACCCTCCCTAACGTCTCCATTTCTTAACGTAAAGGAGTCCTTTCTACAAACGTCCGTTAGCATTCGGTGTTAGCTCATGTCACATGCATATCATATGAGGGTAATTTTGTCAATTTACACATCATCTTCAACCTCTTATTATATTTGTCATTAGCAAAACATAGAATAAATCGTTAAATAGAAATAACGTTTATATGCGTTTATTTCTATTAACAAAAGTGATTTGTTTTTCGGTTGTTAAAACAGGGCTCTAATTGCAGCTTCATTGGTTTGGTGGATCCCTCAGTGTGCC
This sequence comes from Chrysanthemum makinoi, assembly GCA_910596185.1. Taxonomy (NCBI): domain Eukaryota; kingdom Viridiplantae; phylum Streptophyta; class Magnoliopsida; order Asterales; family Asteraceae; genus Chrysanthemum; species Chrysanthemum makinoi. The sequence continues at coordinate 122,955,391 of OU343223.1, read as the reverse complement.
AACGCGCAGTTACGATTACACTTGGACTATTAAGGTCAACAAACAATCTTGAAGCCTATTTGAGGCGTTGAAGAAGATCGTTCAAACCTTAGAAAATATCTGTATATCTCTTGGATGGCATTTGTGTTGTTTGTCTTTGTCAATTTGTTAACCTAAGTAACTTAAGAGTGTTGTACGTTGTTTTGTCTTTTTGTTATGTTCTTGATATTTAAGATGTACTAATAACATGAATTTTGTGTTTTGTAAAAGATTGTTATATTTAACAATGTTTTAAAACCCGGTTTTTTTATTGACCCGGTTTAGTCGCCGGTTCATCGGGTCACCGGTTCAACTGGTTGAATCGCCGGGTCAAACCGGTTCTATACTTATATATATATATATATATTCTATATTTAATATGTAATGTTACATGATCCTATGATTTATTCGACTTTATTATTACATTCCAATAACAATCAACTCGTAAAGTCATAATGTGTATAATAATTACAAAAGCACAACGTATAAATTGACTACTCGACCGCTAATATTTCTTGTTAAGAACCATATATTACAAACAAGTAATTTGAATATTGAAGTGTTTGTATGTAACATGAAAAGTCATGCACATACTTTACACCAAAGTTATTTACATAACGATGTGTTAAAGAGAAGGTTATACCATCTTCAAATCTAACCTTGAATCTGCTTGTAGAATGAATTGTACTGATAAGCTTTGAAGAACATATTTAAGAAGCCAATGATGATTCTGATATGAAAATAAGGACATTAAATGGTCATATATATACTACAAAACAAAATATGTGAAATTCAGAACATGGCCTTCTAATCTTTCTAATTTTGATAGATTTTTCGATAAAAAGTCGTGACCCGGCCGGGTTTATCAAACCGGGTCAACCTGGGTCAATGAAAAACCGGCGATTTAATCCGGGTCTCAAACAAGTAAAAACCCGGTCACATCCGGCCCGGTCTCTTAGCCGGTTCCCGGTTCAACCCGGGTTTTAAAACATTGGTGATACTCACACCACATTTTTTGACTAATGCACCACAATTTGTGCATTACAGTTTGTACGGTACAAATTACAATGCACAAATTGTGATGCATTAATCAAAAAATGTGGTGTGAGTATCAATTCCGTTAATGAATATGTTGCTTTTGAATTGAAGCTTTTGCAACTGATCTTCTTTTGTTAGATCAAGTGTAACTTGAGTGGGTATTTGTCGTATTTGACCTTTTAAAGTCAACAAATGATTTTCCAACACAAGTTTTAGTCTAAATCATAGAAACGGTCAAAATCTTCCTGTCCCATAAAAGGATCAAAAGTATAGTAAAAAGCATCAGCAAAGTCATTACTTTGACCATTTATTGTAGGATTAGGCTGACTACTTTCACCAACTTCCGGCCTAAATACATTGTAATCCACATTTAATTGAGTGACTTGACTACTTTGCCCAACATCTAGCCTTTCTTAATTTCATTTCAGCCTAACAACAACAGATTTTTAGCACATGAAGCTTTACATACTTTCATTGGTTTCAACTTACTTAGGGCGTGCTTGGTTAGGGGGTTAAGGGGGTGGGGAATGGGTAAGGTATTCAAAAGGGCTCACCTCACTCATAATATAGTGCTTGGTTAGGGAGGGGTAAAGGATTGATTACCCCGTAATGGGTAATGAACCATTATAGAATAAATTGAGGAGTAAGGGATTGATTACCCACCTCACTCATTCTTTTGCATTCCCTTTCCCTTTCCTTTTCCCTTTCCTTTTCTCCACTTTGAACCAAGCGGGCCGTATAACATCATCTGAATTTCCTCAATGATACATCTATTATTTGGTGTCCTGAAATCAGCATTCACATAACCCCTACCAAGGGGATCAGTAAACATCCTGCATAATGAACTTTCATAGAAAATAGAGTATTGCTGTCCCTCAAAATTGACTAACAAAAATACAAAACAATAGTGTTTTCACAAGGAAAACATAATTTGGGAGATTTTTCATGGAAAAGTGAACCAAAACATGCTATCATTCACATAGCATTCACAAATTGTTCAAATACTTACAAAATATAAAAAATAAAAAATACAACACATGCCGCAAATCTCACGAAAATCTACATCATCTTGGGTACTACGTAATGTCCACAGTGATATAGACGTACATCACCATTGCATTTGACTGAATGAGCTGATTGATTATTAGGGTTATGGTGGGTTGGAAGATGAAATGGTGAGGATGGTTGAGAGAGAGTAAGAGGGAAACTTGAAAAGTAAAAGGGGATGTGAAGCGAAAAGACGAGGTTTTAATTTTGTTAGTATAATCGAGGTAAAACCAGAATAACAAAAATACCCTCACATGGAACCGTACGTGGATGGGCTTGCTGGACTTAACGAAAAAAATGACGACCTTTAGTGATAGGGTTAGACGGTGTTGTATGGTCTATTTTTAAGAATGGACGAGGCAAAAAGAAAAAGGATCACATACGAGCATAGCTAGGGATTTGGCCTAAACCATATAGACGAACCATGTAATTTACTCGGAAAATAACATACCAGTGATATTAGGAGATCGATTGACTATATTCGTGTCATGGAATATGGATAAGGAATATATAATCTACGTTCACGATTCAATTATAAGAGGTAAACCTTGAACACTCGCAGTTTAAGAAACTATAACAACTTTTTATGATCAGTAATGGATGTAGATGTAGAGTTACAATATGTAAGACTTATATGTATGTAAAAGTATCAAGTATGTACGCATGTTGATAATAATTGACTTAGTATTTTAAATGTACCAGTCCTTTTGGTAGTAACTGTCTCATGTTAATTTGATTTGTTGAATCTATTCCCACAATATCTTATCAAGTTGGTTGTGACTTCGTCAGTTTAAAACAAGACTAATTATGATTCTTTAATTTGAGCTTTATATTGGTAGTTAAGTGTTAATTTGCTCTTTGGCCAACCCCTAGATAAAAGGTGGGCATAAACCGATAGAAGACAATGTGCAAAACCTTGAAGCAAGAATGTTGAGTTGCAAGCTAAGATTGAAACAGAATCAAACCAAGCACGAAAGGATGAAGTGTGGGATACCAAGGATATATGATTTGTTGGTTTAATGGACAATAAATTAATAGACGTGTGTTAGGATCGAACTCGAGACCACGGGATTGCACACTTTGCGTATGAGAATTAAAGTTAATAATTAAATATAAATGTTATATTTATTTATTAATTAAACAAAATAACATAACGGTCGTTAAATGTAATTGGAAAAGGACTAAGTTGTAAATATTGGGAAGGTTCCGGAATCCCCTTGTGGGATAACAAACCGATCGGCCACAAGGACCCAAACCCAACCCATCTACAACTCAAACTTGTTCACCAAGTTAGTTTGGGTATAAATACAAAACCAAGGGTGTTTGTAATTTATCTCTTGTACTCATTAGCTAAACCTAAAATTTGTTTTGTGTGTGTTTTGCTAAATCCGGTCGACTAACATCATAGGGAGTCGATCCCTTACTTTTTCCAACTCAAGTTATTTGGTTTGATTAAAACTATCATTCCTTTAATTCGGTATAGTACGTGTGTACAAGAAAGTGGTACTAACACATTATTGTTAGTATTCTTGGATTGAATTACAAAACGGTAAGGGGTAATTCACATAATCCTATAAACCCTAATTAGGGTTCATCTAATTGCTAGTTTTGTGGATTTGATTCTTGTGCGGCTAGAATCAAGAAGGTACATATTCTTGTTTATGTTAATTAATTATTCGTTAATCTTTCTTATACGCTTCCGCATGTGTACTTGATGTTTATTGTTTATATTTATGATTTGTCATGTTATATAATTCCAACAGTGGCATCACGAGTCATTGATTTTAATGAGTAATTAATTACATAAACACGTAAAAAACGTATATTGTATGATGTTTGATGTGATTAATCTAGGGTTTTGGTTATATTTTTTATTTGGGTCGAATTAATTTTATATGGGGCGTACCCCATAATTTTTTTTTAGTCGACACTTTTAAATTTTTTTAGGGTTTTAAAATTGTTTGTTAACCTTATCGAAACCTAGAATTAATATATGTGTTACGTGATTAATTCATGAATAATATGTTATGTGACATGGAATTGTATGCGATCTTGTGACTAATTGTATAATTGTTATGATATATCCATGATGATACATGCATGTTTGTCATGGATAGTTGCTTGAATATTGTTTAATTGTTAAGATATTTTATCACATGTATATTTATGATAAATCTTGAATTGGGGTAAACTCCAATTATATACATTAATGAATCAATTATGTGCAATTTGGTATACTATTAATTATGGGTTTACTTGTCGATTTGTCGATGTATGTGGCTCACTTTCAATTGAGAGAGTGAAAGCCCTAATTAATATATACATTAATTAACCTAGACATTGATCATTAATAGGGTTTTATCGAATAAGTTGCATGTGGCTACTTGTTTACACGTATTAATTGTTAGTTATGTGCGCATTGTTTTTTAGTTATTTATTTTTTTATTTGTTTACTTGTTTGTTTATCATGTGAGACAGCTTTAAGCAAAGGGTAATTTTGAATAGAAAAATAAATTGGACTAAACAATGGTGAAATTTGATTTGTTTTTGAAGAGTTAAGTTTTCAATAGTTTAATTGATTGATGATTTTGGTACAAATGGTCTGAACGGCTCACCCAATTTGACGGACTGTGTGGGAAGTATTAGAAGGGGTTTTGAACCCTGGCCATTTTCTCCAAAAGCCCCTCGATGACCAGTCAATCTGAGCATTTACGGTGGGGGGATGGTGCTCATTTCCTGGGGCCGGGTCCTTGGGGGAGGGTCCGGTTGGCATCCATAGGATGCATGAGACCAGGGTGATCCCACCGATCTTCACCTTTATTGGAGTATTAGGAGGGGAGCGCATTAATATTGTGACCCTAAAGAGGGAGGTTATTGCCCTGCGCTGACCAAACTCTCCGCTTGCTTGTGAGTCAAATTGGAGCTACTAAGTAAGCCATAAATGTACAAACTCATCTTAAGGGCGAATTAGTTTTAATTCCATGCGCCACTTCTGTGGTAATTACCCGAAACACTAAGTGTTTACACTTATGCAAAAGTACGGTATAATGGGCGATAATTAACGCTAAATTCTTTGATATGTGAACCCAATACCTCAATCAAAACTTTGATAATTTGATCTTTATGAATTGGTAATAAAAAGTTTGTTATTAAAATTATGCTACAAGATGAATGCATGACATATTTGTACATATTTGATTTGACCACATAAAATCAAAACTAGTACCCTTATAAATTAAGTTATGTGCCATCTAATTAAAATGAACACTTGAAGTTGCAATTTACGTCATGACAGTACTTGGCGAGATTGTGATGGAGAGGTAAATCGTTATGTAAAGTCAGACCTTACATGAACATATTTGCAGTTCTTTAAGTTAGACACTTAAGTTGAGTAGGAAGTGAGAACTGGACGCAAGGCATAAGATGGGATGAAACATGTTTATATTTGCATTAGCGTTGGAAAATATAAATCCCATAATCATCTAGGAATTGGAAATTGTTTGCCAATTATTGTTCGACAGATTACCTTATTATGTGATTTCATTACTAGCAGATCAACTGATGTAATGGAACTACGATAATTTGGATCCTAGTTTTCGAGAAAATTCTATGGTTATATGAATATTACCTTGGGTATTTTATTTTCTTGAAAAGTTTAATTATCGAAAATACTAAAATTGAATTTTGAAAATTCTTTAAATGTATTAATGCAACATTAAACCGTAAACATAGGTTATTCCTATATTGGTAAATTGATCTAAACCTGTAAGGGTTTTTGGTAGAGTCAACTTTGCTAAAAGAATAAACCTAGTCCTCTTTTCATAAGAAAGAGTGAGATTCAATCCTATTCCTTTTCATGAATGAAGAAAGGTATGATAGGACAATTAGAATTGTCTAAATTCTAAATACATAACTCGTAAGCAAATTTTAATAGTTAAGAAAATTGCATATGTTTAGAGTTATTAAATTAGAAGCTAGACTAATTACTGTATAATTGGTAAAAGACAAACTAGCATATGTTATCTAGTTGTTTTGTTTTGACCATTTAAAAAGTACTACTTACAATTGTTGGAAAGTAGAACTATTAAGAAAAATTTGCACGCCCAATTTTTCAAGTTAATAGCATTGATGGATAGTTCATCATCTACATAGTAGAATACACTCTTTTAGTACATAAATAATTGTTATGTATGGACTTTCTCAAAAGTGCAGGGAAGTAAATAGAACACTATTTTCTTTCACTGGTTAATGAAACACTTACAATGTTGTCAAATCCAGTGGGAGTATTGTGATCTTATTTCTGAATAAGGAATTAATGTAATGATCTCTAATTCAGTGGGAGTTACAAGCTTTGTCATCTTGGTAGTAACCCAGATAATCTCTAGAATGTCTTAGGATAATTACTTTCCACTTGTAGACACTTATGTTTTCAAGGATAGTCATGTACGTTTCCTTATTATACTATGAAGTGGTTCTACATCTACTAGTTATGCTAATATCAATGACACAATCATATTAGTCACATAAACAAACATATGTCGTGTTGTTTATCTGCTACATGATGTTGTTCCATGCACAAGTGGGAGAAATCTATATTGTGTGCAAGGTACAACATATAGGTATATGATTTAACGGATTCTCTTGACTGCAAGGTAAGAGATTAACGTTCTAATATGACTTGTACATATCTAATTTAAGAAACACTTGGTGTTGCAATTTACGTCATGTCAGAACTTGGCGAGATTGCAACAACAAAGTAAATCTCCATGTGAAGTCAGACCTTGCATGAGCACATTTGCAGTTTCTAAATTAGAAAAGCATTTAGAACATGTGTCAAAATGATATATAAGACTACTTCAAATTAAATATTTATGTATTATTAGAATGACATAAATAAATGCAGTAATCTAATACTACTTCAATTTGTTTATTTATGTATTTTGGAATGACATAAATGAAAAATAATGTAGTCCTACATTATTGTGAAGTAAATAAATTAACTTGAAATTACTATTGAAACCAAGAGTTATGTTCATAATTACTTTAGTTAAACATGTTTATGATTCATTGTAAAGACATAAACATAAAGTCTTTTAAGACTTATAATAAAGTAAGACGTTAACTTGTTATGTTTTTTAATTAAGACATATAACAAGAAGTCATTGAGTTGATCAATGATTTATAACGTATAAATGGGATTATAACAGTTTATGTTTTCTTGATGAGGCATGGACATGAAGTGACTTGGTTAAAGAGTACTTGTGTTATAAAGCATGCAATTGGCTGAGTAAGTCTATTATACCATTAAGTTGACTTAGTTGGTAAATAGGTAAGCCAAAAGTAATATGTTTATCTTATATATTGTTAGATTGTCTTACAATATTAATTCTAATGGATACCACAAGTTGATGGTATGTTCTGTTAGGAGAATCAAACTCTATTTGATTTGTTTGATTCAAGATAATCATAACTTCTTTCTTAAAAAGTAACAAGGTTAGAAAATTGAGTATGGATTGAATATACTCAATATGACTCCAACCTAGAAGATTGGTAAAACACCATTTTATTATGGAATGTGATGAATCACATTAAGTTTTAAAAATTGAAGATTCTGAATTTGTTAAACTACTTATGAATAGGTTGTTAACAAACTTAAGTCAGGAATTATCAATGTGTATTTGTAATGTCCCAAAAAGAGAACAATATAGTTTTGCTCTAATTGCTAAGTATATATAGATAGTCTATATATTACAAAAGGCAAGTGGGAGTTTTTTTTATCTTGAAAGATAAAATTACAAGATACATAATCTTCTTAAATACACTAGTAAATATCATGATGAGGTTAGACATGTAAATGATAGACCTCATGATGATGGAATTTTCATTCATAGATCTGCAAGGATATCTCAGATATTTGACTTATATGCTGAGAAATATGAGTTACAGGATTATAGTAAACCTGATAATCATTATGATGGATTACCAAATATTGAATTGGGTAAATTACTCATACTATGAATGTTAAAGATGCTGCCCATAAAGATAATCAATTTTGGAAATTTGGTTTATCTTAATAATTAGACTAGAGATGCATTTTTATAGTCAAAATGGTCAAAACGAGTAAACAAAAAGCCTTTCTTATGTTGTTTTATGGTCAAAATGGGTAAAAAGATGCATTTTTATGCAGTTTTTCTGGGTTTGCTATGAAGATGATCGGAAAACATGGTCGGAAAACTCATCGGAAAAAGTCAACGAGGGTTAAAACCCTAGTTTTCTACGCATAAGGAGCATCTTCAGTGATATCTACGCATAACTGTGAAGTTATGCGTAAGGAATGGTTACGCGTAAAAGTCAAAGGGTCAAAACCCTATTCTTACGCCTAAGGAGCCATCTACAGAGTTATTTACGCATAGTTGTGAAGTTATGCGTAAGGAATTGCTTACGAGTAAACTGGCTTTACGCCTAAGCAAGGTTACGCGTAAGATTTTTACGCATAAGCCTTGGCTTACGCATAACTCCAGGTTACGCCTAAGAAACTTACGCATAAGCAGAAAAGTTACGCGTAAATGAAAAAGACCTTACGCATAAGAATAAAGGCCTACGCATAAGGTGTTGAAGAAAAAGTTACGCGTAAGTTATACCATAGGAGTAAGAAAAGAAAGAGACTACGCGTAATCTTTACAGACCTCGACCTTTGACCAAAATACCAAAACAAATATACCAAGACTCATTAAGACCTCAGTTCATACATCCTTGGTCCATGGTTTTTCAATAAAATCGAGATGTACTAATGTAGTATCAACAGATCCGATCCAAAACTATCTTAACCTAACCTAGACTCAACCCAAGACCCTCTCATCCACTCCTCAACGTTCATTCAATCCACGAATTAAATTAAAAACAATCTCAGAAACGGTTCAAGATTTAATCTTTTACAAAAAAATTTTGGAACCTTATCATCATTGATCTATTCTTGTACGAAGTCAAAGCTTCATGATAATATTCGAATTATAAAGATTGACCAAAACCATTAGGTTTCAATCAACTCTTTGTTTCGATTGACATCAAAAACTGAAACGAAAACATAAATTACAACCTACCCAAGATCTTGTATTAAAGATCTTGAAGCAACAAGCTCAATTGTTCTTCATCCGTGCTCAGAAAGAAGGGTGATTTTGTGTGTTTATTCGTGGGTTTTGATGGTGAAGTGATGAAGTTTGTGAAATTGATTGATTGATGTTCTCAGAGATGAGATTTGATGGAGAATGGTGAGTTGTGTGAGGCATAATTTTTCCCTCAGATCTGTTTTGGGAGAGAAGTTATGTGTAGGCGGATATTTTGAGTAGTGATTTTAGGGTTATGAAACGTTTAGGTTAAGTGGTGTAATTTTATATCCGGTTCTAAGATTGGAGAATGGATCGGTGTGCTAAACCGGACCATGGATTTCTAATGGATATGGGCCTATATCCGGATATATTACAAGGATTGGCTTTGTGGTGTTAAGTTTTCTTGGGCTGAATGAAATTGAATTCGTTCATGGGCTGCAGTTTATATGGTTGGACATTAATGATATCCGAACTTTTGTTCATGTCAAAATTAACAAATTTTTTTGGATTACATTTCGGTTAAGAGCGGTATTTTGGTATGGCATATTTTCACGGGAGGATACATAAATTCACGGCTTGAGCGAAAAAGTGAAAAATGACAACGGGGTTTGTAAACGGTTTTATTGAAGTGACGTTATCTTCATATGTGGTCATTACTATTAGCCGATGAACCGCTGCATGTTCCCCTAAAACAAATATTCACCGAAACCAAAGTTGTCATAACATATTCTAACTAACATTGTTTACGGTTTTGTCTTGATTTTGTAAAATCCCGTGAAAGAATCTATTTCTCGGTTTAAATCCTAGACTTGTAAAATCCCGTGACAATGGAAACATCCTGGTAAAAGTAATGTGCATTTCCGGATCTATCTTGCGGTTTATTCTTGGTTTTGTAAAATCCCGCGAAAGAAACTATTTCTCGGTTTAAACCATAGAATTGTAAAATCCCGTATTGATGGACCATCCTGGAGAAAGGAATGTGTATTTCTAGATCTTATCTGATGCTGGTACTACGGGTTCTACTTCGAAGAAGGGATAAAAGGGTGTACTTCATGAATTGGATGTGTGCTTGGATATTCGTCATGGCAGTTTGGTTACTACATGGTTTTACGGGGTTATGTGTTTCTTACCATGGTCGGGATGAAACCATTATCATAGTTCACTTAAAACGTCAAAGGAGGCTAGATTTGAACTTTTAACCAGAAGATGTGACAATGGCGTTAATTTAGTATTATTTATTTGAGGTTGGAGTGAAATATCACGGGCGAGTGTACTTAGTATCTGAAGGTATCGGGGATGGTTGGATGAAGATTCTTCGAGATCCTTGTTCGAGCTTAATCAAAAACGAAGACTTGGAATTCTAGTTATTTTTGGGTGTCTTTTTCCTTTTCTTTTACCACTTGGGGGAATTGGGCTCACAACACCACAAAATAACTATCACTTTAAGGAGTTACGTTGTAGTGCTCAGTGTCACATTCAATTGTGGATTTTCAAGAGGTAATGTACGTCTTATTCTTGATGGTTGGTTGGTTGAAGAGTATAGAGTACATAGAGAGTACTTAGAGATGCTAATGGAAATTGGCACCGCTCTTTGTTACATATGTGCAAGTTTAAGTCACAAGTTCGGGGTAGTTTACTTCAGGGTCAAATTCATCATATTGGGTTTTCTCCATCAGTTGTCACGACAAAGAGCCTACTGAATGATAATGGGGTTGATTACAAGTTTGCCAAGAAAGTTGAAAAGAGAGAGATTATGACGTCTGTTCACATCAGTTCAGGCCTCGTTCTTCAACATTATGACGTTTGAACACAACAGTTCAAGCCTCGTTCCCTAATGAAAAGAAATGTGTACGCTTCAGTGCGCATTATCTTCGGAAGAAGAGAAATCTTCTTATTATGACCATTCTCACCAACATGCTTCATGCTTTTTCCATGCGCGCTCAGTCATCAAGTGGATCTTCTTCTCATGTTTTTTTCTCAATGGTGATCTACTTACCGTTGATGGTCTTTCTATTTTTAACTAGCTCAATTAAAATGGCGATGGCGACATCATATGCAATTTTTGCGGGGGAGAAGTGGAAATAGACTACACATGGATGAGTTCACTTGTTTAGTCAAGAATGGCAACGTCGTATGCAATTCTTGAGGGGGAGAAGAAGTGTGAAACTACTGCATGTTGATAGACATCTGAGAACAAATGGTCATACGGCTCCTAACTCATGTAAGAACCGAGCTTCTTCTTATCGGGTCATCTTTACATGGAGTTTCTTCTAAGAGCCGTTGGTTGACATCTTCTCACGGACTAATGAGATTTAACGACAAAGTGCTTCCAGTTGCGGGGCTGATTTCCTTGATGAACATCTTTCTGTTCTTGTTTGATTGGGAGGGATTTGATTTAAGGGGATTTGCTATATACAAGTTAACGGGAATGCATGTGGTGAGAAGAAGATGTTAACTTCCTGATCCCCAAACGGCAATCTTGAAGTAGATTGTCGGTTCAGGGGAGAGCACTAATTGGGGGAAAGTGAAATGTCGAATTTAATCCCCAATCAGACTTGCTCACATCATTCAGCAAGTTGATTCTCACAGATACATCTGAGCTAATGATGATCTTCTCAAAAGATTTCAAGTATTTGGGCATATAATATGTTGCTGATTCTGAAGTGTCAAAACCAGCAAGGGGGAAGGAGACTTACATATAAAAGCATAACGTGTACACATGATGAACTTAATACTTCTAAGTGATTGAAGTTATCCCGGGAAGACAAATGTCATGACCGCAGATAAACTCAGTGTATCTAATGGCTTCTAGTGTTCTTATTCCAACTACGTGGGGGAAGTGATGTAAATGAAAGTTTCTGAAGATAAAAGAGGTACACTGGTGTGTGATGATCTCGATGTTATCGCAATCATCAGGAAAGAGAGAATTGTGTACATTGGGGGCGCTCAGCTGTCTCACTTGAGGGCTTAATCAGTGATTCAGTGATATAATCACTTATTCCGGAGTTGACATCCGCAGAGATTGTCATCCGCAGAGATAATCAGTGATTCGGCCTGCTTCTTCAATGTTATCGGTTGTTCTCTCTTTGGGGAATGTGTGTACTTCAGGTCCTTAGCTTCATACACGATCATCAGGGAAGAAAGCCATTGTTTACCACAAACATTGAGGAGGTATTTTCTCTCCGGGCATGATGTGTATTCGGGAGAGTTCTTGGATATTTGTGTACTTCGGGTTCTTGAGCTTCATACACGTTCATCAGGGAAGAAAAATGTGAACATGGGAAGGTGTTCTTCATTCCCCTCATGATGTGTATTTGGGAGAGTTCTTGAGCATTATACAAAGAGGCTGACTGCATCAATTCAACTACTTGATGGAATTGTTCTCTTGACACCTTTTGGAATGGATTGCTTCAGACTTCAGTGGTAATGAAATATGAGAAGAAATTTAAAGAGTGGGATGATACGTTGCTGTTCTTGTTGATGATATAACCCAGAACAAAGAATCTAGATTATCGTTCTTAAAAGGAGCAGCGAGATTTATGATAATGGTATGCTTCTATGTGCACCTGGCTAAAGCAAGCTTGGAATAGAGCTTCAAATATGCTCATCTAATGGATTTTCTGTTTGGGGGGAAGCTGCCAAAGTCTCTCGTTCTCAAAGGCTCATGTTCTGTCTTATATTCTGGAGCCTCGATTTGCTTTGGTGGTGAATGTTTAAGAGATGATGACTTCTATCTTCTACAACGGGGCTGCTTGATATCCTTATCTCGGTACTCATATCATCATCTTCTTTTACTATATCATCTTCTCTATCTTTGTATATATTTATCAAAAACAAAATACAAAAATATAAAACCAGCAAAACAAAATAGAAAAATATAAAACCAAGAAAAAGAAAATAGAAAAATATAAAACCATTAAAAACCCATAAAAATCAGAAAATTTGAAAAATTCCAAAAATATTGTTTTCTCATGACATGTCTTCTGGTATCGATAACATCTACGGTCTTAGAAATGTCATTGAATAATGGCACGGGACTTTAGATGAAGTTCGAGCAGGAGGTGTAAATATTTTTTTCAAAAACATGTCTCAAAATATGGCTTGCAGTTATTTCAGACTGTAACCCGTGCTAAAACCATGGTTTGCTATTATTTCAGATAGCAACCCGTTTTTCAAAGAAGGAAAGTGCTGCGCTAAACCAATTTTCAAATATTTCGTGCACTTATCCTAAAAACTAATTGAGGAAAGTATGTCGAAGGACTGCTGTTCCTACACAAATGTTTTTCCGTCTAAAATTCTTCAGAAAAATATTTTTTGTTTTCAAAAATGGTGGGAAATGAGTTGCTTGAAAATCAATCAGTTTCAGAGTTTTCGTAAAAATTGAAAACTCAATCAATGACTTCAACTCTTTTAACCCTTTTCAGAAAAATAAGTCATTGATTGAGGGGGAGAATGTTTTCAAATTTACATCATCTAACGGATTTTCTTAATTATCCTACGTGCTTAATTATAATATATAATTGCCTATGTTGAAGGACTAGGTTTCTAGGATGTGATTGTTAGGATTAGATGATTATAGTTTGATGAACACATTATTCCCATACCTTATATGAACTGATTGATATGTTGAATTGACTTGAATTAGTCGATTGTTGTTTGGTGATGTCGACCACCATATATCTGTATGTGTGTTCACTAACGTATGCAGGTATATTGGTATATAAGAATGTTCCCGATCCGGATCCCACAATTGAATATGATTGGATGCCGAAAGGAAAGGGTAACTATTTCTTGGGTTGACAAATGAAGAAACGGAGCTTAATTGGACTTCAATGAAGAGTTGGCATAAATGCAACGTAAGAGGTCTCACTGCATCAGCAGATGGTTTTCTTCTAAGTGATTGAAGAAACGGAGCTTAATTTGACCTCAGTTGGCATTCAAAATGCAACGTAAGAAGAAGTCTCACTGCATCAGCAGACGGTTTTTCTTCCAACCCTCAGCAACAACAACAAAAGCTTCTCAACCACTAACGTATCTTCGTGCAGGATACCATTTTTAAACAATTTTTGAAAAATTTGAATAAAATTGTTTTGAAAATGGAAAATATTGTTTTGAAAATAAATTGGACTTAATTTTGAAAATCACCGGAGTTTATTTTATCAAAACCTAAGTCACCCAATCATCGACTTCGGTCATCGATTGAGGGGGAGAGTGATTTAAAACAAAATATTTTCAAACGATATTTCTTCATAAAAAGTCCGGTCTGTACAACATAAAGTGGTGATCTAAAGATTTAATGTTATGTCATGGTATGATTTTCTTTGAAACTTAAAGATCTTACAAAATGAAATTTTTTCTGCTCTTGTTTGATTGTGAAATTGTTTTATTTTACTAAAAGATCTCTTAAAACAATCTTACCTGACACTAACAATCTTTAATGTCTTAAAATGGTCCTTATCTGTCATTTTTCAAAATCAAATCTTGCCACGTCTTTCCCCAAAATTCTCTAAATGACTTAAATCTTTTGGGATCACAAATCTCAAATGGTTGAAATTTTTGATCGGGGGAGAGATCGTGATTTAAATCTCAAATCTGTTTAAATGGAATTGGTTTTAGTCCTTTAAAGGCACTCCTGCCTCCATGTGTCAAATGACTTCAAATATACAATGCACATGTTGAGGAGGATTTATCCAAAAACAAGATGAGTTTTTAAATCAGGCACATTTTCTCCCATGTTTTTCTAAACCTTATTAAATCACTTGGGATCCAAAATCTCAATGGGTTTGATATTTTTGATCGGGGGAGAATTTGTGATTTAATATGAAATTTGATAAATGATGATCGATTTGATCCAAAGTGCAAGTTCTCTCTAATATGTGCTAAACGCTTTCGAATCTCGAAGCACATATTGAGGGGGAGCGAATGGTTTCTTAAATGGATTTTGTGTTCGTGGATGTGCTTCAAAAGAACTCTTGCCTCTATGTGTTAAAATGATTTCTCTTATCCTATGCACATATTGAGGGGGAGAATTTACCAAAAAAATCAAATGGCTTTTTCTATGAAAATTGTGATCAAAGAAAATATTTCAAAGTCCTCTTGCCTCCATGTGATAAAAAATTTCTAAATCATATGCACATGTTGAGGGGGAGGTTTTCTAAATGATCAAAACTATTAAGGTACAAAATGCTTTGATCTCGTATCACAAGTACCTTGATTGTTTTTCCAAATAATTTTTCAATTGGTTTCGAGAAGGAATGAACTGTACCAAAAGACCGACCATTTTACTTTATGCATGGAGTTATAAGGATGGTTAGGTTAGGTATTCGTTCCCACGATCCCGCCAGAGCCGGAGGGATCTACCCAGGGACAATCCACTAGATAGTGTAGAGTCCTTAGGTATATTGAGAAAAGGAGAAAAGTGAGAAATGGGAAGAGTGCGGACTGAGATTGAGCTAGTACTAGAATAAACCCAACAAGGTTCTAGTAATGAAGTCTCGGTAAGCACTGAAGGGGTTATAGAATGAAAAAGAATTGAATGTGAAAAGGGTGAAAAGAAATAGCCCTCCAATAATTCAACCTTAGGGAAGTAACCGGGTTCAATACATATGCTACTGGTGGTTACCAAAGTAACACTAGTATTGAAGACAAGACATCATGGACCCAGTGATGCACTGCACTAAACTTCCCAAGCTACTCAAGTTCCTCTTAAAAGGGCTTGTTTCATTCTCACGGGGAACCGGCATTATCTATCGACTTTCTCTTAGAGATGGTTGATATTGAAGAAGGAGACCCTCTCCCTAGTCTCCGACATAGGAAACCAAATGTGCACTATTGAGTCTAGAGCAAAGAGATCATTCACAATATCTCATTAGGACACAGAATTAATGAAGACTTGTTGTTTCACTCTATGTGGAAAGTGAGAATATATTAAGAGTCCTACGCTTTATCCTTATGGTATTGCCAGAACATCCGAGTGATATATTAAATATTCACGATGAAGATGGAAATCCTTCTAGATCCAACATCAAACAAGCTCTTGGTGGGTGACATGTGAGATCTTGCAAAAGATCAAGCTTGTGACAACTGGATAGAAAAGATGGGGCGATTCATTCTTGAATCTACCTTGGTCCAGGAAATGAATTGACGGATACCTTTGAAAAACCGGTCGTTGTGCTTAAAAGTTCTTTTCCATAGCACATCGACTGTGTATTAATGTTTCAAATTTAAAGGGTATTTATGATTGATAATTGATTTTCATTAAAACCTTCGTTGTATGGCAAAAAAAATTTCTATTGTGCGATACACGATTGTTTATCAAATATCTTTTT
Organism: Chrysanthemum makinoi; assembly: GCA_910596185.1. Lineage (NCBI taxonomy): Eukaryota > Viridiplantae > Streptophyta > Magnoliopsida > Asterales > Asteraceae > Chrysanthemum > Chrysanthemum makinoi. The sequence continues at coordinate 122,938,854 of OU343223.1, read as the reverse complement.
ATCAATCAGTGAATCTCTAATTCGCTGGTTCACTCACTCCGTGTTGTCTTCTTTGAGACGTTCCGGTTTGAGAACAGCTAGAGCAGCTGCGAAACCCTGTCAAGGAGATTCTTCGGAATTATACCTGATCACAGGCATTACTTGTACTGATCAACGGGGAACCGTGGGCCGTGTACCTCAATTCAACGAAAGTGTTCAAAGACACTTTCGTGTGTTTTATTGCTAACTGTTGTTTGCAGGTACATTTGGACGGTTGCAACTGATCGATATTGAGAAGTTAATTCATAGCCGCATGCTCACAGCATCCACACTTAATTAAAGAAATCATGACAAGTGCTAATCTACATAACCTGGCTCTGATAGGTGCAAATATCATGAACCAGTAAAAGCTTCCGCTACTTTGATGAAAAAGATGTCATGATCCAGAAAGTGTGAGCATGTCGGTCCAAAAGTCACAACATCACATGATGGCAACACAATAAAGGGTGATCCAGAGATTTACTGTGGCTGACGATCTCGATGAAAGCTCAAAGATCATCAAGATGTGGATCAGTTCAAAGATCTCCACTGAAAGTACAAAACTATGCGGACTATGAAGAGTCACTGCTAATGCACAAAGATTGCGGAAGTGAAGAATTAAAGTCTACGAGCTCAGAACAGACGACAAAATAGAATGCTAGGATTCGATATGTAAATCATGGGGTGACCTCCCTTAGGGGGAGATTGTTAGGATTCAGAAAATCCATAGTGAAGAGTCGGTCACCCCAACTATTATCTAGCATAAGTTAGCTCGTAGACATATCGTTATTTACGTGTTTATTAGTGTAGTTTAGTTTAGAGTAACACCGTGGAGGAAGGACGGGTCTTTACCCATTGTATGCCTGATCCACAGTCCGAAAGGAGGACGTATTTGTTGTAACTATAAATACCCCTTCCATCCTTGGAAGGGGTGGTGCTTCATTCTTAATCTAACCTTCTCTTTTTGTTTATCTCTCTAGAAACACCCTCTCCTCTCTTCATCTCTCTAAAACCATGGCTTTCTTGTATCATCATCATCCAAGGCCACCCGAATCATCATAACACAATATATGTAAGATCCTACAGTAATCTTGCTCAATCACTAACAACGAGAAACAGAATGGTTGAATAAATAATGACTTAATTCCATATCTTTATTTAACATGGTATTAGAAACAAAAGGATAATAATAATGAGAAATCATTAAAAGGTTTTCCAGGAGCCTTACTCGATTTGTACTAGAGGCATCGAAGTGTTGCTAGACGCTAACCGATGTGATCACTCTATTAAGATATGTCCAAGTGGGAGCTGTTGGTTTAATGGACAATAAATTAATAGACGTGTGTTAGGATCGAACTCGAGACCACGGGATTGCACACTTTGCGTATGAGAATTAAAGTTAATAATTAAATATAAATGTTATATTTATTTATTAATTAAACAAAATAACATAACGGTCGTTAAATGTAATTGGAAAAGGACTAAGTTGTAAATATTGGGAAGGTTCCGGAATCCCCTTGTGGGATAACAAACCGATCGGCCACAAGGACCCAAACCCAACCCATCTACAACTCAAACTTGTTCACCAAGTTAGTTTGGGTATAAATACAAAACCAAGGGTGTTTGTAATTTATCTCTTGTACTCATTAGCTAAACCTAAAATTTGTTTTGTGTGTGTTTTGCTAAATCCGGTCGACTAACATCATAGGGAGTCGATCCCTTACTTTTTCCAACTCAAGTTATTTGGTTTGATTAAAACTAGCATTCCTTTAATTCGGTATAGTACGTGTGTACAAGAAAGTGGTACTAACACATTATTGTTAGTATTCTTGGATTGAATTACAAAACGGTAAGGGGTAATTCACATAATCCTATAAACCCTAATTAGGGTTCATCCAATTGCTAGTTTTGTGGATTTGATTCTTGTTCGGTTAGAATCAAGAAAGGTACGCATATTCTTGTTTATGTTAATTAATTATTCGTTAATCTTTCCTATACGCTTCCGCATGTGTACTTGATGTTTATTGTTTATATTTATGATTTGTCATGTTATATAATTCCAACATGCTTAACTCACAACAAACTATCCAACCTTCCAAATAACCCCTTGTGCACAACTCTAGAGAGCTTGGACTTGCAATGCAATGGAAATCTTTGTGAGATTCCCTTAGCCTTTTTTGATAGTATGCCGAGGCTCCAAACTCTAGTCTCTCTGGAACAAGTTTGAAACGCTTGCCCTATTCCATCTTGAAGCTGAAAAGTCTTGAAAAGTTTGTTTTACGAGACTGTGACCTATATTGAAGGAGTTACCGCCTGAAATTGGTGATCTTGAGAATCCCAAGGTTTTTGATTCAGAAGGAACTCAGCTTGTTTGATTACCTAGCCAGTTTGGATCAGGTCTTACCAGGTTGGTTTCCTTAACCTTTTCATTGAGTGTGATTGCTGATAGGCACAAAAGAAGCGAGCTGATAGTTCCAGTAAAGAGTTATCGAGAATGATATCATTGAAGGAAATCAACATAGTCGTTGATCATACTTATAAGTGGCGGGAAGAGGAGGTCGAATCTGTCATTGAAATATGGCCTTTACTTCCAAACCTTAAATCATTGAGACTCTTTCTTCCGACCTTACATCTCTTGGATGTATTTTCGGCAAAATGTAACTCGAAAGGAGTCCCCATCTGTCAACAGCTGAACAATTTTCATCTCATTGTTGGTGACATCGAACAAATGTTGGATATTTTAGTGTAATTGGATTAACTTGTTTGACCAATTTTATCATGATAATACATCATTTAGGTTTGGAGGTGCGGAGTGCACACCTACTTGAGTTTATTATGATCTTAAGGGCGAAGCCCCTAAGAGGACGGGGTCCGGGGAAAGGGTCCGCGGCAGCAGGTCCAAGGGCGAGCCCCGGCAGTGGAAAATTTTTATTTCCACTGAAGTTGCTATGTAAAAATTGCTGCTGAAGTTGTGTTTCTGCCGAATTCAATGGATTCTGCTGAAGTTGTATTTCTGCTGAAATGCAATGGATTCTGCTGAAGTCATTGATTCTGCTGAAGTGTTGTTCCTCAGAGATTAATTTTCGGAAATTGAGGGAAAAAACTTGACAACTTGGAAACCCTAAAACTACCATTGGCAGTTATCCCGTAACATGTTATATACGGCTTGTTTGGTCATTATCACACAACGGTTCATTATATCTCAGACAAAAACATACAGAAAATTCTCAACTCTGAATTGTATCCGATTGAATAATTTGGTAGAACCGCCAAATTGATTCGATCTGAAAGTGTTCACACGCCTTTCAGAGATTAAGCATATCCGTTGGTGTTCGTTATTACTACATATCCCCTACAACAAAGACTGATACCTGATATTTCAAAAGACCTTGATAAAGCTTTTTTCAAACTGCAAAGGGTCCTCAGGTATACAAAGGGCGAGGAGGGGGACATGGAAGTGATTTCGAGAGTGCTCGAGCATGCTTATGCACTTTACATGGACCGCAACTGGGATCTCCCGTCTTTGTTTACCTTTGGGCTTGCACATATGGAGAATCTAAGGTTCTGTCTGCTTATAAAATGCAACGAGTTGCTGGATATAGTGAATGAAAGATATTTAGAGAGTTCTTCAAGACCGGTGCTTGGATCATTAGAGTTTCTTTCACTTCATTATATAAAGAGTCTCAACTGCATTTGGAATGGACGTTTTCCTAGCGGGTGGGGTTTAAGAACTTTGGTATTGCACACGTGCCCCGAGTTAAAGACCGTATTTACTGAAGATATGATTGATAGTCTCACTTGTTTGGAGAATCTTGTCCTCGCAGATTGTAGAACACTCAACAGTCTCCTTGTATGTTCAAGACAATTAAACCATTGTCTCCCAAGCTTAAAGAGGATGTCTCTTGTACACCTTCCTCAGCTTGTCGGCTTATTTCATGGGTTAGTTACTGCCCCGCGATTGGAGAGCTTGTTGATTTCCGATTGTCCCAAACTTAATACACTTTCCTCCAAGTAATTTCCTGATCATATTAAGGAAGTGAAGGCAGAACGTGAATGGTGGGATGGTTTAATATGGTCTGAACCCGGTGGTCGACCCGGTAACTCACATAGTATCTTCACTCAAATTGCAATAAAGGATATCAATGATGCATACAATTTTGAATCAAAGATATTGATGACGTAACAATACTCTCCCATATTTTTCTCATGTTTAGATCATAGGTCCAAAAATTTAGTTTCAAAAGAAGTTAACTGTGTTTGGATTGTGTCTTTTTACTCTGCTGAGCTGGTCTTATGTGTGTGCATCCTTCATATTTAGGTTCATGATCCTCATTTTGGTTCAAAAAATCTTGTTTTGAGATGTGAGTTTCAATTTCATTTTTTATTTAACTCTTCTTTCTTGAGATGATGATACTTTTTTATACTTACAATATTTATTGTTACTGTTATGATGCAACCCTCCTTGACTTGAAATTCATTGCTTCGGTTTCAATCCCAACTGAAATATAGTAGTGCATAATGTGTCACATACCAAAGTATTCATGAAATAATTGAGCTATGAGATTTTTGATGATGCCTAAGACATTTAACTGTTTTGAGTGATTTAGTTCTCTTCCACGAGAGTAAGAAATATGGCTTTTCATGGGCAATAATAACTAATAAGTCGTGTAGATATCTTTTGTTTTCTTGTATTTCAGTTAAAGGTTAGCTTACACAGTTACACCCCCACTAGCTTAATACAATTCTCATACTTCGATGCTTGGATTGTATTTATAGAATAGCTTGTAGAACAAAGAAGTCAAAGAAAAGAAAATATACTGTTGGCATTAATAGTCGAAGTTTGACAAAGGTTTTAAGAAAATAAGTGCTGATATACTCATTTTAAAATTTCAAGAGGAGAAGACGATAAATCTATAGATATCTTAAAGAGATTCTAAATTGTGAAAATAAAGAATTTGATATGAAAATGCTTATTTGGCTATGTGTTTTGTCTTACATCACAAATTGAGCATATGACAGATGAAATATCAGTTTCTTATTAACAAACACTTTAGATTTGTACAGTCTCACGGACGCGATTAAAACTCAATGAGATTCTAACTACAGTGAAGAGAAAATTGGGACACCAGGTATGGTAGTTCCTGCATCGACAATGAACACACTGCCAGTGATGTACTTGGACGAGTCATGAATCAGATATCTTGCCAATTTCGTCAAGGCTGGATCAATCGTGCCATATGTTCCTAAAGGAACGGTTCTTTGAGCCACTTTGGTGATCCACTTTTTTTGCATCAATCCTTCTGTTATCTCAGACTTAAAAATCCCAGGGCAGATCGTATTCACCCTGATATTGTGTGGACCCATTTCCATAGCCATTACCTGTTTAGATATATCAGATCCGACAAAATAGATACGACCATAAACTCTGTTATATATATGTGGAATCTTAAAGTCTAATTAGAGTTAGTTACCTTAGTCAATGTGACAACGCCTGCCTTTGAAGAGGAGTAAGCAACACCTCCAGGCATTTCTTGACGATCGAGACCAGATATAGATGAGATATTGATGATTGATCCTCCTTGATTCACATCACACATACGTATAGAAACAAACTTTGACACCAACCATGTCCCAGTCAAGTTTGTTCTCACAGTACTATTCCATTCTTCTTCAGACAAATCCAATGAACTCAGCACATTACCTGAAAATACGCGCACCTCTCCTTTTCAAAACATACCAATTTGGTGACCATATTTATCCACAAGATCCTGTTTTTGCAATATAACTAAAACATTTACACTACCAAACATATGAAAGAATAGTTTTGGGCAATTTATATTGATCAAAATGTAAGTCCCAAAAAACTTATATGTACTCTTTCATCGTCACAAACACATTTTCGTGCAGACAATGCGAAGGTTTGTAGATTTTGAAATATTCACGAAAGTGAACATAAGCATATCTAAATATCATCATAACCAAATGTACCTGATCTATAATATAATGTCGTCCTATGCTAAAGGGGATAACGGATAACCTATCCTCTTAAGCGCCCCCCAAAACAACCGCACTGGTCAGAGAACCATCATGAGATAGTAAATCACCTAAACTGACGACAAAAATAAAGAGAAATGCTAAGGGTGCGTTTAGTTGGGAGAAAACAACCTTGTTTTCTACAAAATATTTTGTGGAAAACAAAAAAAAATAGAGATCGCATTCAAATCTAACGTTTTCCAACAAAATGTTTTGCAAAACATAAAATCTCTATTTCCTTAGTTAACAAGGAAAACTACAAAAAAAATTTAGTTGTTATCCTTGTTTTCTTTTGTAACCCACAACCCTCCTTCCCCCTTCTTCAAAATAGAAAATGCAAACATCAACGAAACGCGTTTTTTATATTTTCAAGTGTTTTGTGGAGATAAATTTCCCTTCCAAATTTTTACAAAACTAAAGATAGAAAAACAAGATGAATTTTTTCTCCAAGTAAACGCACCCTAAACATTCCTACAAAAGCATCCTACAAATGTGCCTACTCACAGGATGTTGACACTTGTCAGAACTGACGGTTTGGATGCAGAGAGAGAATGAGTTAAAAACTACTAGTATATAATATTGTTGTGTGTGTAGGAGGAAATAGTAGGAGGGTGTACCAAAGCTCCAAAAAGAAATGATCCCCGGGTTAAACGAGACCTCTCTATCAATCTTTCATCCCTCCGACCCCTAATCCATTATACTGTGATCACATAAAACCAACAGTTTCACATATAATCCACCCCTAATCCATTACACTATCAAAATGATTGAATATTGAGGTATTAACTCATTTTACAAGAAACTGAACTAACACTAAAAAAAAGAGACTTAAATCTTATAGACATTGCTAATATTCAGTATTGGTATCTATAACTTAAACAGTTATCACTTATCAGTACAATATCTACTATTAAATCAGCTAAAACTTAATACCTCTGACACCCGCGTTATTGATCAAACAATCAATACGTCCAAAAACATCCCAGGCCTTTTTAACTGATTCCTCTATAACCGAACCATTAGCAGAAACATCAAGCTCCACAGCCATAGCTTGAACCTCGTTATTCGATGTTCGATCCTGTCCATTGATCTCATCACATAGAGACTTGAGCCTGTCAACCCGGCGTGCGGCTGCTATGATTCTGCAGCCAGCTTTAGCCAGGTCTATACAGAAGTCTCGTCCGATGCCGGACGAGGCTCCTGTGACCATGACAACTTTACCACTAAGGTCATGCCATGGTTCTAGTATGGAAGATACTGTTTGATCAGCCATGGGTAATTTGTGGTCAAACCCAACAAAGGTTGATGGTTGTTAAAATCTGGTTAGAATTACAAGGGCAAATATTCTTGTTTTTTTCTTTCTAGAAGGACTCGTAGTGGTGCTCATAATGACTTTTAAAATAAGTTGCTTTATAGCTTTATTTGTCATTTGTAAGACTCATGGCTTATAACAAGCCTATACAATAAAAAGCTTATATGAGATTATAGCTAGTCGAATTACTTAAATACCTTTCAAAATAGGGGCATTTTCATATATCCTCACATATACACCCATATTTACATATTTCTCCAAACAGTGCTTTAACAGGCTTGTACATCATGCATAAAAAACTTGTGTTTGGGGAAATATGTAAATATGGGTGTGTATGTGGGGATATATGAAAATCCCCCTTCAAAATATAATAGATTTCACGTAAAAATTGAAAATATATGTGAATTTAATTTAATGTATTTTTATGCGATTTTACATTAATAAGTTTCAACTCAAACTAATTTGTCAAACAACTTTATAAAAACAAAATCTTCAGCTTTCGGCTATAAGCTCTAACCCCAACCCCAGCCCCTGCCTCAGCCCCAACTCATTGCGCCAAACATACCGTTGGTCTTTTCATCAAGAAGGGGTGTGTAGAGAACCGAGAAACCGAACCAAATCAAAAACAACTGAGAAACCGAAACAAAAAAACCGAAATTGTTTGAGAAACCGATGGTTCGGTTTTCGTATTTTAGAAAAATCTAAGTTTACGGTTCGGTTTGGATTTAGCATGAAAAGCAAACCGAAAAAACCGAACCTAAAAAATATATATAATCTTAAAACACTTTTTTGAGATTGTTTTTTGAATATGTCATTTAAAACATATAAACATTTTTTTCTAGGGTTTTTAGTGTTTTTAGTGTTTATTAGTTTTTTGTTAGTTATTATTTTGTCAATTTATGACACATAAAACAATATCCTTTTTGTATTAATTTTATGTTCTTTAGTTTCTTATTGTTGTTATTGCGTGTTTCTTTATTGTTGAAAGTGTTAATTTATAATGCACTGCAAATTAAACTTTGAAAAGACCACCTCGATAAATCAATTGGAAACCGAAAACCTGGAAAAGCAAACCGAAAAGAAACCAAAAATCAAAAAACCTAAACTAAATAATACAGAAACCGAACAAAATTAATTGTTTGGAATAATAATGGGTATAAAGTATATCTGGTCTATACTAGAATTAATTGTTTGGAATAATAATGGATATAAAGTTATAAACTATATAGCTAGAAATTTACAATTTCTGAGAAGAGAAATGTAAAATATGTATTTTAGATAACATTTTTTCTTTGGAAAATTTACAATTTTCTTTATTTTTCTCTTTTTTTTTTCGAGATTGTGAAAAAATAGAAAAGAAGTTAAAACATAGAAGCAATTTTTTATTTTTAGCAAGGGGTGTGATTGTATATATTTTATTTCTTTTACACATCATTTCGACGAATTGAGTATCGCTGTTATTATTGTTCAAAAAAGAAATGAAAAGAAAACGAGACAAAGATGTGTCCACAGTTTTTTTTTTTTTTTTGTGAAAGAAGGAAAAGAATCGGATTGGTAAAAGAATTATCTATGGAACAAAATGACCGAATGATTTGAGAATAAAATAATTTAAAAGATTCATAATATATTTACATATAATAAAAAAATATTCAAAGTTAAAAATTGAAAAGTTAAAATTTTTAAATTGGTCAATGGAGAGAAAAATGCATAAATAGAGAGAAATACATAGTGTAATTAATACTCTTATTAAAACACCTCATTACTTAAAAGTACAATAATTTATTTACATTATACAACCAATTAAAAGCACATCTACCAAATTAAAAACAGCCAATTAAAGCACCCCTTACTAAAAAGTACAATAAAATTTACATAACGTACAATTTAAATTTTAAAAAAGCTACAACATAATCCAAAGTATAAAATAATTAAACACACTAATTAATGTTATTTTTAAAACACCCTAAAATTAAAAGTACATTGTATTATACACATTGTACAAATTAATAAAACACGCAAAACTTCATACAAGCTAACAAGTTGATGGTACATATACTTTTGAAAGCCGGATCGAACCGGACCAACGTGTTCAACCTGGAACCGGTGTCGCCACCGGTTCGGCTAACCAATTAAAGCCATCCGAAAATGAACCAGAGAGGACCCGTTGAAACCGATACAAATTAGTGAATCAGGTCTCATCGAGATCTATTTCTCCGGTTAATCGTCACATACCCGCCGCCGAAACGCGCGGGTACCCTGCTATATACTATATATAAAGGAAAACCAAAAAATAAAAAGTGAAAAGTTGAAACTAAAAGAGAAAATGTTGAAGACATGTATTTCAGAAGGAAACATTTAATACACATAGAAAACCGGGTTGACTCGGGACGCTTCAAACCCTGCTGGTTGACCCGGTTTAATTTGACCTGTTTTCGCCATGTCGGGTTGACTCGGTTTAAATCGACCTGTTTTTTGACTGGAATGGTTCGACCGGTTGAATCATCCGGGTCGAACCGGGTTTCAAATTTGACAAAATTATATGAGAAAAGATAAAGTAGTTGTGGAACCCATGACAAATTTGAAAAAATGAGAGACCAAATAATTGTAGTTTTTTGTTGTTTATTTTGCTTTGACACATGTACTTTGTCATTTGTATAATGTTATTTTGAAAAATGTTGATCTTGCACCACTTAAGTGACTAGCATATATGAATCGTCTTTTAAAAGTTAATATATATTGTATAGCCCTTTGTCCAGTAAATCAATAATGTTATGTAAGTTTATTAGAATCACAAAAATTAAATAGTGTTGATATCTTTAGCGATAATTATTTGTACCCCAAACAAATAGCTTTGAACAATGCTTAGATATCTATGCAAATTGATAGTACAAAATAATCTTATTATGGTGATAATTTGTAAGGTTACAAGTTTAAAAGCCACACACCAAATGAGAAACGCTACACATGTAAAAAAAATAGTTATCACTGTCTAAATTACCGACAAAGCAAGAAAATGCGGTCACACACGTTGGCTATACCTCTAAACTACAATATAATATTGCCAACTACATAATACTGTTGCTTTTTGTAATGCTTGAATCTATTATTACTAAAATCTTAATAACTTAAAACAATCATATTATAAAATATACTCTCACACTTAGATCGACTCCACATAATTTTCTTGAAAACTGTATATTTCTGCTGCTATGCAACCATGCATCAGAATTATAGTTATTCGAAAATGATTCTCTAACGCTACAAATAGATTTTGTTGAAAGAAACTTATGGGTAGCCAGAATTTTGCAGAAAACTAGCACTGCTACCGCTAGGCGCGAGTACTCGTATATACATTTAAATGACTCTAAAAACCTAAAGAATTAAATAAATGTAACTAAAGGTATAAATGTAGAACCGCCATTTCCCATATGAACATCTAAATATAATTAAGACTAAAATACACCGTTGGTCCCTAAACTTGTCCAAAAACATCGCATGGAACCGTAACATTAAATTTTCGTCGTCAGCAGTCCCTTTTCCAAGTTTTTGAGGCTAAACCGGTCCTGATACGCTTACACAGCGCGTTCGGGGTCAAAGGAACTTCCTTTTTGTCGAGCAAGTTTTTCAACACCCTAGGCAGTGAACCTAATCGTTGTAGTGTAGTATTAGGGTAAGCCACGGGTATTGATATCGTTCTCTAGGGGAATAGGAATGCTAGTGAGAAGTTACTAAGCTAAGTTTGGGGTTGAGGAAGATTATTTTTTTTATCTTTTTTATATTTTTTAGGAAATGGAAAGGTACGAATCTCGGGGTTTGGATTTGGGGGTTGATATTTCTACCGATTACTCTACTATTATCTATTCTAATTAACTAAGCTAGGGGTAGTCTATGTCTATTATTGTGTGCTCGTATGATGATTAAAAATGTATTTACTTAGATTTTATTACTCCCTAGTTATCTCCTATTGATGGTTGAATTGTCACGTCCTTATTCTTAACGCGTTGTGTTTCTAAGGTCGTAGGGTATGCGTTTATCCCTAACTCTTTGAAGCTACCAAAGGTTAATGACTACAAAATCTCTAGGATTTATAAACTTAACACTAAAGTATTCTTTGGATGTTTAGCCTACAATAACTCTAGGTGATTATAAACTAAGGTTCAACAAAGATTAAACAAGCATTAATAGCACAATGAATGACCTATCGCAATACTAGGTCAATCACAATTAAGATAAGAGACAACCAATAAATATTCAATAACTAGGTTTCATATTACCTAAGTAAACACACAAATAAATTAGCCGGACATGGAGAACATGCAAGCATGCACACAATCAATTGAAGACATAATTGAATTAATGAAGTAAAACACTTATCTTGATGTAAGATAGGGTATGGAACCCTAAAATACTGTACAAGACAGCCTTGGTTCGGTTTAGGTTTTTACTCCACAAAACTACACTGAAAACTGAAAAATTCGGATTCTATATATAGTGTTACAAACTGCGACGACGTCACTCTTTAATTGTGACGCCATCGGGTCGCCGTCATTAGGTTTTCGTCTTGGCTACGTTATCATTGTGACGGCGTCACCTTATGCCTGTGACGCCGTCTCCTTCAGTCTCTGACGCCGTCTGGATCAAATCTAGGCCGTCTGAGCTGCGACGCCCTACTCTTTTAAAACCTGATGTCGTCACTTGTAAATAAGCAATTTGGCTACTGAGTCGTCACAAAACTTGTTCCGACGGCGTCGCAAGTAGAACCTGACGCCGTCCCTTTTCAATTTAGCAGCTTGAGTGTCTCGATTCTTGACTTTGGCCATTTTCTTCATATATTCGCGCTTTTTCGTCCGAATAAGTGTCATTCCAGCAATTTGCCTTCAAGAGACCTAAAAAGTGAAAAGGAACGAAATTAAGTAGTAACGGATACAAAAGTGATCAATTAAGGGCTTAAATGACCCCTCAAAAAGGTACCTTTTAAATCCTTATCAAATATCCCTACACTTGGTATTTGCTTGTCCTCAAGCAAATGTGCTTTTAGCCAATTGATTTATAAATTAGGGGTCATGAAGCATTAGTTTAGAATGATCCACAACACATATAAGCCCCGCAAAAGTCATAACAAGCACGGAAATTACATACTAGCACCTCACATGGGGTGTTTGGATACTCACATCTCTCGGGTGTATATGAAATATAACAAGTTGGAAATGGAAGATAAACACTCATTAACCGGTCCTAGTACATAGATTACCATAGGCTTGAGACTAGATCAAACCTTCATCGCTTTGGCGTAAGCACCTAGGAAAGACTATCCAAGAGGTCTTTTAAAGGGTTGTAACGTTAGGCTTACGGTAGGGAAACAAAGGGTTTGGTGGGATAGGTGATTTAGTGGTGGCAAGTCAAAAATCTTTATGTTACAAGCATGCGAAGAATGGCGTTGCAAAGCAAAGACTCGACACTCTAAACTCTAGATAACTTAAATAAACAAACATAAATTTAAAGATAGATGTACGATGGTAGCCCGTATGTTTTTTTTTCAACACTCTATTATTTTTTTTATTTTTTTTTTCATACAGTTTTACTCTACCATCCTCTACGATAACATCAAAATAATAGGGATTTATAGGCACATCCCTACACTTGAGTTTTTATTACTCTAACACTAATTTGACCCAAATTGAAAAGATCAAAACACTTGGAGTACATTATTATGCAAATAAAGGGAATTTAAATTTAACGTTCCCTTCCCGTCATTTCATAAAATTTAACTTTTCCCATGAGTCCCAATCGTCCCAAAACTGTGTACAAAGGATATGACTCGACTTAGCAACTTATGCAAGCAACTAGATAATTGAACTAAGGGTTTAGTATGATAACAATAATGCACTAAAAGTGAGTGCATATAAGGTAGGCTAAGGCGATTTGGGTGTACATTTGGGGGTGGATTGTAAACAATGTTCTTCATTGATATTCCGGAAAACCGAAACATCACGAGAACCGCGAAAAGGATAGGCTCTGAGGGGTTAACTAGGGGTATCGTGTACTAAAGATGAGTACAACGTAAAGGTGTGGGGGAATTACTCAACCGATGTGGAATAAGTAATTATATTACGGGTATCAAACAAGGGTTATCCTAATGCCTCTTATCATTTAGTTATTCCTAACTACACAAGTGTAGTCTTACTAGCGATCTCGGAATGCATCACAAAACAAGTTCTAGAATCTATTATACTACCGGTTCATACTCTAAGCATTAAAGTAGAATGCTTTAATTCCTACAAATCTAAGGGCGATCCTCACATTTTGGGTGGAATTTAAGTGGTAAAGGGTTTTTGTGCTAGTCATATAATTTCCTATCCATAAGACGCTTTATTAAGACTAATGGCCCACTCCTATATGTCATGAAAAATTTTAAATTTGGTGCCAAAATTACCCTAACCGATATTTCTCATGGTTTATTACACAAATGAAATTGGACAAAGCAAATAGTCAAGGATAAGCATAGTTTCAAAGTTCCCGTTTTATTTTCCCTCCCTACACTTAAACTGAACATTGTCCCCAATGTTCCCCGAAAGTATCAAAGTTATGATAATGGAAGGTAATTATAAACGAAAGAAACTAGTACTCCCCTGATTAGCTCGGTAGGATCTGTGTGAAGTGGTGGTTACATCTTTCTTCAAGAAGAATGTTTGCGTGAAAAGCTCCTTCTCATCTTATGTATCTTCTTCTTGATAAATTAAACCTGCACACTTGAAGAAAACAAACGAAACCTTCGCGTAAAATCGGCGGTAAAAATATACATATATATATATATATATGACTCTACTAAACTCGGATATAATGCTTGTGGAATGGATGTTTACAGATTTTCTGAAAAATTAAGACCTGGAAAATTCCAAAATTTTATAAGTAGCTCAGAAAACGAGAAAAAGTAATAAGCTGTTTCTGCTCCTCCTGACGCCATCAGGTTGCGATCCTGACGCCGTCAAGTTATCCTGACAGAAACTGGTCTGCGGTTTTCTGGAAAAACTTCTGGAATATTTTTATCTTTAAAATCTGGAAAAATTTCATGCAAAACATCCATTATGACTCGATACAAGCATTTGACTCTAACAAACACACATGTATATCTTTTAATTAATTGAAATTCTCATGTTCACGTTTCTTTTGAAAACGTGTGCAATCCTCCCTACACTTATCCCTTATGTAAAATACATTTATATGTAATTAAGACGAGGTTAAAGACAAAATAAAGCATTTTTACAAATTTAAACATGAGAATAAACAATCAATAAAAGATACACGACACACAAACAAGCAAACAATTAAGCATGGGTTGCCTCCCACGAAGCGCTTTTCTTTATTTATGAGTCTTGTAGCTAGACTCGAAGTCGTGCCCCTACGTTGTTTCGTGCACGCTTACGTGCCCATACCTAAGCCATTCCAATGTTCTCTCACTTTTCTTGTAATCATCTCCTAACTCTAGGCATTTTTTATAGTACCGTTCATTTTTTTCATAAGTATGCCTAAGTCCACGTTGTTTATCTCTCTCACTAAGTATCGGAATAGGAGCCATCCGATTGCACGCCTCTATATCTTTGTGCTTAAACCTAGGGTGTGTACGGGGCATTTGATAGACAAAATCTTCAACTCCATCGGAGAATGTAATTAGACCATCGATCATCCGTTCATTCAACCTAGTCATTCTCTTAAAGTTTGTTCCAAAAATAACTTGGGTAAGACTTCCATCAATGAATTCTCCTAAATCCTCTAGGACCATGAATTCAACCACATAGGCAAAACTTCCAACAAACACATCCAAGTAAGTGACCGCGTCAACAACATTATCCCCTTTATAGGCTAATTCATCTACCTTTATTTTATTATATAGGTTTCTGGAGATTAAGTTTAAAGGTAAGAATGAGTGCAAGTTAGCATCAAAACTTTCAAATCCTATCTTACAAGGGAATTGCATGTTAAAGGGGCCATTAGCCTCAATTCTACACCTAGGGTCAAAACATTAGGAGAAGTCTTCTTCCATTTCAAAACTAACTTCATCAATGACCTCCCCGTTGTCAAGTGCTTCACCATAATCAAACTCCTCATCGGAATCTGAGTCATAGAAAGGACTTTGTTGTTGCCAATTTATCTCATTATGCTCTAGATGATTTCCAAAGTGGTGAACGGGTGAAGGGTTTTGTGGGATTGCGTTCTCAATTTCGGGATTGGGAAGAGGATTGGGAGCGGGTAGTGTGAAGAATCTTCGGCGGAAGATACGAATCATGGTGAGTGATGGGTTTTACGAACAAAGGTCACGAAGAAGGGGATAGACTACGAGGAAGCTAAAAATGGGAAAAAAGCTTACTTGATAGGAATCAAGCAAGGAAACCTAAAAGAGGTGGACTCCTAACTAGCTATTCTATTCCTCGGCGGCGCCTAAAACTTGATACGCTTACACAGAGCGTTCGGGGTCAAAGGAACTTCCTTTTCGTCGAGCAAGTTTTTCAACACCCTAGGAAATGAACCTAATCGTTGTAGTGTAGTATTAGGGTAAGCCACGGGTATTGATATCGTTCTCTAGGGAATAGGAATGCTAGTGAGAAGTTACTACGCTAAGGTTGGGGTTGAGGAAGATTATTTTTTATCTTTTTATATTTTTTAGGAAATGGAAAGGTACGAATCTCGGGGTTTGGATTTGGGGGTTGGTATTTCTACCGATTACTCTACTATTATCTATTCTAATTAACTAAACTAGGGGTAGTCTATGTCTATTGTTGTGTGCTCGTATGGTGATTAAAAATGTATTTACTTAGATTTTATTACTCCCTAGTTATCTCCTATTGATGGTTGAATTGTCACGTCCTTATTCTTAACGCGTTGTGTTTCTAAGGTCGTAGGGTATGCGTTTATCCCTAACTCTTTGAAGCTACCAAAGGTTAATGACTACAAAATCTCTAGGATTTATAAACTTTACACTAAGGTATTCTTTGGATGTTTAGCCTACAATAACTCTAGGTGATTATAAACTAAAGTTCAACAAAGATTAATCAAGCATTAATAGCACAACGAATGACCTATCGCAATACTAGGTCAATCACAATTAAGATAAGAGACAACCAATCAATATTCAATAACTAGGTTTCATATTACCTAAGCAAACACACAAATAAATTAGCCGGACATGGAGAACATGCAAGCATACACACAATCAATTGAAGACATAATTGAATTAATGAAGTAAAAAACTTATCTTGATGTAAGATAGGGTATGGAACCCTAAAATACTGTACAAGACAGCCTTGGTTCGGTTTAGGTTTTTACTCCACAAAACTACACACTGAAAACTGAAAAATTCGGATTTTATATATAGTGTTACAAACTGCGATGGCGTCACTCTTTAATTGTGACACCGTCGGGTCGCCGTCATTAGGTTTTCGTCTTGGCCACGTTATCATTGTGATGGCGTCACCTTATGCCTGTGACGCCGTCTCCTTCAGTCTCTGACGCCGTCTGGATCAAATCTAGGCCGTCTGAGCTGCGACGCCCTACTCTTTTAAAACCTGATGCCGTCACTTGTAAATAAGCAATTTGGCTACTGAGTCGTCACAAAACTTGTTCCGACGGCGTCGCAAGTAGAACCTGACGCCGTCCCCTTTCAATTCAGCAGCTTGAGTGTCTCGATTATTGACTTTGGCCATTTTCTTCGTATATTCGCGCCTTTTCGTCCGAATAAGTGTCATTCCAGCAATTTGCCTTCAAGAGACCTAAAAAGTGTAAAGGAACGAAATTAAGTAATAACGGATACAAAAGTGATCAATTAAGGGCTTAAATGACCCCTAAAAAAGGTACCTTTTAAATCCTTATCAGGTCCCTTGACCCGTTTTTTGTTGGTCAACCCCGTTACTCGCCGTTTGCTTTTGTCTTTAGTTAGAGGGCACAAATGTCATTTCGTTATTTCGAGTATTTAATTAAACCGTGTGGCTGCTACAGTAAATATATGCTAATAAAAGCGAAAGTTTATCACAACTCACCCCTAACCTTTCCTATCCTTTAAACTCTTGTCTTCTTCACTTAAACTCTAATTTAATCAGAAAAATGGTGCGTTGTTCTTGCAATCGAAGGGTTGTAGTTCGTACATGCTGGAACAACATGAACCCTAGACGGAGGTTATATGACTATCCAAGACAGGTTGGGACACTTTATTTTTTTTCAATATAAAGTTGGCTGGTGGTGATTTAGCATAAATGTGTTGATTATAGTAATCTCTGTTTAATTATAATTGTGATTTTAGTTAAAAGTTAATTTCTTAGTTTAAACAGTATCAAAAGTAGGTTTAGTATCAGTTTATGCTGCAAAGAGATGCTAACATTTTGATTATCGGTTTTAGCCTACTACATGTCCATTCAATGGGTGGTACGATCCACCCATGTCAAGAAGATCAAGGGAGGTGATTATCTGCTTGCAGAGAAACATCTACCGGAATGAGATGGCATTACAAGAATGCTAAGCCGACCTCATTGCTCAGACAATGCAAGCTGTCAACTCGGCCAACAGGGCTAACGAGCAAGAGGTTGCTCACCAAGCATCCGTAGCTGATCTCCTTCTTGAGAAGGAGAAAGTTTGCCATCTGAGGAACATTTGTGTTTTCTCTTGGATAGTCATCATCTTAGTTTTTGTATGGTTTAGCTAGAGGGTTTAGAAAGTCACTGGTTTTTGTGTTTTGGATCGGTTCTAGATGGTATGTCATTGGTAAGTTGTGTTTAAGAAGTTTTAGTGTTGGTTGACTAAAAAAAAACTCTTGGGTTGGATATAATTTGGTCCCTGTACAGTGTTAATATTATAGTTCTTTAATGCTTTGGTCCTTGTGCGCATGTCATATACATGATGTCAAACAACATGAGTTGAATGGAGTTTGCCATAGTTTAGGATTAAATATGCATCAATTATGATGATTCTTGACATGTTAGATTACTTTTCATTGTTCTATCTTCCGATCAAGGTTGAACCTCACGCCCTGATTAGATAAACTCAAGTATAAGGAAGTTGGAACATATACTAATTTATATGCATCAAAATTTTCTTGAATATATTTGTTTATATGGTATTTGGATGAAATGTTTTTTTTAAAGATTTATTCTATTTAAATAGGAATTACATATCTTTGAATTTTTGTTGGCGAACATGTGATCGAAAAATAATTTTATGTGCACTATTATGACAAGTGTGGTCTAACAGTCAATGAGTCATTCTCACATTGAATCATCATGAAACATTAAGGATACAAGTGTGTCGCAAATGATCATTGACAGGCTAGGATAACGAAGTACTCGGTACTCACAATGACGTGGCTATATATGTAAAAATGGTACCAACGACAACTAAAGTAGTTAATCACCCAACCAACCACTCCTTTGATGATCTTCTTTTATTATAACAATATACACAGAAGATTAGTCCCCAACTGGGTGCTAATTAAAACAGCTTACAAAGAAACAGATTGTCCCCAAAATGAATACAATCTAAAGAAACATACAACTCACACTTACATTCAAACCTAACACTAAAACTCTGCTAAACCTCTCAAAGATCAAGATGATCTTCAATACAAACCAAACTATAGCCTAAACAGCTTAATACAAAACCAGAAAATGAAACCCAAACGATGACTTGAGAGAATATGTATGTGAAAAACTTGAGAAGAGAATGAAACCCTAATTTGGATGAGATCCTTATATAGACCGAATTTACACTTTCAAACCTACACAACTAAAGCACTTCATAATAGACACCAAAGTTAGTGTTAGATAATATAGACTAAGAAAGTTACATTTTAAACATTCAAGTTTCATCAGTTTTCTATTAGGTATATATTTCAATACCCTCAAGTTTTATTTTAAACCTTCAAGTTTCATCAGTGCTTCATCGTCATTGCCTCCGGACCTGAGGTAACCTTCGTCACCCCAGCTACTCCGATGGACTATTCCAACATGGAATGGTTTTGTCTTAGAAATATTAGAGACGAATTGTGATTATCTCCTCCGGAGTATCTGGAGGAGACCATACCTCTGTTGAGGTTATTTAATTAACTGAATAATAAATGTGTAACATACCTCTTGCAAATAGGCTAGATCTCTTCAATAAAAGTGACAAAGTGGTTTAACTAGTTATCCCTTACTGTTTTATAACTCAAACCAATTGATGTAACAATAGTGTGTTACACCACTTTCTTGTACTCACGAATTAACAAACGAATTAAAGAGATTGTTAGATCTACAAAACCTTGTTTTAGAAAAACAAAACCAAACACCCTAAGGGGAGGGTTGGCCGAATTTTGAAAGAGAAAAACAAAGAAAAGATTTAGGTTAATGTGTGTGCACAAAAGTTAACCCTAAACCTTTAACCTTGATTTGATTATATTGTGAATAAAAATCTTATGGAACAAGTTAGGGTTTTGGGTTGTAAAAACACCCTATGGTCGGCCACTTAGAACCCCCAAGGGATACCCAAATCTTTTCCTATTTTAACAATTTCACTATTAGTCATTCTCTTTATATTTAACAACCGTTAGTCATTTTCCGTTAAATGCTTAACGATCGTTAGTCAGTTTTGTGTAATAATTAATCGTAATCATTTTACATTAATTATTTAACTTTAATTCTTATTCGTAATGTGTTCAATCCTGTGGTCACGAGTTCGAATCCGGACATACACGTTTATAAATTTATACATAAAACCAACAACCTCACCAATTGACAATTCATGAAACATGTCGAGAATGCCTACGGCCAAGATCAAGTGTCTTACAACTTAGAGCGGCTTACACTATGTATCCCAGAAAAGTATGGTTTGTAGTAGAACCGAAAATCTCAATATAAACCAAACAAGGGACAAGTACAATACAATAGACATACATGTTAAATGTTGTAAACCCTGCAAGTATTGCATTCTTATTAATGGCCGGTTATAATGACAAATTACATAAAAACCTTAATTGACTCTTTGCCCACCAACCGAGCTTGGGCTACTATTTATCTATATCTATACTACTTATAATGGAGGGATGACCATCTCTCTTATATTTTTTTAAGATTTCCATATATAAATTTTAAGCAAATACAACTACTTAAGCTATAGTATAATTACTTTATGCATAAACACCTACACATATTGACTGGTCAACATTTGTAATTAATGTCATATTTAAAACACCCATTTGATAAAAAGTATAATTTATAAAACACAATGTACAAATTATTTGAAGCACAAATACAACTAAAAAACATTATTCAACACATACAATTAATACACTATTTAATTTACCTCTTCACTAAAATATACAACCATTTAACCACATTGTACAATTTAATCAAACTACTAAGCTAAGCATTTAAAAATAAAGCCATTAGGCTGCCGACAGTGGTCGGTCGACTGGTTCGGTCGCCGCTGCGCCGACCAAGTCGCCACCATTGCAACATGAGTGTCGAACCGGGTTGGTCGGCTCCAAAATTGACCAAGGGTGATTGTGCTGAAGGAAAGAATCAAGATTTTGTTTGTGGTAGCTTCGGTTAACACGAGATGAATTATTTCCACGGTCATAACTAAAGTTATTGTTATTTGTAATTTAATTTTTTAATAAAAGTATAGCCGCATAACATTACATTGTCAGAAAATATAGTCAAAGGGTACCCACCGCCGCATCGCGCGGGTACCCTGCTAGTCTAATAATACAGGGCTACTATTTATCTCTCATAATACAGACTATATATTTCATCAACTTTATTTTTAACACACAATCTTCAACAAAGTGAACGATATAGATATCCAAATGCCAGTTCAGATAGATGTCTTTGTGGCCATCAAATGCCTCTTACAGTAACAAAAACAAACATACTTGAAAAAATAATGATTTCTTAAAGAATAATGATACATATGTCTACATAGATAAGGGCACACAGAAATATAGAATATAAATGAGATACGGAGATGAAAGAGATTAGGCAGATGTTGTCTCGTTTTTTCCCGAAATATTATTTACTGAAGAGCACAAACTCCATGTATCCTCACTGAGGTATACATTTCCTTCAATGTGTAGTGGTGGCTTACATTTCCTTCAATG
Organism: Chrysanthemum makinoi; assembly: GCA_910596185.1. Taxonomy (NCBI): domain Eukaryota; kingdom Viridiplantae; phylum Streptophyta; class Magnoliopsida; order Asterales; family Asteraceae; genus Chrysanthemum; species Chrysanthemum makinoi. Next base: position 122,917,375 of record OU343223.1, on the reverse strand, counting down.
TGTAGTGGTGGCTTGACTACATGTAAGATCTAAAGTGAAGAGAAAATCGGTACACCAGGTATTGTGGTACCTGCATCGACAATGAACACACTGCCATTGATGTACTTGGATGAGTCATGGATCAGATATCTTGCCAGTGATGTCAAGGCTGGATCCACATTGCCTAATGTTCCTAAAGGAACAGTTTTTTTAATTACTTTGTTGAGCCAGTTCTTTTGCAATAGTGTTTCTGTTATCTCGGATTTAAAAATCCCGGGGCAAATCGTGTTCACCCTGATATTGTATGTACCCATTTCCATCGCCATTACCTGTTTAAAATGATCAGACCCCGAAATGAGATATGATCATATATGGACAGTTAAAGACTAATTACTCTTACCTTAGACAATGTGACAACAGCCGCCTTTGAACTGGAGTAAGCAAGACCTCCAGGTAGCTCTTGACGATCAAGACCAGATATAGATGAGATATTGATGACTGAACCTCCTTGATTTGCATCACGCATATATGTACAAACATATTTTGCTACTAGCCATGTTCCTGTCAAGTTGGTTCTCATGGTACTATTCCATTCTTCTTCCGACAACTCCAACGGACTTAGCACATTACCTGAAAACAAATACATAATCAAAATTTAAAGCTTGAAACCTGAATCGGATTAAGCCAGCATTTCATTGTTTCTTGGATTCTCAATTAGGGAAACTGAACGTCTTCTTTTCAAATGAGATTATCACATTCACAATAACGAACACAGAAAGATAATAGTCCTGATGGGCAAAGGTGATTTATATCTATCTCTGAGTCGGGCTCAAAAAGTCATGTACAATTTATTTTTCTTTTTGTATAGACAATGCAAGAATCTGTAGGTATTGAACATCAGCACACCTAAGGGGGTGCTTGCCTAAGCTTCTTGAAAAGACCTTATTATCTATTGGTAACATTTGTTTTCAGAAAACACTTTCTAATCATTCACAAAGCTGAAATCCCTTTTTTAGGATGTGTTTGGATAAGTTAATTGTGTTTTGATGGTACAATAACCCAATAAGCACCTAAATAAGCTTTAGCTAAACACCCCGGTATGAGGTAACCCATCCTCAATTCATTGTCCTTACACAGTTAAACTAAATGGAGTAACCCACCCTCTGATCTCGCCGCCACACCTTTACATAAAACCTCCAAACAAGGGAAATGATACCGGGATTAGATGCCGACCCTCACACTATGGCATTATGCTTCGTGTCCTTGGGTATAACTGTATAAGCCACCTACACGCCATCCATCCTACAAGAGACCATCTGCTTTTCCAACTATTTCTTAAACTACGAATCCACCCACTTATCAAGATGCATCAATAAGAAATCAGGAAAAGTGTCACCCAATGAATGTTGATGCATCAAGTCATTTTACAATAGATTGTACTAATGCAGTTCTAATTACTTCCAACAATCTAAAAAATATATGGAGTATTCGATATTTTTAAACTAAAACATAAAAACTAAAATAAATCTTATAGCCATTGCAAATATTAGTTCAACTTTGTGATGCATTCAATCCAACAGCCATTTGAATAGCAAATGTTCAACCTCAGTTCACATAGTTTACCTTACTCATAATATGACTTGAGTAATATAATTAACAGTTATTGGTTAAGTCTATAGGGGTGTTTGTCTTTACTTATTTTGTGCGCTGAATCTTATTTTCATTAGGCAGCTTATGACAGAACTTATGATGAATACGCTCATATATAAGCACATGCCAAGCGTTTGGATCAGCTTATAATAATGAGCTGATAAAGAGGTTATCAAACACTGCATGATCTCATTTGATTCTAAGTAAGCTAATATGTTAGCAAAATAAGCTCACACAATGACACAAACACCAACTTAATAAGTTGTTACCTCTAACACCTGCATTATTGATCAAACAATCAATCCGTCCAAAAGCGTCCCACGCCCTTTTAACTGATCCCTCTATAACTGAACCATTAGCAGAAACATCAAGCTCAACAGCCACAGCTCGAATCTCATAATTCGACGTATGATCCTCTTCGTTGATCTCGTCACACAAAGACTTCAGCCTGTCAACCCGGCGAGCGGCTGCAACGATTCTGCAGCCGGCTTTAGCAAGGTCGATACAGAATTCTCGTCCGATACCGGATGAGGCTCCTGTGACCATGACAACCTTGCCACTAAGGTCGTGCCACGGTTCTAGTATGGAATATACTGTTTTATTCGCCATTGTACGTGTATGTGTTTGAATTTTGAAACAAACAGAAATGAAAATTAAAAATAGTGTCTTGAATAACAAGTATGCGTAAGTTGATTGTCTACTGTGTTATAGAGACTATACACTCAATAACGTCATGTCTGGAGCAATTATCTAGAAAAGTTTTTGAATTATTGATCTTTGTCTTTATTTTTTAATAGAATGAAATATTTAATTAAACAACACATGTCTTTAATTTAGCCACGTGAAATCTTTTTCTTATTTGTGGACGAGTAGTATTTATTTGACTAAAGATTGAACTCGTCTGTTTTACTATTTCTATAATGTTTATGTACCAAGTTTTGAACTTGCGACCTTTATTGAAGGGAATTGATACTCACATTAAAAAAAAATTTAGAACTGCATTAGTACAATTTATTGTAAAATGACTTTTTTTTATTGAAAATAAGATATCTTGCGAACAGTAAATTGTTACGCGACAAAAAATACATTATTGTGACGAGAACTTTTTATCTTTCAGTAAACGGGCACTTCGATATACTTTCGACGAACCTTTTTTTAGAGTTTTATTTTAATGTTAAAATTTGCATTTGGAAAAATCACATGCAATTTGTATGTTAGGAATCATGTGTGATTTCACAAATCACATGTGATTTTTCAAGACTCAAATTTGAACACTCAAAAAAACAAAGTCGAAATAAATTCGTCGAAAGTATATAGAAGTGCCCCTCTATAGAAAAATGATTTAATTTGTAATAAGAGTATGATTCTTTTCGAGTAAGGATTAATTGTTTGTGAGATGTTTAACTTTTTTTTTTTTTTTTTTTTTGATAAAAAAAAAGGGGTAATTCTGAGAATGCATTTTTTGCTCAAGGTGTCATCACTTTTTAATCAAAAAGTTTGAGTATTTCCAAAATAGACTTTGAGACTTGCGACTTTTCTACTTTTCATATACGCTTGACAAGTGTCCTTCGAAGTTTGTGTACCCAATCATTTTTCTGACTTTTACAGCTACGATTTTACAGCGACCGAATCTAGGCAACTTTTTTTAGAATCTTGCGTAATGTTTTTTTGTCCTTTAGTAAAAAAAGTCAAAGTTACAAAATTATTTTTTATACATTTAGTTCCTTCCCGAGGTTGAGCGACTTAAGCGAATCAATATAAGCGACTTATTTTATGTTCTCTTTTTGTACCTAAAGTCTTGTTTTAACAGTATTTTTAAACCTTTTTACCCCTGCTTTCAAATTTTTACCCAAATACAAACACACACACTAACACTCACACTAACACTACTACGGAAAAACATAATTCAAAATTGTGAAACCCTAAATCAATCCCTAATTATTCAGTCAATTAAACTCCAAAATGGCTTACATTCCCCAATATTTTGATGCTAAGGTAACGGTTCGTTCCAAGGTTAAGTTGTTTTCGCAAATTAAGTCTAAATTGTTTAGCAATCCAGATCGAATGAGGCTGTTCAGAGCAACTGCTTTTGGGCCATGGTTAGATATTCCTGACCTAGGTAAAGGCAATCATATTGTTAATTTCGTTTTACAACACCAGGTATATATCGACAAACTTCTTGATTCTTGTCCCCCCATTTTATACAAAATTGGGAACAATGTATTGAAATTCGGTCGGGAACAGTTTCTATTGATGACTGGATTTCGTTTTGGTCGTTTGCCTCCCCTTGTAGAAACTGATCCAAGTCCTTTTGCTTTGCGTGTCTTTCCTGAAAAACAATTAATAAGAAAGGTAACTGTAAAAGGGAATGAGCTTTTAGATTTGTTTGGGAATGACACAGAATTTTCAAAGTTATCGGTGAGGATCCGGTAAGGGTATGTCTGTTGCTAGTCGCTGAGGTCGTGTTCATTGGTCGTGGACCTTGGTACATTGTTGACAGTCATTTGTTGCAATTAGTTGAGGATTTTGGGGCATGGAATGCATATCCATGGGGAGAGTTTTTGTGGACCCGTTTTTACAAAAATTTAGCCAATGTGGTACCCCGGCATTACAATGCTCACTACAAAGAGAAATTGCAAGAAAACCCTTCCACAATTGCAACATATAATATTTCTGGCTTTTTCTTGGCTTTTAAGGTTAGATGTGTATACATTTATGAACATCTCAGTTTTTGTTTACTAGCAGTTCATACAATGCTTTTATTCTTTTCGTTTATTTTAGATATGGATTCTTGAGAGTTATCCCACTAGCACTGAATGGTGGAACAAAGACCCGTCAAAGATACCACGTTGTCTTTGTTGGTCAAAGGGTAAAACATTTGCCAAACGCCATTATGGCAAACTTTTTGGTCCTGTAAGCATTTCCATTTGTTTGTATTTGTCAAATAACTTACGACTTCGTTATATTTGTTTTTAACTTTATAATTGTTTGTTTACTAGGGTTCTATTCCAGTCTTGGATCTTCTTCCAACAAATGCGGAAATGTTACAACCATGGTTTGCACCAAGTAACGCATATTTGAGCCAGTTGGATAGTCTACAAGATCAATTACCTGCCGATGATCCCACTAATGAGGTAAGTTGGCCCGTTTGTGCAAACCATGGTTGTATTCACGTTGACAATTGACCATTGCACATTTTGTTTCGATCTTGCTTTGTAGGTGCATAAAGAGGTGGTGATATCGATCTGAGATGTGGCGTTAGGTGATAAAGAGGTGGCTATAGTCAATAATGATGTGCCAAGAATCGATAAAGGTCAAAGTTCCAATCAGCTAGACATACATGCCGAGGTTGACGGTATTAACAATAGACTTGCCGTTGTAGAGGAAGCTCTAAACATACAACCCCGAGCCAATAAAGATACAACCCCGAGCAAGCTAGACATTAATGTGGGAGTCCTTAATGATATTAAAAATAGACTTGCCGTTGTTGAGGAAGCTCTAAAGATACAACGTCCAAAGGTGAACATGGTCTTTACATTCATTTTTAGGATATATGTTTCGTAAGAACTTTGAATTAGAAAATGAGACACGTATATTACAACTTGTTTTAAAAACTCGTAAGTCGTAAGTATAATGAGGCTTTGTTGTAAATGTACCCACACGTGAATTTCATTCCTCCTTGGAGTTGTTTTGTAAATTTGATGTATCCACTGCTAGGGTCTATCAAACCCCTGCTAGCGGTTTTCAATCCACTGCTAGCAGGTTCCTTTAATGTATTACTTGAGGGGCTGTTTTTGTAAATTTGATGTATCCACTGCTATCGTCTATCAAACCACTGCTAGTGTCTATCAAACCACTGCTACTGTCTATCAAACCACTGCTATCGTCTATCAAACCACTGCTAGTGATTTTGAATCCACTGCTAGCAGGTTTCTTTAGTAGTATAATTGATTGTATATTTTAAATTTCAGACTTCAACTCATACGCACGGCAAATCGGATGAGGGTTGTTTTGGCCAAAATGCCATGGAAATTCAGACGTCAAGTCCAATTCATAATGAAAACTGGAATGGTAGTCCTAGTTTGTTTGAGCTTCATTCTCGTGATGTTCATTCGGCTGATTATAATAAGGTTATGTTCCTTTTAGTAGTACTTTTTTATTTTATTGTTTTTTTGTTACATACCTAAATCACTTTGGTTAACTACAGAATTGCGACAAATCGAGTTGTGTAAATGCTGAAAACGAACAAGTTGGTCTTACTTATATAGACCCTGCCGCTTTTCCATCAACTATGTCGCAGCTTGTGGAATATTGTCTTCACGACGGACCATTGCCGTTAGATGATCACATTCCAGATCATGATCCCAGTCATCTCAATTTACCTAATTTGAATGAAACATTTTCTCAATCGGCTGTTGAAGTACGTATATATAAATTCCACCTGCACTATCTATACATGTTTGCTATATTTGGTCATCCATATAGATGTGTTATTCTTGTATAATTACAGGGGAAACAACTGCAGCTAGATGAACAGGTGGAGCTAGAAGATGATTTCTCTGTTTATGGACTTTCGGAAGTTGAGGACAAATAGGTTGGGATAGATGAACAAAATGCTTCTGAAAACAAGGAAGATGGCGAAACACCGAGTGAGGTGGTGGTAAGTGTTGATGATAAACCCGGAGAGACTGTTCAAGCTACTGAGATACATGCTCATGATTCCGATGTTACGGTGAAATTAAGTGAAGGTGCATCTAACGTTGACCATAAATCTGGTGATGATAAACCTGGAGAGGCGGTTCAAGCACATGAAATACATGCTCATGAAGGTGTGTTTAATGTTGATGATAAGTCTGTAAAGGGCGTTCACGGTAATGAAAATGCCATTGTTGATTGCAATTCTGCTGATCAACACTCTCATGATCGTGAGAAAGTAGGTGAAGTAGTTTTAAACGTGGATGATAAATCTATAGAGGGTGTTCAAGTTAATGAAAATGTCATTGTTGATTGCAATTCTGTTGATGAACACTCTCATGATCGTGAGGCAGTGTTAAATGTTGCTGAGAAATCTATAGAGGTGGTTCAAGGTAATCAAAATAACATTATAGATTCTCATGAAGGTCAGAAAGTAAGTGAAGCAGTGTCACAAATGGCAGGGATGGGGTATGAGCATATGAATCATCTTGGAGATACGGTTATTCATAATGAAGCATACAATGTTGATGCCCACGTTAAGGAGAAAGAAAGCGGGGTTGAGTTACCGGTTGCAAATCAGTTGTCAACCAAGGCGGTAATAGACAAAATTGATAATGATGCTGTCAAGTCAAGACAGATGATGATTCATAATTCTGACGGACAAGCCAGTAAGCCTTTGCCTACAGCTTCTGAGGTACAGCTACATTATTTATTAAAGTTACCACATGTACTTCAAAAGTGTGATGTTATTTCAATGATGAATTTTTTTTGTATAGTATGTTTTCATGCTGGGTAAAAGGAAGAGAAATGCAAGTAAGTTCAGACAGTCACCTTATAATGCCCTAGCAATAAAGAAAACTAGAAAGGCCAAAGTTACCAAAGAGAGTGATGCCAAAGTTACCCAAGAGAGTACTCCTGTTTTGAAACAAGATGATGAGTCAAAAAGGACAAAGCAGGTGGGCAAGTGTTTGCAGGAGCCATACGTGAATCTCCCTCCCACGACTCCACAGTTGCCGAAACGACGTTCCAAAAGACTGAGAAAAGATATTAATCCACCACGTGGTGAAGATAATCAGTTGGAAACATGGGTAGAGGTATAGAAGAACTACATTTAGAAACAGACATCTTAAAGACATATACATTAATCTTGTTTTTAAAAAATTTCAGGATCTGTCACGTCCTGAAGGTTGCGATATCAGCAAGATTACTAAACCAGCGTGTATGGGTACCTTTATAAAAAAAGATTTGAAGTCATCGCATAGCTTTCCTTGGGGCTTGGCGACATCGTTGTTAATCAAAAATTTTGGTTGGCTTTGTTGGGTTATGGAAGTGGCAATAAAAAAGGATGGCTTGGAGATGAGGTACCTAACAGATATTTAATTTCCATAAAAATTTTAATTATTTTCTTTGAATTAGTTTACCGGTATTTTGCTTATAAAAAAAATTTGCAGCATCTAGATCTCTAGGTTGATCTAAAGTGGCAGTTCAGGCCGGGCAATGCCGATTGGGCTATGGCTGGACCATTTTTCTCTTCCTTTATCCTTGAAGGGTCTATGCGTGGCTACTACGCCACTGGTCAACGCTATCCATTGCCATGGTCTAGTGTCGAGAAGGTTTGTATATAAAGACCATACTTTCTTCTAGATATTTGGGTACATATATACATGCTCAAAATGTGATGAATTATGACAAGGATTATTTGATCACATTTAGGTATACTTTCCTGTGAACGTACCTGAGTGCCACTGGTTTCTCGCCGAGTTGCAAATTGCACCGGAGTTATAACAATTTATGACACACTAGGTACGCCGAACCGAGACGAGAGAAAAGAATTTAAAATGGAGGGTCACTTTTGAGAGAAAGCTACCACAGTATCTAAACTTGTGTAAAGTTCTTCAAGCCAAATCAATATCTGTTTCTGATTATAAGATCACATTTCGAGTTGCGGATGATGTCCCTATACAAGCCAATGCATACGGTGATTGCGGAGGTTGGGTATGTATTTTTTGCACAGCTGGGTAACAACTTAAGTATGAAGGTTGATGACCCTCTTCAAGTTTCTTTGGCGTATCGAGAGCATATGGTGGAGTACTTTTGGAAGTATAAGGTGGCTGTTCATACAAGTGATGAATAAAGATGCATTTCATCTCTTTGGGTATGGCTTGTATGTGGTTTTAGACTTTTGTTGTTCAACCAAATGTAACCACAAACTGGATGTCTGTGAAGGACATCAAAAGACAACTTCTTATGCATGTTTGTGTAGCGCAACTTGGTATATTCCTAACACCCATGCATGCTTTCTTTATGCCCTAGTTTCTGTATATACGTGTTGTGATACTGTTGATTTGCAACAAACATTTTGTGTAAAGTGCTAAAACGTTTGTTTTTTTAAAACATCCATTTGATTTGAAAAAACGACTACATACAATCTTATTGCTAAAAGACTATAACATACATTAACACTTATTGCTAAACAGATTACCATAACCAAACTACAACACTGAAGAGAACAATCAAACTGAAAACCAAGACAACTTTGTCATGATCTTGCACTCTTGACTTGATAAAAGTCAACTCATCCAACATTTTCATGATATCATTGTTTGAAACCTCAATAACTTCATCCGAGACTGAACTCTTTCCCGTCTTCATTAAATGTTTCTTTTCCTCATGTTCCTTGTAAAACAAATCTTTGTAATACTGAGTTGGTAGTTCCGGGTCTAGGAACCCATAGAAGTTACATTTGGTCTTTTTGTCCTAAAATAAAAATTTGTTAAATTCACATATTCAACCTAACAAGTAAAATAAGTATAATGCATAATAATATTACATAAATTGGACAGGCCTTGAATCTTCTACCAGGATGAGTCCGGGTCCAAGAGGTTTGTACTTCCACCAGTAATGGTTTTGGACATTCGCAGTGTGTAGCATTGATGTAGTATTCCAATGGCTTTCGATTGGATCTGGAGGTAGAGGCAGAGGAGGGAGCCATTGTTTTATTTACCCAATGAGTAAACTTGACGCTTTTATAGTAGAATCACATCTAATTTGGCGGAAATATACTTTGTGAATGAGCGGGTAATGAATATTGTGGAGGGAAAATTTTAAGCGAATTTTATATTGAGCGACTAAAAGGTCCTATTTTCATGAATTTTTTTTGGTTTATTGTTTTGTACAGTCCCGAAGCAGTGAACACAAATCCCTGAACACAAATCCCAGCAAAATGACTTCGGCTAATTCCCAAAAATTCAAACTTTATTTGGATTTTGAGACATCAATTCGTGGAGTTTTACTTCCAGTTAACATCACCTACCTACAGCTGATTACCTATGTCACTAACAAATATCAGATTAAAGATAAGATCATCAGTTTATACTACATGTCCGCTTCAACCAAAATTCATGTGAGTGACGATGATGATGTTTCTTTCTTCGTTCATGAAATATGCTGTAAGCAGAACTTGATGCAGACGCTATACATCAAACTTATCGAGAAATCTTCCGAGGTAAAGCCGCCTACTTCTTCTAAGACTCTTGATATTGATCTTAATGTTCCTTTGTTGCCTCAAGAATCTGATTTTCAAACACCAAAAGTTGAAGATCATAATAACGAGGGTGCAGGTGCAAATGTTAATGTAGATGTGCATCCTAGTTGGCAGAAAACCACATTTATAAATATCCCGATCCACCCATTCAATGATCCCATAATTAAAAAGCTAAGTAACCATAAACACCCTGTAGTATCTAAATTAAAGGTGGGTAGTCGGTTTGATGATAAGCAAGGATGCATTTATGCAATAGGAATAAAAGCGTTGGTTGATATGTTTGAGTATAAAGTTACCAACTCATGTAAGAAAAGGTACAGTGTAGCTTGTTTTGTAGAAGGTTGCAACTGGTACATTAACGCACTGTCATACATGTTCCAGAACAAAAATTCATCCTAATCATCGAAATGCTACCCGAAAATTAGTGGGTCACATACTTGTTGATAAATTGAGGAATTGCAAACGGGTATATACGGGTGCGGACATAAAAAAAGATTTTAATGTTGATTGGAAAGTAGACATTTCTTACTACCGAGCTTGGGGTGGGAAAAACATTGCATTACAGTTGTTGAACGGTTGTCCTACGGAGTCTTTTCAGCAGTTGCCGTATTACTGCTATAACTTAAAGTTGCAAAATGAGGGGACCGTAACACACATTGAGACAGATGAGACAAATCGGTTTAAGATGGTATTCATTGGTTTCGGTGTTGCTGTAAGTTTTCCATAAATTCTATTATCTTTTATTTCTGATTAATACCTTCATTATTATCAAATTTTTATTAGTTAAGCAATTCCTGATTGATTTAAAATAGATTCGAGCTTCTTACGTTTTATGCGACCATTGCTAATCATTGATGCCGCACATCTTAAAGGGAGATACATTGGTACGAATCTGGTTGTTGTTGGGATGGACGGCAACAACCAGATTATACCTATTGCAACCGGTGTTTCTCAAGGTGAGACCAATGAATCATGGACATGGTTTTGAGCAAACTTAAAGAATGCATTGGTGAAGTAAAAGATTTGGCCATCATCTCTGATAGACATCCGGCAATTGCACATGCATGTAGTACCGTTTTTCCCAACGCGTTTCATGGTTTTTGTTGTCGGCATTTAATGATGAACTGCACTTTGAAAACTAGAAAGTGGAAGGCTATATATTGGAGGACATGCAAAGCTTACACAGAGCAGGAGTTTGATGCTTCAATTTCTGACATTCGATCATTAAAACCTGATGTGTATAAAAAAACTAAAAGATGAAGCTGGATTTGATAAATGGTCGCGTGCTTACGCCTCGCAAACAGGTACAATTATTTGACCTCAAATAGTGCTTTGAATCAAGATAAACTCTGTAACCAAACATGTTAGGAAGGTTCCAATAACCCAGCTAATGGAGTACTACCGAAGGCTTCTACAAAAATGGTATTTTGAACGTCGAGCAAAATACAAAGGTAACTTAAAAAAAACTGTCTATTATAATTGTTTTATTACATATTTGGCACGCCGCCGAAAATGTATTATTATTTTTATTTCGGATGCTCCAACGGATGAACTTAGCGAATGGGCAAATGCAAAAGTAAACAATAGAATGGCAAGGAGTGCTAATTGGGGTGTTAACGGAATTGAGATGCACAAGATTTACCAAGTTACTGATCCGAAACATGTTCATATTGTTGACTTTGACAACAGAGAATGCACTTGCCGCAAATGGCAGCTATCCGGTCTACCTTGTGGTCATGTTTGTGCTGTGTCTAGAGTTGAAGGGATGACTGACACTAGCAAAGGGCGATGGATTGGTTTAAGATAAAGTCACTAAAAATACATACGAAGCAAGGGTTTATCCTCTAAAAGATGTATCCTTGTGGCGTACTCCTGATGAATTGCAAACCGTAAAACCTCCTGCTATGGATAAGCGACAACCTGGAAGACCCAAAGAAAAAACACGTATCCGATCAAACGGGGAAGAGCCAGAAAGCAAAACCTGTGGCAGGTGTGGAAAGGCAGGACACACAAGACAGTCATGTACTCAACCGTTGATGACAAGCAAGGCAAGTGTGTTTCTATATTTTATTTCAATGTATATAATTTTTAATGTAATTACTGATATGGTTGTTTGAACTAATGTCACATGTCAGAAACGCAAAAGAAACTCACAATCGTGCACCCCTACAACTAATGAACAAGCAGTGGAACAAGAACGACACGGAGGACAGAGGACGCATGTAGAGGTCGAAGAGGGAGAAGCAAGTGCTCAATCAAACAATGATTTCGTATGGAAATGTGAATCATCTACTCCTGAAAACATCTTTCCTAACAACATTCAGTCACAACCTATGACTGAAAATGTTGTTCATTTGGACGATTTATAGTTACTCCAATTTGAACTTTAACACAATGGAAGCACAACTTATCAGTCATCTAGAATTTTCAATGTTTGTTACTTGAATAATAATAGCTACAGGAATGGCTTGCTTTTATTGTTTTTTTATGTTACTTTGTGAGAATGTTATACAATCAACTGTTGAACATGTGCACATTTTTTGTTCTTTTCTATAAAAACATATAGGAGTCAGGCATATAGTGTAACGTCAATGGTATGCATGTGACTCTTTATTTACCTTTCAATTTGTCTATTTAACAGCAAACTTGCAAGTATATTTTCACACAACATCATTCCATAAATAAGTAAGCAAAAACAATGTCAGTGTCTTAGAGGGAGGTGGACTTTCGTCAAATGTTATGTTCAACGATTCCTCGACTATCATTGTTTCTTTATTTAGGACAATGTAAGCTTTACTAGTTTGAGAGTAACCAAGAAATACACCTTCATAAGACTTTGGGTCAAACTTGGTGAGATAATCCTTAGTATTAAGAATAAAGCATTTACAACCAAAGACTCTAAAATATCCTAACGATGGCTTTTTACCTTTATAAAGTTCATATGGTGTTTTGTTTAAGAAAGGACGTATTAAGACTCTATTTAAAATATATGTTGACTCTATGAATAATGGGAAAGGATGTTGGGGTACTGCTGTCAAGTCCTCAGCAGGTTGTTCTTGGAATAATAAGGGACCCAAATTTCAATGGAAACCCAAGAACAATGGTGGATCTTTCTCATCTGCTAGACCTATTGGAATGCTTAACCCTTAACTGCAAAGTTTAAGGGGAGGCATAGGCCTCAGGGGAGGCATATGCCTCAGGGGAGGATTGTGTAGTAAACTTTGTACATTGTTGTTTATAATTTTGTTCGCTAATAATTCTTTAGTTTGTTTGTCTCTGTTCTGTTTTTGTGTGTATTTGTGTTTGTGTTGTAGTTTATCTATTTCAAGTGCAGTTTGTCTATTCCATGTTCAAGACCAAGATTCATCAAGTGTGATTCTTTTATAAATGGTCAAGTAAGCTTTGAAGCTTGTTTCTACTGAAACTAAAGTGCTGAAGTAAACAAGTTGATTCTACTGAAGTAAGAGTACATAGAGAAGAAATTGAAGTCAAATTGTTCATTCATTCATTCAAGAAACAGTTTACAGCTTACAGCTTACAAAATTCAATCAACTTCAAATGCAACTGCAAGAATAGAGCTATACATAATCCTAATCTAGTTCATATCATCTATTCCAACATCTAACAGGTTGTTGGATATGCATGATCGCTCACATCTTTCACACTAGATGCTGGATATGCATTTGTGAAAACTTGCATAACCACCCATTTCTTCTATCTCGATGGCTGGATATGCATGACCACTAGGACGAGGAAGCTAAGGATCAAAATGGGAAGGATGGATTGATGAAAATAATGATGATGAAGAAAAATAAAGTGTCCTTTATGCTTCATCTTCTGATTTCACCAAAAAGCAATCCATTCACCTTCCTTATGCTCTTCCTCTATACGATGTGTGAAGATGCACCAAAACATGGCGCAAGTAGAGCAAGCACCACCTCCCTTTCGGCACGAGGCCTTTGTTGAGGTTGAGGTGCTGGAGGTTGGGAGTATGAAGGTATCTCAGTAGTGGGTTCCTGTGAGTCATCAGAAGACTCACTTGGATCCACTACATCATCATCTTCTAAAAGAGAGAAATGGGGATGTCAAAGGGCGAGGGTCAGGTGGATATGACCAAAACTGGAGGAAATCACTGGATGATGAGGATGATGGAGAAGAGGTTGGATTTACAACCTCTGGTGAAGTATTCATGGTTAATTTTGGTTGATTGGGTGTATGATGAACCTAGGGTTTGTGATGGTAATTTGGGGTAAAAGTATGTGAGAGAAGTATGCATTGGGATGATTTTATAGACGGGTTCGAGGTTTAATGTAAGTTAATGCGAGTTAGTTGGCACAGTAATTCTAGAATCTTACCGAAGATATCCTAGTCTTGGGTTGGTTTCTACTTAATCTGTTTCTGCTGATGAGTTAAATTGTCTATGGTCAAAGTAGATGTACACGTAAGCGTAGTCAAACAATACAGTGCCAATACTTTTGACTATTTTTGCACAAACCTTTACCAAACCATCACTCTCATTTTTCACTTCAAACAAAACCCTTCCCTCTTCTCCTACACCCAAAAACCCTCACTGTTACGAGAAACATAACCCTAAAATATCAATTCATCAAATGGCTCTTCAATTCAAGAAGGATCACAACAAAGTTGCGTTTCTGGGAAATGCAAAAGGTGATGAGTTGTATGTACCTATGGTAGAGTTCTTGAAAAGATCAAAGATTCACTATGCCTTAACGCATTCTCCTAATGCAATTTATGAATCGTTGGTCAAACAATTTTGGGCATCTGCTTCCACACGGAGTGAAACAGAGATTGCGGCCATGATTGACGGAACAGAGTATGTAGTAACAGAGGAGCTGATTAGGAGAAAGCTTCACTTGGATGATACTGATTGGGTATATCACACTAGCACGAGGAGATACTGGGCTGAGAGCTATTGGGTATCAAGGTACCAGGACAGACATATGGTTGAAAAGCATTTTTGCCCTAAGTGGAGATTCTTGGTTCACACGTTGCTTCAGTGCATTAGCAACAAATCAGGAGCATGGGATCAATTCTCTTCCCAACTGGCATATGGTATTGTGTGTCTATCTCAAAGGATAACTTATAATTTTTCTAAATTTATTTTTGACAATTTGGTTGAAAATATCAATAGGAAACAACATAAGTTTTTAATGTACCCTAGATTCTTACAAATAATCATAGACACCTCTACCCAAACCCAAGCCTTTTATGCCGTAGGAGCTCTGTCAGCCAAACTTTTGCCTCTATGAGAACTAACTTTGAGGGGGCACATTATCCGCTAGAAGCTATTTTGCCTCAAGGCAATGAGGCTGCTGATGAGGAGAATGTTGCTAACATCCCACCCTCTTCAATTGTTGCTACTGATGGCAATCCATCAGTTAATATTGATGAGGGCCCTCCTTCCTGAAGCTTCTCATGTTGCTCCAGAGAAGCCTCCACCAACACCAACTCTAGCACATTGTCCTAGTCCACCACCAACACAAGATCCTATTGATGAGTTTGAGTCCTGATCTGAACAGATGACCACACCTAGTCCTCAAAGGGAAACTTTTAATGAGGTACCTCCTCATTTTGAGCATGACCATGTTTCCATTGAAAGGTCCAATGAAGCTCCCATTACCACGAGCAATGCTGGTGGAGCTGAGGACCCCATTACTCTCACATCTGTGTATGATCTTGTGAATAGGTATGCAGCTGAGGTGTCTAGTCTCAAAAAGGAACTTGCAGAAACCAAGTCTACTCTTGGTAGTAAGATTGAAGAACTACAGAGTAAAGTTAAGGACCTAGAAGACAGACTTGAAAAGGGCACCAAAAGGAAGCTTGTGGTTTCTTCCGAGGAGGAAGAAGAAGAACCTCAGTATGGCTCTCTCGATATGTTAGCTGATGTGTCTCTTAATGATCCTTCATCAAGAGTTATGAATCTTCAAAGAAGAAGGAACCATTCTTTATAAAAGGAGAAAGAGATCGTATTTGAATAAAGCATCTACTAAAGTATCCAAGGAACCGAGTTTGTCAAAGTGCATCTGCTGATACCCCAATGGAGGATGTTGCTGAACTTGGTCAATCTTCACCATACAAAAACCATCGTCCATTCTGTGAAGAACCCTCACAACATGTTTCTTTTGAAGTTGATTTGGGAGTTACTACTGATATTCCTTTAGTTGATATTACTGAAGATGATTGTACTAAGGAGCCTGATGATAAAGGGAAAGGTTTAATGGTAGAAGATGAGCTTGGTCCAGACTTGGTAAGTGAAGAGGAAAGGCGAGAACAAGAGAGAATGCTAGCTGAGTGTAATGAGAGAAAGAAAGATGAAGAAATGGCTAAACAGATTGAAGATCAATCTACGTCTGTTTTGCCTCCTGAAAGACAAAGGGAACTAGATGACATGCGCACTAAGCTACCTGACACTCATTGGGATGCTTACACTCAGCAAGTCATATCAAACCCTTCACTTGCTCAGAGTATCTTAGGTGCAGACTTCAACAGTGAAACTTTTGTGGAACTGATGATGGCTCGTGGAAGACAAAGGAAGCAAGAAGCAGCTGAAAGGAGGAGAGCCATCACAGCCCAAAAGAACAAAGAGATACCTCCCACTAAAGCTCAAATGAGACTTGTGGTGAAAAACCAGAGCTCCACTCTGTATAACTGGTGTCAATGAAGCAAGTCAAGGCTTTCCCTGATCATGTTTTGATTCACAAGTATAATCAAATCATGAAGTACTCTTCATCTCACACTTCCTGCTTGAAAAAGATTGCTGGGAATGAAGTTGAACCAAAGGCCAAAAGACCAAAGTTTGTTGAAGTAGTGGATAATTTTGATGATATTACAACAAAGACGATCTCTCAACCGATTACTTCAAGAAATTTCTCAAGCCACTCCTTCATCTGACAAGATTTCTTCACAACCATCTATGGTCTCTGAAACTCCTACAGAGATTGCTAGCTCACCGACAAGACTCCATCTGGCGAACCAGTTGCCATTTCTTCAAGCACCTAATGTACCAGCTCCCACTCCATCCGTGGCATCTGTTGGCTCGTAACCTGATACAGAAGTTTAAAACTAGAAAGGCTAGAAATTTGCTAGTAAGGATGAATGCCATTCGTGAAGGTGCTTCTCCTTCCTCTAGTCGTGCCAACCAATCTAATGAAGAACCTCAAGATGCACCATCTTTAGGAATCTATAAGCCTGGAAGGAGGAAGAAGAGGATGGCCAAAATCACTGCCTTGGATATTGAGGTCGATGAGTCAAACTTTATTAAAGAAGGGTCTTCCTCGATTTTCCGATGGATATCAAAATGTGTTGATCAATTGGACTTTGAAAAACAAAGAGCTGAATGTCATACATCGAAAGGACAAAACTTCTATGGAGTTCACCTTTTGAAGGAAATACTTCATTTGGTAGATAGACATGTAGACTTGCTTACTGTACACTCTCGTTACTCCCATTCGCAACAATGCACCACAGGGTTTCGGGATGTTTTTATTAGGAGATCTTCATGTCCTGTTTAGCTCTCAATCTCCCAATAATAAAGGACATTCCATTTGGAAGAACTCACATTTATGGCGGGTTGAGTCCTGGAGATTCTATCCTCTGCCTCGTGTGCATGTAGTTGAGATGAAGGGTGGAATCACGTGCATGTTTCCGAAAGAACTTACCCATTGTCCAAAAGACTTATGGAGAGGATGCTGACTCAGAAATTGGAAATTCCTCCAATCCAGGGGAAATGAAAGACCACAGTGAACAATGGTTAGATTGATCAAGACTCACCTCCTTCAAGATCAAGGCTTCTTCATCGCCATAATGGTATCTCTCATGGTCTTCTGCCTTATATTCCTTTTGGTACTATTTGTATTATATACACTTGGTAGTTTCATTCTTAGTTAAAAAAAAAAAAAAAAAAAAAAAAAACTTTCTTTTGCAGGTTTGTTGTATTTAGTTGATGGTTTTTAACTCACCAGATATACCTTGTGTATATCAAAGAGTTAGCTAGTCCAAAGGGTACAGCTTTGGTAAAGACACATCAAATCCGTTGATAGCTGTAATGATTTGCTCAAAATCATAGGGTATGCAACCACCCATGCTTTATTGTTGAGTGTTGTATGGTCATCAATTCACCATGGTATATTCCTTTTTGGAACCCAAGAATTGGCTAGCCCACAAGTATATGGCTTGTGGTAAAGGCAACTGAATCCATTTTTGGTTATCAATTCACCAATTCTAAGAATTGACTAGTCCTGAGCAAACGGCTATAGGTAAAGACATTTCAAATCCGTTCATGATTGCTGATTTGCTAATAAATCGATGGTTATCGTGTACCATAGTTTTTGAACTTAAACATTTGGCTACTCAAGTAGTGATGGCTATTGGTAAAGAGACATCAAATCCATTATTTTCAATGATTCACCTCTCACAGGAGTTAACACACCTGGATGTGATGAGAATAGTATGAAACTAATTTGTTTTGATGTACATGTTGTCATTTGTTGCTGCAAAGATATGGAGTTTTCGAGTTTATTCATCAAAGAGATTTTCTTATTTTGATTCTTTACTGCTGATGTTCGTATACAATCCTCTGGTGCTGCATAGTTAAAGATCTATCAAGAAACTGGAACTTAACCTACTCAAATTCTAGTTTAGGTGAACATCCTGTTGGGAATTACGTGAAGTATGGATTATGCTGAAGTTAATGCTGAATGGATTCTGCTGAAGTAGTGTGGATTCTACCGAAGACATAATTCTGCTGAAGATATATAGTTTGTAGGTTTGTACCGATTGGAAAAACAAAGTTTGTAGGTTTGTGTACACTTTGCATGTTTTTATGTTATTTTGTAGTTTTTTATGTATACTTTTGTTTGCTTTTCTCTAACACTAACCAGCTAATGTAATCTTAGTTTGTTTTTCTTTGTTGGTTTGTGTGTTTTTTCTGTGTTTGTTAATTTGGAATATGGTCAAGAAAGATCTAAAGCTAATGTAATCTTAGTTTGTTTTTATTTGTTGGTATATATGGGATTTTAATTTAAAATGAGGTTGCGAAAATAACAAAATTTGAACAATCGAAGACATTAACTTCACATTGTTAAAGTATCGTCTGACCTTTTTTGCATAAATTTGTTGATTTCCAAATTTTTGCGCCTAATCCGTTACACTTTACTACTAGCCGCATTCTAACATCAGCAGTGGATTCAATCTTCTAGGATTGGTTTAATTACCTTTGGCAGTAGGTTCCTTGTATGTCTGCAATCTTCTCTATCTTTTGAAACAGTGGATCAATTATAGGATGTGTCTCCTTTGTTCCTCTTGAACTGAGTTTAGCTTCCAGCATTTGTCTTGCCACATTCTTTGATAAAGGATAATCCCTATCAACAAACATGAAAAACCTATCCTTTTTTTAGTTTTTACACCATGAACCTTGCAGTATGAGTACAATAGCCATTCAACCACCTCACAATCATACCAATATTCAGCATCAAGATCAGGTTCAAACATGTTCTTTATAGCAGCCCATACAAACTTAGCTAACTCTCCATTTGGACCTAACTTCCCATATCTGAACTTCATTACTTTCCACAACTGGTCCAAATCACTCTTAGTCAAACAATCCAGTAAGATCCCAAATGTTAAATAAGTGGATTTGGATCCATCACCTCTTGTAATCTCAACTACTTCTCTACCTCTTTCTATAACAATCTGCCAATCCATAATAGGATGAACTTCTTTTAAAGGAATAGGATTAATAGGTTCAGGATTAGGACTATTAGTCTCCTTAAAATACTGTTTAGTTCTTTTTTTTTTCAAATCTTCATCCACCTTTTGTCTTTTATAACTGGATTGCTTCTTTAACCATTCTCGCTTCTTTCTCGAATTCATAGGATTGTGATCATCATTAACCCTCATACACATCAGACAAAGCTCCTTCATCCTCTCAAATGAACATGATCTTAGATCTTCAGCAACATGTATGCCTGAATTCTTGATAATCTTCATGTATGTATTTCTCATCTCGCTCTTTGTAGGAGGTTTCTTTCTTTTAACTTGCTTTTTCTTTTTTTTGAACCTTGTTGCCCATTCACACAAGATTCTTGCTTTTTGATTATTAGATAACAGTTCCCACACTTGACGAGTGTACTCATTATTAATATTATTAGAAGCTTCAAGATAGGATTGTGAATCCTCCCAATCATCTAACCATCTCTGAGTAGCTTCCTCCTCTTCTAGCTTTTTCCTTTCTATTTCTGCTTTTTCTTCAGCTTCCATCCAAACAACTAGGTCATGATCATAAGCAATCTGCTCTTCTTTATTCTTAAACTTTATATCAGGTTCAGCAATACCTTTTCCCTTTCCAATATCTGGTAGAGCCACCTTCTTCTTCAAAGGCTCACCAATAGTCAAACTTTTAGTCAAGGGTTTAGGTCCAGTTGGTTTAAGAAATATAGGAGCAGGTGCAATGGTAGGGGTAGGGTTTGATGAACTTTTGCTTAAATTTATCAGTGTACTGGCAGCCTCCTTCTCAACTTCTTTTGATTTAGGTGGTGAAACAGATGTAGTTGTGACAATTGTAGATGTGGTAGTAATAGCAGTGTGTGAGACTACTATATCGTCTACTACATTCTTCAAAATAGCCGTCGGTTCTGAAAAAATAGCCGTGGTTACAGAAACGCTAGCCATGGATGTCTCCTGCACCACCTCCTTCTCTTTAACTTGTACATCAGTTGGTGCAGTGGGTTCTGAGTAACTATCAGTGGTTACAGAAACACTAGCAGTGGATGTGTCCTGCACCACCTCCTTCTCTTTAACTTGTACATCAGTTGGTGGGGTTACCTCAGTTGAAGTTGTAGCGGTGGGTTCTGAAAGACTATCAGTGGATGTTTCCTGCACCACATCCTTCTCTATATCATCTAATACAGTCTTCAAGATCTCGAGTACAGCTTCATTCCCATCTTTATCAGACACCACATACTGCCCTCCATGATCTACACTATCCACATCCTCATCCATATGCACAACAGCAGCCTCCCCTGAATCAAATCCTTCAGTCGTCCCCTGTTTTTTTTGGTCCTCCAAAACCACATCTTGAGAGGAGCTCACCTTCTTAGTATGTTTCCTAACTCTTCTAACAACACTACGCCCATGTCTCCTAACTTTCTCCATCACAAACATCATGTGCTTCAATTGTCTGATCGTATTCTCCATTTTTGTACATTTAACCGTCAATTCATTTAATCGTTCACGATTTTCATCCCCAACTCGACCTGTGTTAACTGGTCCGAGAGGTGGTTCATTGGAAAAGGCATCATGTTGATGTTCATCATTATCCGTCCATTCATGTTGATGTTCCAAGGTACCCTCCTCAGTTCGACCTGTGTGAACTGGTGCGAGTGGTGAAGTTATCAGAGCATCAGGGTTGGTGTCAGTGGTTACACTCGTACTAACAGTGGGTGCAACTACGGTGTCAGTGGGTTCAGGTTCAGTCAATTGGGGTTCATTTACATCATCAAACTCACGAATGACAGGTAAATTAATCATATGAGGGAACAATGGAACAATTGGGATTGTTAAATTAGGCTTTTGGTTCCTCATATGAGCAAAAACCTTAGGATGCATATAATGCACCTCATACTTTGTATTATGTTCAACAGGTTCTGCTATTTGGCTATCCACAATAAGTTGAACAAACCTAGGATACAAGTAATATTTACCTTTCTTCCTAATATTCTGCACAAACCCTTCAAAAATCATGCTAGACCAATTGAATTCCCTCCCTTCAGATAGACAAATTAAAGCAGTTGCAATTCTGGAGGGAAATTCATTAAACCCAGTGGTCTTATTACTCAGACACATCAGCAAGGTGTGAATTAAAAACTTCCATTCGGGAGAAAACATACATTTCAAAAATTTTACCCTGTCTCCCCTTCTTGTATAACCTAATCTTTCTAAACCTATAAATATATCATTATCAGAAAGATTAACTAGTCCATTAGCATCATCGAACATCAAAGTACCTCTAATGACTTCCTCATCCACCAAAATCTCATTATCATCCACCGCAGTCCTAAACACCTCAGATCCATCTCGCTCCTGTATCTCAGCATTACCCCAAAAATCATGTATATAGTCTTTAAGAATTGTGGGTGCTACAGTTAATGCAAACTGAATTTTACTGTGGTTGATAAAATCAATCATGTCATGAAAACCATCTGATTGATTATTTTTTATTAAGTAAGCAACTAGGTTATGGGTGTTGGAATACTGCGACGGCATTGTCAGTTGTTATGAAATATGAAGTGGGATTTTGAAATTACCAGTTTGGAGTGGTTAGGGTTTATGTGGAGCGTCAAATGGAAGTGATTTGAAGATCAATTACTTCAACTGGCAGTGATTTGGGGGAAAAAATAACTTTGCACCAAATTTTACAAAACAGCCCCTTGAAGTATGCATTACCATGAACTTGCTAGCAGTGGATTTCAAACCACTAGCAGTGGTTTGATACAGTATAGCAGTGGATACATCAAATTTACAAAACAGCCCCCCAAGTATATATTATCAGGAAAACCGCTGGCAGTGCATTGACAACCACAAGCAGTGGATTGAAAACCACTAGCAGTGCTTTGATAGACGCTAGCAGTGGATACATCAAATTTACAAAACAACCCCTCAAGTGATACATTAACAGGAAAACCGCTGGCAGTGCATTGACAACCACTAGCAGGGGTTTCATAGACGCTAGCAGTGGATACATCAAATTTACAAAACAGCCCCCCAAGTATACATTTACAACAAATCGTCCTTATACTTACGACTTACGATTTTTTAAAATAATTTGTAATATACGTGTCTCGTTTTGTAATTCATCCGTTGTTACGAAACATATATCCTAAAATTGGCATTCATATGTATGACACTCTGAATCGTGATCACCAATATAAGGTTTTCCTAAAATAGGTATTAGTACATCGCACCCACCGTTAAAATAGGTATTAGTTTATGATATATTAATGTTAGAGTGCAAGGTGTGAAATAACCAACCACTTAATGAATACCAAAGTCAACCACTTAATTTACTCCTCAACAACTTATACCTTCCCCACCCCTTAATTTTATGATTCCATATTAACTTCTATTTAAGAACCTATAACTCACATACTACCCATATCACACATACCCCAATTATTAACCTCAACTGCTTTCACCTCAACTTCTTCATCTTCATCTTCATCACTGCACCACCACTACATCATAGCGCCGCCTCCACCACCACTACATCACCGCGCATGTATCGTTTACTACTTTTATAAATACGCTTGACTGACCGTAAAAGCTTCATGGGTTTTGTTATATAGTTGTAATCTTAACTGGGTATCTCTAGTTTATTAGGTATTGTTATATAGTATATTATATGCAATTGATTAGTTGTAGGAATATATGATTTGCTTTTATACTTGTTTGAAATTGATTAGGTGTCACGGGTTTCAATCCGAGGCCAAGCCCGACCGATCGAGGCCAAAAGGTAAGATATATCGTTGCGTATTTTAAATAGCTTAGGGTTTTAGGTAATGAGAACTATCCAAGCATCGGGTATCAAAAGACCCTTTAAACCATTAAGCTTGAGTTGGTCATTTTAACAATTAGGGTAGGAGGGTAGGATGGTGGATTTTAGGACATAAACCAAGTTCTTGGCAGGGTGTTGGGGTCCAACCCCTTTCATGAGTAATAACACTTTAACTAGGATAATGAGATCATGTTGTGTTCATATGCTTGTGACACAAAAGATTTGATCGTGCACGACTATTTGAACAGTGTGTATATGGTTGAGGGTTCCTGAAAACAAAAGAATGTTGTTAGTGTGTATACTTAAAGTGCTATTATACCATTGCCCAACACCATTTCATTCTCCTTTTTACAATGATCTTCCCAAAAACTCACCAACAATTCTCTCCTATATTATCAAACAACAAAATTGAAGTCAAAAGGCCATGACACGTGGCTTCTCTGATGGTTTACGACGAGGAGGTACACGGTTTCTTGGTCCGGTAGATACCGGAAAGTGTAAAGCCATTTCTTGTTACGGTATGTAGAAGTAACCTGATGATGAGGGTTGAATCATGAAGTGTAGAAAGGTGGTGCAAAAGGGTTTAGCTTGCTTTGAGATTGTTTAACTGAGTGTGTGTTTTTAGTGGTGTCTTTTTTGGTGAGAAAGTCCATGTTTCCGTGTGATAGAGAGAGATCATAGATGATAACAAGATAGATGAAATGGTTGGTAATGATATATATATATAATGGTGTCGAGCGATATGAGCATTTTTAAGGGTGCCTCATTAACTCCACTTCACTCGCCATCACTATCTTTGTTACAAAACCCTGTCATCTATTTCGTATAATCTCTGACATGTCTTTGTTACACAAAAACATGGAGTTTCTCAACAAAAAACAGACACTAAAAACACACACGTACAGTTATGAACTCTCTACGCATGGCTAAACCACTTTGCACCACCTTTCTACCCTTCAAGATTCAACTCTCATCATCAGGTAACCATTACAAACCGTAACAAGAAACGTGTTGTACACTTTCCCGTATCTACTGGACCAAGAAACCGTGTACCTCGTCGCCATGAACCATCAAATAAGCCACGTGTCATCGACGCAGACTTCAATTTTGTTGGTTCATAATATAGTAGAGAATTGTTGGTGAGTTTTTGGGGTGATCATTGTAAAAAGGATAAGGAAATGGTGTCGGGCAATGGTATAATATAACTTTAAGTAGACACACTAACATCATTCCTTTGTTTTCAGGAACCTTCAACCATATACACACTGTTTAAATAGTCGTATGCAAACACGATCAAATCTTTTGTATCACAAGCATATGAACACAACATGATCTCATTATCCTAGTTAAAGTGCTATTACACATGAAAGGGGTTGGACCCCAACACCCTGCCAAGAACTTGGTTTATGTCCCAAAAATCCACCATCCTACCCTCCTACCCTAATTGTTAAAATGACCAACTCGAGCTTAATGGTTTAAAGGGTCTTTTTGATACCCGATGCTTGGATAGTTCTCATTACCTAAAACCCTAAGCTATTTAAAATACGCAGGTTAAGCTTTGGTCAAACTCGAAGAAGCAGAAGATATCGGAAGTCAACTGACAAAACCGCCTGGTTAACACGAGTTCGCGCCTTATGTGTTACGATATGTTTGTAGAGAATAACATGGTTAGGATTACCGCTAAATGGATTATAGGTATAGTTTTTGAACATTTGCTTATACGTAGCTTAGGTATAGTTTCGGACCATTGGTGATTTTGGAAACACATTATATGTTATCGATTGATGCTTATATATGAAATTATGTTTAGCGAATTTGTGTTGTTGTCACAAAACAAAAACGGAAAAAAATTGTTCTTCTTATTGAAAATAGAAAATACAAATATCATTTAACAGTCAAAACATATATGATGATAACTTCTAAACAGTATACATTTTTTTCTTCTAAACAATATACATTTTACACTTCTATTTTCAAACTACTAAATGACAATACACATTTTCTGCTTATCACTCTATAATTCCACTCTATTTAATCCGCTCTAACAACTCGTATCACAACTACCAACACATTTTGTGGTTATCACTCTATATTTCCACACTCTATTTTTAATCCTCTCTAAAAAAAACGTATCCCAACCAACAACAACAATGTCCAACCCCGTCTTCCCTCTTTGATCAACTATCCCGTACAACAAACTCTCGATCTGTCAAGTCTATGATGATTGTGGAATATTGGGGAGAAGTTAGGGATACTGTTCGGGATGAATTAGATCTGCAAGAGAAGATTGACGAGCTAACCGCTCGTGTACAACGTAGGGATGTGCTTATTGGAGAGCTGTTGGTTGTGGGTCCAACTAACTCGTCTGTTGCATCTGTTCGGCACATGAGAAGGATGCAAATTGAAGATAGGGCTGAGATTGTAAGGAATCAGACCTCCATCTAAGAAAGGCGTGCTCGCGTTTCTTCTTTGTTATCCTTCATTGAACATCTCGAATCAATGGTCCTTTGACTTTGTGAAGCCTTCATGTTAGGTTTATGTTTTGTTTAGGTTATGTAAATCTTTGATTTACGTTAGTTATGGTGGGTTATGTGTCTACTAGTTAAGTGTAACTACTTTTGTTTATGTCGTTGTCAATCTTAATCTTATTTGTCTTTGTGTTTTACAAAACAGCCTACATTGACGTTGAATTAAAAAAGAAAAATTATATCGCATAATCGACATAATTAAAATAAAAACATAAAATAAAATAGCAACCACATAAATCCTTGTATCCAATTTTTTGTTAGTAAAACAAAATATGTTTGTCTAGTTGGTTTAAGTTGGTAAGATGAAAATAGCGCATTTAAAAGGTCGCTTGGAATACATCGGTTTATGTGAAAGTACTTGACATGATACATTGGTTTGTGTGATAATACTTTTTTACACTTTTCTTATTGTTGTTTCACCTCAAATCGGAAAAGATTTGCATTTGACTTGTTACTAAAGTTCTTTTCAGGGTTCGGTGTGATAGTGGCCAGAAATCGCTAATCAGAAAAAAAGCGCTTTTAAAAATGTCGCTCAGAATATATTGGATTACGTGATAGTACTATTAAACACATGTCTTATTGTATATATATTTTTGGTACCAAACATGTCTTATTGTATATCTAGATCATACTTTCTTCACCATACTTGGGTGATATACATGCTCAAAATGTTTTGAATTACGACTAAGTTTATTGCTTAAAAAATATCGCTTAAAAAAAGTTGTTTAAAAAACTAGGTAAAATATTCGCTTAACAATTTAAAATAAAGGGAACTAAATAAAGACATATAAAATTGTCGAATATACAATTTAGCTATACAACTATTCTGAGTCCATGCACGTTTGCAATACGTTTAAACCCGTCTCCTAATGTCACGATTACTGTGAGGCATGGAAACCTGTCAAATTAAAGAATAACAAAGGTTCAACATTTCCTCAAGTAAACAAATTCATCAAGCAGTCTATGGTGTACTGAACTGGTTCTTCTGGTGTTTTTCGTATGTGTTTTGAGTTTAATATATGGTTAGGAATGTATGAAGTTTATGTTTATGCTTATGGATGTTCTATAAACCTATTAAGGTTAGTTATGTATGAAATTTTAATATATGCACTTACTTATTTTTGTTTGTCTAAGTACTTTTGTGGGAACATACCTGTGTTATAACCTGCTCTCTTGATATGCTGGCTTGTAACGTAGTGTTGAAAACATAAACTACATCATAAAAAACAAATATAATCAATATGGATACGTGTCCTGTGGTAAGTGTGATATGAATTAAGGGGTAAATTTGACGCACTGTAAAATATCAAGTCGCTATAAAAAATAAAACAAAAAAACGGCGATATTCCTGGGCTGCTAAATGCTACTTTGTGACACATATATCGCCTGCTTTATTAGATTTATGTGTCAAAGTAGCATCTAACAGCTCAGAAATAGCGCTGTTTATTTATTTATTTATTTTTTTGCACCACCTTAATTTTTTTATTGATTGCCTGCAAAGGCTTTATCTTGCTCTTCAATGAAAACCAACTTACGCTTAACCTTAGGCTTAGCAACTACATCCCTATGGCTAACAGACATATCGACATCAACATCAATAAGGCTGCTTGCTTCTTCTTCAGCCCAAACAATAAGCTCATCATATGTCTTATTGCTTGCATCTTTTAATCTTCTTCCATGTATAATCAATTTGGTTGTATAATCATCTTCAGAATCATAAAAGTTAAGATTTTGATAATAAAAATCAAATAAGTTTTGGGGATTATGTGCCATATACATCATTAGCTTCCCATATTGATCAGCAAGCTCATACATGGCAGCCACATCCCTATCACACTCTATTAGTTTCAATCCTACCTCTAATTGACATTGTGGTAAACAGAAAAACAACGAATGGAAATTTAGCTCAGTATGTTCTTTCAAAAACTGGCACATACTACTATAGTCAACCTTCCTATACTTGGACACACTCCAAGTAAAAACACCCCCATTTTCATACCTCAACGGTTGGAAATAAAACTCCCCCAAAACATGAACGTGTTTTTTGATATTGCTGAATATGATTATGAGATTTCAAGCCTACCTCCATCTTCATTATCAAGATCATTTTGTGGAAAAAACAATTGCGTCACACCAAGAAACTGCCCCTGTATCTTTGGCCTACCATCGAAACCAAACACGGTTATATTCAACCTATTGTTCTCCAATTTAGTAAAAACAATAACATCGCCAAATTCAATATCGGAATATTGAAGAGCAGTCGACCACATCTCATCATCCATAACATACAAAGCACGAGGATCATGACCTCGTTCATAGCCCCAAGTAACATCCACATTAAACTCCATTCCTTCAACAACAACAACAACAGTACCTTGCAACCCAATACCATCTAGAAAATTACCGGGCAATGTCTGAAACACCATTTGCTGATTGACAATTATAACATATACAGTAACAAAATACACTTATTTTTAAATAAACGTAAATAAAAAAATTAATTCTTATAAATAACCTGTGGAAATTGAGGGTATGGCAGCCGATAACTCTGAAACCTTATATGACGACTTTCTACACCAGAATATTCCTCAACTTCCAACCCATTAGAATCATAGCCAGTAACGTAAAAAGAGTCATCACCTTCTTGAACAAAGTGTAACATGTAAACATCCGTATACATGTTTTCATGAACAAATTCTACCCATTTGTTACCTACAATCCTAATGGGACCTCCTAACCGAGCAACAATCCTTACTTTCTTCCGTTGTCTTTGTATTCCAGTTAAATATAAATGACGATTCCCATTAAAAGCACGGTCAGCAAATCGTGGAAGCTCAAGAAACCCAGGGTAAAAATTTATGTTTGGTCGCACCACAAACTCGATGGCCATGATTACCTTATAAACAAATTTACAAGCATGTAAAGTTAAGTTAATTCTAACATTTTGATAATGAATGTTCAAACATAAAATACAATCAATATTGATATGGGGGACCATGACAATAAAGGATCACGAACCTTTTGAGAAATTCAATTTTAATAATTGAACGAAAGGAACAGTTGCACGAAAAAAGCAAGGGTTCTGGTCGGGTAGAAATTGGATGTGGCCAAAAATAGCTAAAAGATAAGGTTTTAGTGTTTCATAAATCGCTTTAAAAAAGTCGCTCAGACTATAACGCTTAAAAAATCGCTTATCTATTCTCCCGCCAAAATAATTTTCCCGCCTAAACACAAGTCAACAAAATAAGCATAAATACAGTCAATTCTATAGTGCACATACAACAATCCACAATGGCTTTGAACTTATATGGAAAAGGTAATTATGAACAAGTGCCAAACAGGAAAGAGGATGCTGATGACAATTTTATAGCACACATACAACAATCCACAATGGCTTTAGACTTATCTGAGAAGAAAAAGCTAGATGGTGATGTTAAGGGTAAGGAGAACCAAGATGGCATTACACCAGAAAAAGTTCTTTGAAAAACTAAAGGAAAGGAAAGCAACTGAAGAAGGATGTGGTTCTAGCAGTACTGTTTGAATGGATGTAATGGTTCAATAATAAATGTTATGAGTCTAAAATTTAACAATGTAATGGTTGTGTTGAAAATCTTATCTATGAAATAATTTATTGAGATGATTGTTGTAGTTTTGTTATCAAGATAGTTGTGCTGATAGACATTAGCATATTTAATCAAATAATTGCAACGTAACATACACATGGTAGTAGAACCATCATCACATACTGGTTTGTAACATACACTAACAAGCCTTCACCACATACTGAAAATAAATTGTTTCATCATGATGACTAGTTAGTGTAGTTTGTAACATACACTAACTAGTCATCATGCATGGAAAGGGACAAAAATACAAATTGTTTAACAAGGTACATACCACCCTGGAAGATCAAATAACTACCACATGGTAGCCTTCATCATACCTTAGAATTACTTGGATCAAGAGGTGGGTATGACATGGAACCGTCAGCTGTGGAATCTTCAACTATCACTTGATCATTAACCAAACTGATTGCCTCATCACCCTTCATATCATCAGATTGATTACTACCAACTGCTTCAAATTCATCAAATAATCTCCTAGATTTCAAGGTACCAGTTTCAAAACGACTTTTCTTGGACACATATTGAAGTACAGTAGAGCTTCCAACTGTAGGAAGGCCATCAATATCATTAAAAAGCCTCTTACACTTTAAAGGGCTGTTTTGAATAGATGGGAGTAAACTAGTAGAATGTGGATCCTGAAGGTCATGATTATCAGCAGCCTCCAAGTCGTTAAAAAGCTTCTTACCTCTTAACGGACTAATCTCGAACACACGTTCGTTTGACAAACAATCGGTAACAGTGGAATTCTGTGTCCAAGAATCTTCAAAGTCATTCGACACATATGGTCGGACTGTAGTCCTTAAACAAGGAGGAATGTATTCAAGGTCATTAATACCACCAAATTCAGACTTTCCTCTGAATAAACTAGCTTCAACAAAAGGCTTGATATAAGGTGTCCTAAGGTAGGCTGGTGAATTTTTTTCCTCTTCTTCCCATGCTATTAGTTCTTCAAATGACAGACAGTCGACATCTTTTTTTTTTCTTTTCGTGACTTATAATTTTAAATGTCAGTCCATCGTCTGAGGAATCAACAGAGAGGTTCTTGTGATAGTAGCTAACTAAATGAACCTGTGGCTGATGACAAACATATATCTCAACTAGACCATGGAGCTCAGCCATGTCATACAGTTTCTTGACATCATTATCATCTTCTACAAGGGTCAACCCTTCCTCCAGACTACTACTTGGAAGACAAAAATACCAAGCCCAAATATCCTCCTTAATTTCTTTCAACAAAGATGTCACATATTTGAGAATACGATAACCTACTCAACCTAGGTAACCTCAAATGTAAAACATCTCCACCTAAATAACTTAAGGGATAAAAAATAAACTGACTACCATGATAAACATCAAACCCAAGATCTTGACTGTTTTCAGACATTCTGTGTAACAATGTAAAAAATTCAGCAAAACAAAATATATTTAAGATAAAATTTTACAGAGAGAAAAGTAAATGGACAAACTTACAGCCATTCTTGATACCATAATTCATAGCAGGCCTTTGATTCTGTGTTTTGTGATGCCATAGTTAGTAGAAGTCCTAAAACACAAAATATATGTAAGATAAAATATGGGGTAGTTTTGGTTAATAATAGGTACAAAATATACAAAAGGTACAAAAAAGTGAACAGTGAACAAGTGTCTAAAAAGTACAGTACAGCCATACTCAAATGATATATCTATGATAAAGTCAAACTCACCCAAAAAAAGTCGCCTAGTTTACATGTTGGATAATGCATACCGAATGGACAATACTTGTAAAGTAGCATGCATGGGTTTGCATAATTTGGTGTGTGGTTAATATTTTTTTGCTTATTTTTATAGAAAAATATTACTAGTAAACAAATTTGTAGCGTCTCTAATTATACTATTACATTAGTTTGAACACAACAATATAATACAACATGTTGAATACAAAAATTAAAACCATTCAAGGGAGCATATGGTTATCAATTTGTTTCAAGTAATACATAAACAAAACTAGAACATAACTAAACACAAACACGGTGTTTAAAAAAAAACCTAGCCATTTGTTCACGGTATGAAAGCGCAGCCTGAATACGATCCTTCACATCCAATGATAGACCAAAAGCCAAGCGGTATAAAAAAATACATACCCAAATACCACAATCACCAAATATCCCGGTCTGCTTCGGTACTTGTTCAGCGATAGTAAATGTAATGATATAACTTGCAGGATCAATGCATTTCTTCTCAAATACTTGCGCTTGTGCTAGGACCTCAGGTAATTGTAGCTATGGACAAAAGTAGCACCGTTTTAAAAAATCTATTTATGTATTAATTCTTATGACATATGAATAAATAGCCAAACCTGTAAACACTCCCTCAGTTTGATATAAAACTCTCGCCATTCCTCTTCTAAATTTTGACCGCTATCATAAAAGGTAACAATGCCAGTGTCTATCTCCAAACGCGCAAGACACCAATGAGCTTCCGTTTCATTAATAGGCATGAAAACCTACAACGTTTGGGTCACAAACATAATATTAATATATGGCAAAAGCTAATCAGCATAGTTAAATATATATATATATATATGTATGTATATATATATCGTTACTTACATGCTTAACGTCGACCATGGAATAGAGTATCTTTCACCATTAGCATACCACAACGGCAAAGAATTTTGTAACAGAAGCTAAAGAAAATAGCTACTAACCATCGCCCAATCAGCCGTATCGGGCCTAACATGCCAAAGGTAATTAACCCACAACTCTATGTGCTGTAAATTTCGAAACATGAATGAGTGTGATAAACATTATAAGAAATGAATTATGTAGGTACAGTTGTATGAGTACTTGCCTCATCCCTTAGCCAACCTTTCTTAGGCGGGTCTAAGCAAACAAAACTTTCCCAAAACCTTCTATCCACACACACATCGTCACACCAAGGAAACTTGCAGTTAAGTGGTCCAATTTGTCCAAGAAATTCGTCAAATTCATTTGTAAAATGAACTCTGTTGACAACATCGGTGGAGCGTGCAAGATCCTAGTATATGAAACGATTAAACTTATAATCAAGATATATTTTAAAAGGTTGTCAAGAAGTATTTTTCATACCTCAACCCAAGGCGTGACAAATTTAAGTTTTTCACTCATATCTGGATCAGGTAACCTAGAGCATCGTCTTTTCTTTTCAGCATATGCCTTGGTCCAATAATAC
Source organism: Chrysanthemum makinoi (assembly GCA_910596185.1). NCBI lineage: Eukaryota > Viridiplantae > Streptophyta > Magnoliopsida > Asterales > Asteraceae > Chrysanthemum > Chrysanthemum makinoi. The sequence goes on along the minus strand of OU343223.1, from coordinate 122,884,594 downwards.
GAATTAGCTTCACCCGAACGTTGTTCACTCCTCTTGGAAACTGCAAAACGCGCTCTACTGGCTTTCATATGATCTGAGTTCATGATTGCTTCTCCCCTTTTCTTTCGTTCATTTTCATACTGCAACCTCTTTTCCTCTTCCCTCATTATCAACTTGTCTTCTTCCATCCTTAACCTCTTCTCTTGTTGCATCAACTGCTGCTCTTTTAACCGGGCACTTTCTAATTCTTCATGTCGCAACCTTAATTCTTCTAGGATAATAAATTTCTGTCAGCGTTTATAAAGAACCTATCGTTATGATATGTTATGGTACGGAAATAGTTTTACACTTGTTTACTGATTTTGTAAATTACCTTTGCAAGATCGTCATCAGAAAATTCATCTAGCCGCACTGATGAACTAGTATCAATGCTTGACTGACTTGACTCAAACAAGTCAAGAAAATCATGATTAAGCTCATCACAAAACTGTGCACTAAGATGCCGAAGATCATTAGTTAACTCCAATTTCTCCTAAGAATGAAAATAAGTATTTATATAAAGCATATATACGAAAGATATTGGATAATTGAAGGGCTGTTTGGTAAATTTCGTGTATCCACTGCTAGAGTATATGAATCCACTGCTAGTGGTTTTGAATCCACTGGTAGCAGGTTCCTGATAATGGATAATTGAAGGGCTGTTTTGTAAATTTTGTGTATCCACTGCTAGAGTATATGAATCCACTGCTAGTGGTTTTGAATCCACTGCTAGCAGGTTCCTGAAAAAGGATAATTGAAGGGCTGTTTTGTAAATTTTGTGTATCTACTGCTAGAGTATATGAATCCACTGCTAGTGGTTTTGAATCCACTGCTAGCAGGTTCCTGAAAAAGGATAATTGAAGGGCTATTTTGTAAATTTTGTGTATCCACTGCTAGAGTATATGAATCCACTGCTAGTGGTTTGAAATCCACTGCTAGCAGGTTCCTCATGATGTAAAAGTATATATACGGAAAAAAAGGATATATTACCCCATTTCTTTCTCGAGCAAGAACCTGAAAAAGGGACGTATATTATTATCAGTAGTCGTGTGATTATTGATGGGTCTATGAATTTGAACAAATGCTTTAATAACCTGAATAATTGCCTCAAGTTTGAACAAACGCTTATTTAACTCTGTAATAACACGATCATGTGTTATGCTGATCTCTATTATACTGCTCTCACTCCTGCGTATGATAGGTAAATGTTTCCTTTCAGTCTTGCCACGTTTGCGTGCTGCGGCCATCTTGTTCAACCACTCGTCGTAAAGATGTGTTGTTTTCACTGGTGGAGTTCTAGGTATGTAATCATGGAAAAATGCCGTAAACTTTATATACCAATCAGATCTCCTCTCAGCTATTGTCGGTGTAAGTTCTTTAACAGGATTGGAATCCTGTTAAATCAAATAATAATGTTCAATAAAAGATTGCATTAATGTAGAAAAAAAGATTGCATTAATAAGAAAATATTAAATATTACTTTTACCTTTCCAAAAATAAACTTATAATCAGATCTTTTGAAGGGTGTATTCTTTGACCACGCTACTCCTCTTAGCATAATATCAGGAACTTTATTCCACCATAGAATGCTTCTTTCAAAAGACTCCAGTATCCAAATCTATTCGGATTTTGGAATTTCAATAAAAAATAATAACATAAAATATTGATACATAAAATGAATCCAGTGTATATTGATATATAAAATATTAACCTTGAAAGCCCAAACGAATCCTGACAGTGTATAGGTTGGAACAAATTTGTGGTCTTTGTTAATACCTTGAAGGAAATCCCACTTGTGTTTATCTGCAACATCCAAAATTTCATGATACAAATGCCTCCAAATATGCTCTCCCCATGGGAAGGCATCCCAATCATCTAGGTTTTCAACTAATCGCATGAGAGAAACATCAACTTCCTGAACCAATAATCTGCCCATGAAGATAACCTCCAAAGCTAACAATAGACAAAGACGTACTGCATCTTCGTCGCATATGATACTAAATGCCTCTTCATCCTCAATTAGGCCAAGAATATCTAAGTTTGTAATTTTTGAACCTGAAAGTTTTGGGAAAACCCTTGACATAAAATTGAGGTGTCCAGATCCATATTTTTCAAAACTTACTTTTCCAAAATTAAAACCAGTGATAAGCGAAAACTCTGGACGACCGAAATGTAGGGGACGGTCATCAATATAATATACAATCGGCATATCATAATGATTTTCATTCGGATAACATTGTTTTTGTAAAATATAATCTATCATATGTGCTTCGTGGTCAAAATAAGAAAGGTCCAACCATTTACCGAAACAAGTTGCCCGAAACAACTTCCTTCGTTTTTTATCTAACTTGGATTTTATTAAAGAAAAGTAGTTTGGTTTACTTCTGATGATGATTTTCGCCTCATATTCCTACAAATGAAAAAATAAAATAAATAAAGAAAATAAAATAAAAAACATATTCTACTTAATTACATATAAGGGGAGTAACAAAGTTGCATTCAATCATCAAAGCCTCACAGTACAATTTTGTAACAAATACCAAATATATTTGCATTGCTTAATGCATTTATTGCAAAAAGGTAGAACAACAAAGAATCACATCTCACACACCAGATAAATTACAAACCCCAACACAATCTAAAACGTTTTGCTAACTTAAATAAACAAAATTGTTGTTGCAAAACTACTATTAAACATGATTAATTTCAAATAAATAAGGGGAAAAACAAATATACGAACAATTTATATATATCAACATAAAAATACATACCCGAATACGAAACATTTTTTTCGGATTTCGAGAAGACGATAGTTCTTGACTTGTAGGAGTAATTTTGTAATGGGGGTGTAATGTATTTGTTATTCTAATTCAATGGTTAGGAAAGATATGCGATAAGTAAAAAGTATTTTTACCGTGGTGTAAAAATTGGATAAGAGTACAAAAGTACTATTTTGTTAAAAACCGCTCAAATTAATTCGCTTAAGTCACTCGACATTGGGAAGGAGCAAAAGGAATAAAATAATACTTTCTAAAGTTTGACTTTTTTCTCGAAAATATCAAAAAAAAAGTCGCTCGAATCTTAAAATCTCGCTGGATATTAGTCGACTATAAATCATAGGTACGAAAATGATTGGATTCTGAAAAGTGTCAGGACACTTGGCACTCTTACATTGGAAGGAAAAAATCGGAAGTCTCAAAGTCTATTTTGGAAATACCCAAACTTTTTGACTAAAAAGTGATGACACCTTGAGCAAAAAATGCATTCTCATAATTACCCCAAAATAAAAATAAAGGCCTATGAATGGTTCATTAGGCTAGGAAGAAAATGAGGCCTATAAAAAACTTTTCTCCCGTACATATATGTAGATTTTTGAAAACTAATTTCAATAGGGATACACTATATATACCCTCCTTATATTGTCACATCAATAGCTTTTCGTCAAACCGTACAACCCGCGATGCACACCGTACAACCCGATAATGCATCTAATGATTGCATACCCTCCCTATGGGAGGGTATGAATAACTCATCCCATTTCAATATAACAAATAACCGATTACCGAAACTTAATTGTAAATAGATTAGCTAATAGAGAAAAGTTCATTATATAATTCATATTTGTCATAAAATCAATGAATCAATCCAAGTCCCTCATTTTTTTAATTAAAATATATTCATCATTTTTTTTAAAATTAAATATTTCACAAACCGTTAATCGTTACGCCAAAAAAATCATTCCATCTCGACGAGAATTAAATTATCTTTCTACAGATATGCATTGTTATATACTTTCGACGAACTTTTTTTTAAAAAAATTCATCCAAAAAATCACATGTGATTCGTAAAAATCAATTTGTGATTTGATTTTTACGAATCACATGTGATTTTTAAAAATCACATGTGATTTTTCTGGGCGAAATTTAAAAAAAAACTTCGTCGAAAGCATATAACAATGCATATCTATAGAAAGATAATTTAATTCTCGTCACGATGGTATATTTTCTGTAGCTTGAATATTTACCGTTTGCAAGATATGTTGTTTTAAAAAAAATGTGGAAAATAATTTTTTATTAATTTAGATAGAAAATAAATGGCTATGATTGGTTCATTGAGTTTTATATGGATCTCAACTCTGTGCTAATATAAGACAGCTAAATATAAAATTTGTAAGGCCTAATACTGACTAATTAAATTGATTGAATAATGAGAGCATACATTAGACTTGATATTTATAGCTAACACTTGGTTTTATAACAATTTTAATTTAATACAAATATTAATATAATTCTAACTCTAATACAAACTTACTAACAACCCCTATAATTGGAGCGAGAGTAGAATGAACACTCACATTATTTCAAAACTCATCAAACAAAGCATGTGGTATGTGTAGAACTTGTAGATTCACCAGTGATGTGCTTTAGGACATCAAAATATTTCAACAGTATCGGAACCCATCAAACAAAACTAGCGGTACTTGTAGATTCACGAATAACGTGTTATATGATATCAAAATTTTACATTGATTCTTGAAGAAGTAACACCAAGCGGCATATTCAAGAAGTAACACCAATGGTCGAGCTTTAGTCGACTTTTTGTGGACTTTATGTTGTTCCCTATTCACTATCGTTAAAAAGGAATAATTAAGTACTTAAAGCAATTAACAGTGAATAATGACTGAAATTAACATAAGTAAAACACACAAAGTAATTTTCAACATCATATTCTTATTAGAAATAAATCAAAAGAATACGTTACCCAAGTACTTGCGGAATAGTATTTGGGATTGAAATGACAAAGTTTGGGTGACTCCTCTCTAAGCTCAGGCTAAGTCTGAGCACAACTCTTAGAACCCACTGAGCTAGCTCAAGGATAAAGTTGTATTTGGAGGAGTGAAAAGTTGGCTTGTGTGTGTGTGTGTGTGTGTTTTACAATTCACAA
>OU343223.1:122617204-122879532 GCA_910596185.1 Chrysanthemum makinoi | reverse complement strand
AAAGTCCACTAATGCTAGATTTCCTTACACCAAAGAAACCAATCAAACCAATCCCTCAAGAAGATCGTCTCTACCAGATTTCATCACCAAACTTATACTAAACCAAACATACCCTCCACAACTCAACCAACATTATTAGGCCTAGAGCCACCCTCACAATCATCTCCACATTCTCATAATGTAGAAGACTTACCTCCTTGGCCATTCCCACCTTCCACCACTACCAGCCAAATTCACTTGAAAAGGTTGCTAACAAATCAAAGTGTCAATCAACACTACTCCAATATCAAACTTCTATTCCCCCCAATAGCCCATTTTGGATTATGAGAAGACATCAAAGTCAACCACCCGGCCTGCCATGGAAGTTGATGCTTTACCTCCACCTCAAACATTGTAGAGACATCACTTTAATGAGCCTCACCACCTCCTTTCATTTGAAGATCCTCAACCCACTTCACTTGAACCTCCACTTCAAGAATTCAAAACCATGACAAGGATTGCTATCATCAGAACATGTTGAAAGGTTGATACAAGAACTACGTGAAGAGCAACGTTTCATGTTTTATCACCTCCTTGAACATTTCGAAGAGGTCAACAAACCTAAACTACAATGAGCATCATAGTCACAAGCTCAAACTTAGAACGTTTAGGAAACTTATCTCATCCTTGATCATTAAGCTTTTAGTCAATCTTGAGTTTGGGTAACTCATTAGCTGCTAGTAGCACTTGTATGGCTAGATCATTCTCTTAGTTTTAGAGATTTGTTTGATTATCTCTTTGTTTTATTGAATGAATATTTATATGCCATAATTATTTTGTGTGTTGTGCTTGTTACATTGTACACATATCTCATCTTCTCATTAGCATGGATCGGCACATTCTCATTGTCAAGAAACTGTCACCGCATTACCGATCCCTAACAATGGCCTGTAGACGATCCCTCCAAGAAGGGAACCAGTGGGATCCGTGGCAAGAAGCACAAATTTCTACTAACTTGAGTTTTATTTTGCGGAAATTATTCACTATACTCTTGTTTCCTAACCTTTACTTTGTAGATTTTCAAAATACACATGAAGATTTTGACACCATAAAGCTAGGGAGAGCTTTGTGTCAAACGATATTGCAAAATCACTTGCAACTTTATCCGCTTTTTGATTATACTTCATGACACTTCATTGCAACTTTGCAATCTTCATGGGAGCATCGTCACTACTAGACGAACCATTTGCAAACTTATTTGCAAACACATTAGTTTATTTATAAGTATGTACTGACTCTCAAAGGGATAGACTCGTCAAGGGGAGTTAAGACGAGTACCACTCAATCACTTGCTCTCTTTACATTTTCTTTTACATATTTTTTTAAAAAATTGTTTTAGTTTCTTTTAACACTTTTGTTTCGACAAAAAGTGGGAGGAAAGTAAAACTACTAATTCAAATTTGATACGAGTTTTGTTTTTGCTAAAATAATTTTATGTTTTGTCATCAACAAAATAGGGAGATTGTTAATACAAATGCAGTAAAATGTTTATTTATATTTTACGATCTTCTAATGTTTTGTCGATAACAAACGTAAAATCATTTAACGAAACAAATAAAATACGTAAATAGTTTGATTCAATAGTTTTCTAACACACTAACGTTTTCACATAAAACACTAAAACAAGTAAAAGTGTTTTTATGATTTAGATACATATGTACAACAACTAGTGTTTACATATTGGCTTAACATATACTTAACTAAGCATATACTAAAATGGGTAAAAACAAGTTTATACTAAAATGGGTAAAAACAAGTATATGCTAAATGGGTAAAAACTAGCAAATGGTATTGACCCATAATCCATGGTATACCACTTAACCAAGTTCATTGTATCCTTGAGATACATTATATCTAGATAGAAACCCATGGATCAACACATAACCCATGACCCATGTCCCATAACCAAAAATACCCATGGGCAAAGAGGAGCGTCCCTCGGATCCCTAGCTTTGTGCTAGACGGATCCCTTGTGGGAGGGATCCGCGATCCAAACAAGTAGAAAATTTCCTCTATAAATGAGAGTCATTTCCTCCTTTCTACTCACTCACTTGTTACACATACTTCCCCAAGTATTATACCTCTCTAACCTCAGATCCAAGAGATTTATGTAGTCTCGCCTTTGTTTTTGTGTGATTCTCTAGGTTTCTCTTAAAGGCGAGATCACCACCTTTGAAGTCGAGCAAGCTCAAGTCCATGAGTTGCCATGCTTCATCATCATCAAGACAACTAAGGTTCTCTTGTTGATAGTTCTTTCTTCCTCCGTCAGATGTTAGGTTGAAGGCATTAGTGAAGGATGCCAAAAGTGTCAAGATGAAAGTATTAGTGAAAGGTGCTTATCGTCAGTGTCAAAAGCATTAGTGAAGAATGCTAAAGGTGTCAAGGCGAAGGCATTAGTGAAGGGTGCCCGTTGTGTGTCAAAGGCATTAGTGAAAGATGCCTAAGAATCAACAAAAAGTGGCATTTGGGAAGAATGCCTGGGTCGTATAATCGATGAGGTGCATCGTTATACCTATAAGTATTGTTTATTTCCGGATGGTGATATCCTTGATGGTGTTGTAACAAGGAGCGGATCTCCTTAAGATTAGGTGTTGTGTCGTGAAGGGTAGTAGTTCCTCCATAGTAATGGAACTAGGTGCTTAGACTAGTACCTAATAAAGGGTAGGCGACGTTGTGATAGGATTAGTTCTCCATGGTGTGAAAGAACTCGGTGGTTAGCCTAGCACCGTGAAAGGGTGGCGGACGTTGTGTTAGGTGTGGTTCACCTTGGTGTGAAAGAACACGGTATTTAGCTTTGTACCGGAAAAAGGTGTAAGCGACGTTGTGAAGGCTTCTCCGCCATAAGGAGTTGGTGTAGTGTTTACGAACTCGAGTAGGTGACTGGAGGAGTAGGCGCGAAGGTGTTGTAGCCAAACCACTATAAATACTTGTGTCGTGGTGATGTGCTTCTTACTCTTTATCTTTCATTACACATTTATATATCTATCTATCAACGTCCAACATAAACAACCAAATAGATTGGCATAAGTCGATCTAAATATTTAAAAGGAAGTTTTAAATTGGTAAAACTATTTAACCCCCCTTCTAATTTTCCACACCCTCAAATGAGGGAACCGTGGGATCCGGGCAAACAGATACATGATACAGATCGTGTTTCATCAAATCTATCTTCTTGATCACATCACTCTAGCTAAACAAGATTCTTTAAGACTACTTAAGTCTTCCTTAAGCTCAGTAGGTCTCACACTCACCCGTGGCTAACTTAGGATCAAACTCAAAGTGTTTTTGATTTATCAATTCATCAAAACTCACCATATTTCCGCTTCAATGCTCACACATTGTTCCTCACTTCTCAAAACACTCAACTTGATATTTCTATCAATTTTAGCAAATTGATCTTAGTCATTCCTACCTTAAAATAGGCTTAAAACAAGTTTTTAATTTCTTTGAATTTTTCTTTATTTTTTAAGAATTTTTCAAGTTTCTCCTAAGTCATCATCTGATCTCTAGAATCAATTGCCATCATTTGTCGTACTCAAATCAATGAGTATCATCCTTAAACATGTAGTTACACTATCAAAAAGTCCACTTTCCTACCCAATATCATCATTAGGTATCCTCATTCTTTGTGGTTAGACATTTAAGTCATCTATCACTTAAGACATCTAAGGAAAGTCAAAACCTCAAGATTTATAGGCTTTAGACCCTACAAGAGCATAATCACTTCACTATATTTCTGTCTGACAAACGGATCCCTGGTTTATAACCAGACGGATCCCTAGTGAGAGGGATCTATGGGATCCGTGTCTATAGAAAGCTTCTAATAAGTTTTTTTTTCAAATTTAAACCATCTTTGGTAAAGTAAACACCTTTAGTTACTATTTAATGATTCCCTAGAGCTGAAAAACACCATAGTTGACCTTGGTGCATGCCTAATTCTCTTAGTGGTCATGAATTTAATTCCTTAATTCAAATTCACCCTTAATAAACCAAACACTCTTGAGATGTTAAGTCATCACTCTTACCACATTCCTAAAAATCAGTAGTTAGAAACCTATAGCATCACCATCACTATGACTAAAGCATCTAGCAACAACTCTTCAACCAAAAGTTCATCCAAAAGGAATGGTCATATGATCCATGAGATATCATCCACCTAATCATCACCCAAGAGGTCATATGCTATAATCCCACCTCAACAATCCCAATCAACAATTGCCAAGAGAAACCCAAGAAGAATTAGAGACTTCGGGTTAGATAAGGGTTCATCAAGCTCTAAACCAAACACACCTAGTTCTAGTAAAACGCCTAAGCCTTCATTCCTAGAACATAGACTACATTCCTTCACCAACCCCTTCTCATCCAAATCTCTATTCATTTGAGCACTCACCACCGAGAACTTCCCACCACTAACCTTCGTTAAATAGTAAACCCTACATCACCAAATTGTCCACCATTGGAGACAATGAACCACCAAGGACTTGATCATATAGAGGAATTTCCATTACCACCACCTCCATTCTTAGTGGAACCTCATCCTACATTGCTTAATGTACCTCCACCAATCATTTGTAGAGCCTACTCAAAACATCCAATCTCCTCCGGTTCCTAAACAAGACAATAATTGCTCTAATTGTCTAATCACCCAAGGACTTGTTCAAGAAGTACGAAATGAGTTGCATTTCATGTTTAATCATCTTCTTTAACGATTGGACCAAATCAACAAGTCTACCTATCCTTAGATTCAAGCACTTTGACCTTTTTTTTAAGTTTTTGGTCACTTATTAGAAATAGTAGAAAATGTATTACATGGTTAAATCATTCTCTTAGTTTTAGAGATTTGTAGATCATTTCTCGTAGTTTTATTGAATGAACTTACATGTTTTATGTCATATTATCTTGAGTATATGTTTTGTGCAAACTTTCATATCTCACTTTGATGTTAACATCATTTGTTACATCACCATTGCTGTTTTAAGCTTTCATGCATCGATCCCTCCATTTGCCTAGACGATCCCACCGGAGGGAACTGCGGGGATCCTGCGGCAAATGTAAGACTTGCTTTCTACTAACTTGAGTCTTGTTTGCAGGAAATTATGTATTATATATTTGTTTTCTAACCTTTGTTTTGTAGATTTTCATTATACACATGAAGACTTTGACACCCTAAGCTAGAGGGAGCTTTGTGTTCAATATATTCAAAAACCATTTGCAATATAATCCTCATTGGATTACATTTCATGACGCCCCTTTGCAAAGTTGCATCATCGCGGGGAGCATTATCACAAAAGATGAAACCATTTGCAAACTTAGTTGCATGCATTAGCTTAGTATTTTTCTACTTGACGCCTCACAAAGGGATGGACTCTCAAGGGGGAGTTAGACGCAGAACTCTTTCCACAATTTGCTCTATATTTTTTTTCATTACATGTTTTTCTTTAAAACAATGTGTTAGTTTCTTTTCATTTTTGTTTCACAAAAAGGGAGAAGAGTGTAAAAACTCCAATTCAAACTTTTACGAATTTTAGTTTTTCCTTAAAATAATTTTATGTTTTTTCATCAACAAAAAGGGGGAGATTGTTAATACAAATAAGCCGTAAAAACGTTTATTTATATTTTACGATCTTCTAATGTTTTGTCGATAACAAACGTAAAATCATTTTAACGAAACAAATAAAACACGTAAATGGTTTGAGCCAATAGTTTACTAACACACTTACGTTTTCACATAAACACTAAACAAGTAAAAGTGGTTTTATGATTTAGTAATACATATGTACAACAACTAGTGTTTACATATTGGGCAAATATATACATAACTAGTATGTATCATAATGGGTAATACAATGGGTAGAAGTTTAAGTATTTGACCCATTGACCAAATACATTGAATGTAGTAGAGTAAAACCCAAATTCCATGACCCATACCCATGGAGCATAACCCATAACCCATTGCATGACATCATGCATAAGTCATATATGGATAGTATCCATGACCCATGGTTTTAACCCATGACCCATGGACTAGATGTATTGCATCTTGAAGATACATTGTATCTACTTGGATACCCATGGTCCAAAGTCTAAGACCCATGACCCACAACCCACGACCCATAACCCAAAACCCATGGGCAAAGAGGAGCGTCCCACGGATCCCCAGGATTACACAGGACGGATCCCTCAAGTGAGGGATCCGTGGAACAGTAGCTAAAATTCCTCTATAAATAGTGAGCCATTTCTTCATTTTGAGTTGCTACCCCAACATACTTTCTCCAAGTATTGTAACTTTTAACCTCGATCCTAAGGATCTCTATGTAGTTTGTGTTTTTGTTTTTGTGACTTAGTTCCTCTTAAAGGCGAGATCACCATCTCAAGTCGAGCAAGCTCAAGTCCATGAAGTTACCATGCTATCATCATCAAGACTATTGAGGTTCTTCGCTGATTGTTCTTCTTCCATATGTTGTGTCAAAGGCATTAGTGAAGGATGCCGAAGAGTCAAGACGAAAGCATTAGTGAAAGGTGCTTAACGTCCGTGTCAAAGGCATTAGTGAAGAATGCCAGGAGTCAAGAGCAAGACATTAGTGAAAGGTGTCAAACGTCCGCGGTCAAGGGCATTAGTGAAGAGTGACTAGAAGTCAAGTCAGTGGCATTAGTGAAAGATACCAGGCATATAACGATGAGGTGCATCGATGTACAAATAGAGATAGGTTGTATCCAAAGATATTGATATCCTTGATGATGTTGTAATAAGGAGTGGGTCTCCTTTGGGATAGGTGTTGTGTAGTGTCAGTAGTGTTCCTCCATTGTAATGAACTCATGATTCATTTTAGTACCAAATAAAAGGGTGGTAGGCTTACGCTATGATAGTGGTTCTACCTTGTGGAAGAACCCTGTCTAGCCTAGTACCCAAAAAAGAGTATGTGACGCTGAAGGCTTCTCCGCCATAAGGAGTTGGGTCGAGTTGGTTTACTAACTCTCGAGTAGGTGACTCGAGTGGAGTAGGGCGAAGGTGTTCAGAGTTTAAATCCACTATAAACACTCGTCTCGTGGTTATGTGCTTCTCACTCTTTATCTTTCATTACACATTTATATATCTATCTATCAACGTTCAACATACACATCTAAATAGATTTACATAAGTCGATTTAAATATTTTAAAACGAAGTTTTAATTGGTAAAACTATTCAACCCCCTTCTAGTTTTCCACACACTTTAATAGAAAAGGGTAACAGAACAATCAAAAGAAACAATTAAGTTGTTATGAGTGGAGGCGGATTGTATTATGTTGCAAGTATCCCGTAGTCAGTTATGGTATAGAACTCAAGTGTGTTGGTTGATTGGGTGTGTTCAGGATACGTGTTCAGGGGGATTATGTTCACGGGTTGGGTTCAGAGAGTGAGAATTTAATTTGGGTAATAGTATGTGTGTGGAAAATAACAAGAATTGTATTATGTATGTAATGATCTGACCAACACCCTGTGTGCAAATGCCCTCTAAGAGATGGATGAGGCACGTACCAAATTATAGATAATTATAATATGATGTTTACACTTCTATGTATTCCATCACTACACCAACTTTTCAATTCGAGTGCACAAGCAAAATTAACATGCCAAATAAAGGTCGAAAAATATAGCAAACATATTCGCCGCAACTCGACGGGCTCCTACTACTCCGTTATATAAATAGGCCAGTAGTGTTGCTTTTTAAGGGCCTCACTTTTATTTTGCAAAGGGCCTCCAAATTCTCGATGACGGGAGGGCCGAGTCCTTATGTCATTATTGAAACCTACGGGGCCATTTGTGAAGTTTTAGTATGTTGTATGGACGAGTTAAGCAATAAACACATAAGATTATAAAATTACACCAGCAAACCTCAATCACATGCCCAAAGCTAGAAGATGAGAATCACAAGTGATGGCGAGAATTGTATATTTCGATTTGTTTAAATAAAAATAATTGATGGTGAGATACTTTTTGTTATAATTAATATTATATTTCTTCCATGCTAGTGACGGAATATTATTAACTGTCAATTTATACCTAAAAAATCCTGAATAAAGTTATAACAACAAAAATGTTCATTTAGATATAAACAAATGAAGCATGATGGATATTATTAATTTATTATTATTATTAACTTAAAAATACAAGACTAATAACAATTCAATAAGGAGAAATTTTCAAGTTTGTCAATAGAAGCATGCATGTGTTGACTGCTGAGTATTTTGTTTGACCGTTACCAAGTCAAATAGTATATTGGAATATCTTGACACCTTCTTTTGCCAAACAAAAAGTCCAAAACAATAGACTTTTTCTTAAATATACACAGAATAAGTCAAATTCTAGTGTGGTTGCAAGATTTTAAGTTTACAGAAGTCATGTAACAATTAAGCATGACAAAAGTTAGTAATGTCATTGTCATGTATATATTTGCTCAAAATTGTGTTAAAAGTGATCATTGGTTCATTGATTCGTAAATTTTTAGGAAGAAATCCACTTGTTGGTGTTAATGTGTATCACAGATCTAGGATTGAATTATTTCACTAAATTTTCTAAAGTTGCATGCAGGGAACCATGCATATTCTTTGTAAATATCGATGAACCAGTCAATATCTCGCTCAGGCCAAGTCAGTGATCATGATGTTGAGATAGCAACGAGTTTAAACATTCTTGTAGTTGCTGATTTGCATACTTTATTATATTTACTACATAATCCTGGCATAAGCCAAAAACTAGCTTCAATTTATTGATTGATATTAAATATGGCTCTCAAAAGTGCAAGAGGGTGTCAATTCGAGTACATCCAGATCTAAAGTGAAGAGAAAATGGGGACACTGGTTAACGAAGTATCTGCATCGACAATGAATAGTTGAACACATTTCCACTGATATACTTGGAGGAGCCATGGATAAGATACCTAGCCAATTTGGTCAATGTGTCCACTTCCATAGCCACTACCTATATATTTGACCGCATAGAAAGTACACCATAGTTTAATTAGTTGGTCATATGGAATCTTATGAATTCAAATGTATACCTTTGTCAATGGGACAATGCCCGCCTTTGTTTTGGTCGGGACAACAGGTTTCTTTATGGAACTTGTCCATTTATATGCAGTATTATGATTGGGATAAGACATGGTTGTGCAGAGATAGAAGTGGGACAGAAATATTGCAAAATGGGTAGAAATAGATTTGGGAGGAAGGAGCAATTTGTATGGGAGGAAGGAGCAATTTACACAAATAAAACTGTATGTCCAAGGGATGTGATGGTTCACAATTGACCAATAGAATCATACCCTTTCATGACATAACTGCCATACAAAAATCTAACTAACATAATCATTATAATCACAAGGACAGGTTGGCAATCCTTAAACTTAAACCTTATTGGTTAAAACTAAAGTCCGACATACATAATAATAATAATACATAGTATAAAGTGTCTTAGAGTACTTAGGAATAGAGCATTTGGACTTATGATTTCCAATACACTTCAAGTTCAAATGGTTGCAACCTTTCCGCTTCGATATGTTTTAGATGATTGTAAAATCATCTTGGTTTGCCTTCCATCTTCCCTTCCTTTTCGAATTTTGTTTCCTTTGATAATTGCCGAATGAAGTGGTTATTTGTGTCTTGAGATCTTCAAGTTTTACCCCAAAGTGTTTAATATATTTTTGTCCCATTGAGTGTTTAGTGCGAGTTTTCGGAGTCACAGATCTTTCAGACCATCATGGCATTTTTTCTTGCCTTGAAGACAGAATCATTCCGCTTCATAATGTGACATCCTTGTTGTGTTATAATAACAAATTAAAACACTCCAAATATTGATTGTAATTTTTATCTCAAGACCATTCGTTTTGTAAGACAAAAATCTCAGCAATGTAGGGGAAATCATTTGAAAATTCAACACTGAGGTATCCCCCAAATGTTTCAACAAGTTTGTGGAGATCCATTAAATGGATCTTCTTCCCATTTATTGTGGGTGGCAAGGGCCCTAGTATCTCTTTCTTAAGATGGACAGTAAAGAACCACTTATAAACTTTCATGAACTTTTTTCTGAAAATATCTCATTCTTGACTAACTATTTTATCAACTTTTGGTCGGGACAACAGGTTTCTTCATGGAACTTGTCCATTTATATGCAGTATTATGATTGGGATAAGACATGGCTAAAGTGAGATAGAAAGGGGACGAATATGCAGTAAATAGTATGCAAAATGGGTAGAAATAGATTTGGGAGGAAGGAGCAATTTGTATGAGAGGAAAGAGCAATTTACACAAATAAAAGTGTAATTGATATATATTGATATGTCTGATAATACATGACTATATATATAGTATGAACAGGTATGTCCAAGGGATGTGATGGTTCACAATTGACCAATAGAATCATACTTTTCATGACATTAAACCATACGTAAATCTAACTAACATAATGCTTATAACCAAAGTGACAGTTGGCAATCCTTAAACTTAAACCTTATTGGTTAAAACTAAAGTCTGATACATAATAATAATAATACATAGTATAAAGTGTCTTAGAGTACTTAGGAATAGAGCATTTGGACTTATGATTTCCAAACAAGCTAAACCTCCTTATGTTTCTCCACGATTAAATACCAACTGCAGATGCAATAATAATAATCGATCCTCTTTGTTTTGCATTACACATGAGTTTACATATGTACTTTGACACCGACCATTGGCTGGTCATGTCTGTTCTCATGGTATTATCCCATTCTTCTTCAACAACTTCAATGGACTATGAGTTTACATATG
Organism: Chrysanthemum makinoi; assembly: GCA_910596185.1. Lineage (NCBI taxonomy): Eukaryota > Viridiplantae > Streptophyta > Magnoliopsida > Asterales > Asteraceae > Chrysanthemum > Chrysanthemum makinoi. Next base: position 122,868,710 of record OU343223.1, on the reverse strand, counting down.
TACACATGAGTTTATATATATAGTACCAGATAGCCATAGGTCAGTCGTCTATAACCTTATGCACATAAATGACAACTGACATGATATCTCATGTTTTTTCTTGTTTATGTAAGGGATAATGAATTTTAAACAAGTTGTCACTTTCATGAATTTGTATTATTTTTTTTTCTTAATAAATGTATCGAACTTGCAAATCCCACCTATTTTATCACTTGACGAGGTTTTTGGTTAGAGTAATTACATAAATCGTCCTTGTTGTTAGGCCCAAATTGTGCCTCGTTCTAACCACCGCTCAACGATTGTTTTGCAACGCTATTCTTTAATAATCCGGCCGTTTAATTAACTCAAATTTGGTTTTCTTAAAATAATCTTTTTTCACACGGTTTTATAGGTGGTTTTACATGTTTTATACACGCTTTATATTAACGCTTTACACACGCTTTTTTAATAATATTTTATACACATTTTTGTACACGTATTTATACACGGTTTTACACACGTTTTATACACGTTTTTATATATGTTTTTATGCTTGTCTTTATACACGCGACACACGGTTTTACATAATATACACGCTTTATGCATGTCTTTATACACATTTTAAACCATTTTATACACGCTATCCATCGCGACAGGATTTTATACACGGTTTTGCACACGGTTTTATACACGTTTTTATACACGTTCTTATATACGTTTTATACCCGTTTTTATACGTTGTTACACGTTTTTATACACATTATTATGCATGTCTTTATACACATTTTTAGACACATTTTATACACGTTTTTATCCACATTTTTATACATGATTTTATACGCTTTTACCACGCTTTTTATACACGTTTTATACATTATTATACGCTTTATATAACGCCTTATATATATTTTTATACTGCTTTTATAATGCTTTTTATTACAACGCTTTTATATAATGCTTTATACATTGTCTTTATAACATGTGTATCAAGCGCTTTTATACATTGTTTTTATACGATTTTACGTGACGCTTTATACACGATTTTACACGATACACGCTTTATGCCATGTTTTTTATCGTAGTTTTTGCACACCGCTTATAAAACGATATAAAAATGTAAAACCACGCATAAACCATGTATAAAATGGTAGAAAACTAGAAGGGGGTTGAATAGTTTACCGATTAAAATCTTTGTTTTGAACTTATTGAAAGATCAATTGATATTGATCTTGAGTATGTTAATGAAATATGCAAGCAATATGTAATGAGTAAATAAGGAAAGAAATGATCAAACCACAACAAGTTGTTTATAGTGGTTCGCACCTACAAGGACTCTTTTTCCTTGCCCTACTCCACTCCCCGAGTCTCACACTCGAGTGTTTAACTTCACTAGTCAACAAGCTCCTTTCACCGGCGGAGAAAACCTTTACACTTCGCTAACACTATTTCCGACACTAAGCTAGATGTCGAGTTCTTTCCAAGGGTACAACTACTCCCACACACAATGTATTTTGAGGACTAAAATACTAACCACTCACACTCACAAGATTATGATGGTTTGATACAACAATGAAGTATGAATCAACACTAGATCATACAACACTAAACAAACAAGACTTCCAACTTCTCGCTGAAGCTTGAATATGACTTGATCTTCTTTGCTACAAAAGAGATCACTAATATGATATGAAACCGAGTTAGAAGGGTTAGAGAGAAGATATGTATGAGAGTATGTTAGAAAGGGATGAGAAACTACTTGGCTTGGCATTGCTATTTATAGCCAAATTGGACAGAGCTGCCTGACGGACCGCTGACCCCTTAAAAGGGTTCCTACCTGTACCAAAATGGTACCGCCACCGACAACCAAGATATCAAATCTTTGCTAAAGTCAACTCTATCTAAGTAAGATTGTGCAAGATATGAAGAGTACAAATCTTCACAAAATATCTAATGGAATCTTCCAATGATTTCCATGATGTAATACATGATGTCAAATGTTGTATTACTATTAATAGAAATATGCAAATGCTTAAGTAGTGTTTGGTTTTAAGAACCTAACACATTCTACAAACTATTATCATACATAATGATTAGAGTCATATCAAGATGTTACTAATCATAAATGTAAATGCTTGAATGATGAATATATTGTTTAAGAAAGCTTGTTTTAATATCTAATAAACTTGACAAGCTTTAAGCTTTTATAAATTAAATTTACTTTTGTCGTTAACAAAACTTAGGCAAAGATCAAAAATATAAATAACGCTTAATGACGATATTTGTATTAACAATCTCCCCTTTTTGTTGAGGACAAAATATAAATTTTATTTTTATAAAAGAAACAAAGTTTGTACAAGAGTTATAAAAATATTAGTTTTAGAGCTTGAAAAGAAAATGATAATGCAAGTGTATGAAATTTGACTTTTAATGAAAGTCAAAGAATTCACTAGTTGATGCATGATGTTGACTTTTTCGTAAAGTCAGTATGCGCTTTGACTTTTTCGAAAAGTCAAATATAATAATTTCCAAGTTCTATATTTTCTCCCCCTTTTTGTCTCAACAAAAAGAAGAGGCTATGCGGAATGTAATGAGCCGAGCTATTATCTCCCCCTTGTTCAAAGCTCCCCTAAATTGGGTGCTTTTATGGGAAGATACATGGATTGTGAAAATAAAGCAAAAAATTGTTAGTAATAATGATCATTCACAAGCATTTCCAAACACTATGTAATGACACCAACAATATAAGAAACAACATTCATTAGTTAAAATTTTTCATGAGTAAAGATCATGAAAAGAGAACACAATGATGTGTTTCTAGTACAAGAAAATGAAAATTATCCTAAAAGAGCAAATAAAAGAAAGACTATTTTAAAACCATCCTAAAGTGATGGTGGATGGGAAAGAGCGCTGAGACGCTCAAGAATGTGGTTGAGGATGAACCTCATTTCTTCGTGGAAGTCATGGACCATAATCCGGTCCGATCCACGGTTTGACCCGTTTGCTCACAAGTAGAGCAACCATGCCTTGGAGGGTAGAAAGTTTGTGGAGGTTGTGGTGGTGGAATGGTGGATGTGTTGGTGGTGTTGGGGATGTTTGGAGTGGTCATGATGGATGCAAGCAAAGCACTTTGCATTTGCATTGTCTCACTTAAGTGAGAATCCACCATGCCTTTGAATTGGTGGAGGTTGTGGAGTTCGGCTTGAATCTCCTCTCTAGTGGGATTGTCATCCCACATGCTCTCCGAAATGTCCTCAATATGAGGGGACATTGATGATGGAAGTGGATGATCCCCGTATAAAGGACCATGAATGTCCTTGTGAATGGGGTGGAAAAGGAGAGGTCTTGGCCCTAATGGGGCGCTTGGGTCAATGGATGACCGAGGTGATTCATGAGCAATTCGCTCAATGGTGCCAAAGGATGGCAATGGTGGTGGATGACTTGGCCTAGGAGGCAAGTCTTCCAAGTCCTCTAGGAAAGGATTTGGTGATGTTGGTGGAGTTGAAAATAACTCCATGGGAGTGAGAGTGGGAGACCTTGGTGAAGGTGGTGAGGGTGTTTTGGATGTTTGGATGGGTGCCGTTGGAGGTGAAGTAGGTGTTTGTATTGGTGGTGGAGTGGTGATCACAATGTGTGATGAAGTAGGTGTAGCTAAGGTAAGGTGTGTATCATCTCTAATGGGAGATGAGATTGTGAGTGGTGAAGATTCGGATGATGAGCTAAGATTGACAAAACAACAAGGCCTTACGCTCATTCTAGCGGTTTTCTTGCAAGGTTTTGGTGATGATTTAGTCATTTTAACTTGGGTTTTGATTTGCTAGATAGTAATGAGAATGAAGAAGGTGTGAGGATGATCATGGTAAAGCCTTTCAATTTATAGAGGTAAGAAATTGTTGAGAAAAGGTTTGATTTGATGTTGAACCATTGAAGAGATGAGGTTCCTAATGATTTGGAAGTGGGTTGAATGCTAGTCATATCACCCAAGTCAATCCATACAAAGAAGATGGAGTGAAGAAGAAAAGATATGCAATTAATGTGTTCTAGTGAGTGGAATTTCCTAATATTCAGATTACCCACGGATTTGAAGGTACCAAAATTTGGTTCCTTCCTTTATGCCAAAGGGCTCCTTGGGTGGATTTTTCAAATTTTTGAATTTTGGTGGGAAATGGATTTCTTACATCCCTTAGTGAATAATACTAGTTCTAATAACAATATAAACTAGTTAAGGTTGATTTTTAAGTGATGGAAGATAATTTGGAATCACGAAAGAGTCGAATTTAAAATTACCCGGAGGATCCACGGCACCAAAATCATACACCGACGGAACCCAAAAAGGGTGCCGCCTCGTCCGCCAGACATATGGCGTACCAAATTACATAAAGGACGGTACCAAGATAATGGTGCCGCCCGATCCGTGGAGTGTAAATTTGGACGTAATGTTTCTTAAAACTTGAAATTTTCAAACCCAAATTTTTCTCAAAACCTGTTATACTAAACATTTCTAGTTAGAAAAGTAAATAACACATATGTAAACATAGTGGAGCATAGATTAAGAGCAAGGCTTATTGATTTTCACAATATAGTGAAAATGGGTAAAATTTGATAGCATACTTGTGCTATCCCCCGGCATGAGATTGTTAGCATACACCATTGTTTTAAGTTATATTATCATCCTACATAATAAAACAACTAAATAGTATCAAACATTAATGATAAAGCATTGTTCCAAACACTCCTTAAAGTACCCTTATTTGTCCAATTTCTTGTAAATCTTGTTCATCATCCTACCAAGGCACTTGAACATTCCCTTAGTTTGCTTGAATTCTCACGATTCATTCTCAATCTCGAGAAGAGATGCGTAATACTCATGAGGTGGAAGATGAGAGCTTGGAAGACCATCCTGGGAGCTATTTGATGATGATGATGAAGGAGTTGGAGGTTTAGCTCTCTTGCCTTTAGTCTTAGCAACTCGAGCATCACTCAAAGGTACAAAGATGTGAGGGATGAGTTCATAGTGAAGGTGCATCCATTTTGGGGTTGGTGGAATTGGAGCGAAGTTTCTATAGAGACGGGTGAGAAGCATCCCGTATGGAAGAGCAACGGATCCTTGAGTTGGAATATCAATCATTCTCCTAGCTATGTAGTAGGCTAAGTTGAATGGTTGTCGGGTGGACAAGTTGTAAAGCATGTGACAAAGACAAGCGTTTATGTGATCCCTATTCCCTATGGTGCTAATGACGCTTGCTCTAAGTAACTCCTCCCATTTCTTAAATTCGAGCTTAAGTTCATTGAGCTCCATTCCATATGGATCTCGGTCTACCTCTTTTCCCTTTCGGGTTACTCGGGTTGTATCCGTTTTTGGGTTAAAAAGGTGTTCACGGATGACATCCTTATCGGCTAAACGGGTTATGTAGGGAAGAGAGCGGTCATTGATTGCATCAAGGGCGGTGAGTGACCACTTATCCGTGTAGACACAAGTTCCTCGGTTGGGAATTCCTAGTACTCTAGCAAATTCACTTAAAGTGATGGTGTAGTCATTTTGGTTGATTCTAAAGCTAAGACAAAACTCATCATCTTCATCACTAAAACCGTCACACTAGCATAGAATTCTAACACAAACCTAGGACAAATTGGTTCATCAATGTCAAGAAGACAATCGAATTGAATGGCGGCTAGTTCTTCACTTAAGATTGGTATGCTCAAGGAAGGATGAGTGAATGGTTCTACCCTCGTGGAAATACCTTGATTCTAGACCCCTAAATATTTCTATTTGTTCCTTGGTGAGTCCTTTGGTTTTGTGGTGTTTGGGAATGTAGTTAAGAGTGTCTTTGTGATCATAGAATCTTGCGGCTACCATGGTTATTCCTAAGGACAAGAGTTAACATGTTAAAAAATTAAGATAAATTTTAACGTTTTTGATTCTAGTGTGTGCCTATATGAAAACAATTTGGAGTTGCGGTTATCTCGACTCATTTTATGCACAAAATGGTTTTAGTGGAGTGTTTGGCAAATACCATGAGATAACCCAAATGCTCCTAATTCAATGTGGCTATATTTGAATATACCCGTGAGTGCATATTAGTTATGCAATACCTTTAGTATTCAAGAGCATGCAAGTGATGAAAATTTAACGCTTCTATTTGTATTAGCAATGAAAGAATGTTTTCCTATAAGTGAGAAGCTTTTCAAAACTTTTGACATGGGGTGTTTGGTTGTTTGAATAAGGCCTTATATTTATTATCTATCAATTAGTGGGAAACATGATTTTGTTTATGCAATATGATAATGTAGTACCTAATTTGAATGACTAGTTATGCAATTTGCCAATTGAATTCATATTTGGTATAGAAGCATACATAAAACCCCATGTAATGATTTGTGATAGTTTTGTGCATAAATAAGAATCCTAGACTCGGAATTAAGAGATGAAATGTAGTTAGGATACTTACAATGATGTTATCTTCAGTGATTAGTGAGTGGGAAGATGACAATAATGAGCTTGGTTTAAGTTTTGCACGTTTTGGTAAAGTGAGTTGTGAGGAAGAAGATGTTATGTATAAAGTCGCTTTTGCTTTCAGAGACACCACGGACCGACGGCACCAAATTTTTGGTTCCGTCCGTGTTGTCGCTTTGGTGCCGCGGGCTACAAGAGCGTAAACAAGACAAAATTCTTTTGGTTTGACTATTCTAATGTTTTAGGCTATGTTTATCCTACATGCTTGGTTCCATTAACCCTAAACCAAGTCTAAGAAGATTAAAAGGTTCTCGCTTAAGAGGTTTAGTAAAGATGTCGGCAATGTTGTCTTCGGAGGATACTTTCGCGATTGAAATGTTTCCTTTTTGAACATTGTCGCGAAGAAAGTGATGACGGATTTCAATATGCTTTGTACGAGCATGTTGAACGGGATTCTTGCTGAGATCGATGGCCCCTTTGTTGTCGCAAAGTATCACAATGTCGCTGAGATGAATTACGTACTCTACGAGAGCTTGCTTCATCCAAAGAGCTTGTTGACATGCTTTTCCGGCCGAGACGATTCGCTTCAAGAGTAGAGATGGCTAATGCCGTTTGCTTCTTTGCAAACCATGAGGTGAGACAATGTCCAACAAAAGTGCAAATACCACTTGTACTTTTTCTATCGACATAATCACCGCATGATCCGAAGTCGGCATACACTATGGTTTCTATACCCGTGCCTTTGGGATACCATAATCCTAAACACGTTGTTCCCTTAATATATCTAAAAATCCTTTTTAATGCTTCTAAGTGTGATGCCTTTGGGTTTTCTTGAAAGCGAGCACATAGACAAACACTAAACATAATGTCGGGTCTACTAGCCGTAAGATAGAGTAGGCTACCAATCATTCCTCTATATTTAGTGTTATCTACGGATTCACCTTCTTCGCCCTTGGTGAGTTTAGTGTCCGAGGACATGGGTGTTTTAGTTGGTTTGGAATCTTCAAGACCAAATTTCTTAAGCATGTCTTTTATATATTTAGATTGATTAAAGAAAATACCATCTTCTAGTTGTTTAATTTGAAGTCCTAGAAAGAAGTTTAACTCACCCATCATACTCATTTCAAACTCGTCATGCATGATTTTAGAGAAATCATTACATAATTCTTGACAAGTTGATCCAAATATAATGTCATCAACGTATATTTGAACAATAATAATTTGTGATTCCTTTTTCTTAGTAAAAGGAGTATTATCTACTAATCCCATAGTATATTTGTTATCAATAAGAAAAGTCTTAAGACGGTCGTACCAAGCTTTAGGTGCTTGTTTAAGGTCGTATAATGCTTTCTTGAGTTTGAAGACATGATGTGGTTTCTCAAAGTCGGTAAAACCGGAGGTTGAGCAACATACACTTCTTCGTTAATAAACCCATTAAGGAAAGCACTTTTAACATCCATTTGAAATAATTTAAAATCATAAGCACATGCATAAGCAAGTAATATTCTAATAGATTCAAGTCTAGCTACCGTTGCATAAGTTTCATCATAGTCAATTCCTTCTTGTTGATTATAACCTTGTGCAACAAGCCTAGCTTTGTTTCTAGATACTACACCATTTTCATCCATTTTGTTTCGAAAGACCCATTTTGTTCCAATTATAGTTTGATCTTTGGGTTTTGGAACTAGTTTCCAAACATCATTTCTAACTAATTGGTTTAATTCTTCTTGCATGGCAATTACCCATGATTCATCTTTTATTGCTTCATTTATGGTTTTGGGTTCAATGGTGGATACAAAACAAAAATGATTACTTTGATTTTGAGCTTGTGATCTTAAGGTTCTTTGATTAAGTTTTCCTATGACCTTTTCTAATGGATGACTTTTAGATTCTTTTATATTGATAATTTCCTTATTTAATGGTTCATCCTCCTTGTTATTATTAATTTGACTTTCAATTATTTGACTTTCAACTAAGTCATCATCTACCAAAGGTGATGTTTTAGAGGGAGGTGGACTTTCATCAAATGTTATGTTCAACGATTCCTCGACTATCATTGTTTCTTTATTTAGGACAATGTAAGCTTTACTAGTTTGAGAGTAACCAAGAAATACACCTTCATAAGACTTTGGGTCAAACTTGGTGAGATAATCCTTAGTATTAAGAATAAAGCATTTACAACCAAAGACTTTAAAATATCCTAATGTTGGCTTTTTACCTTTATAAAGTTCATATGGTGTTTTGTTTAGAAAGGACGTATTAGGACTCTATTTAAAATATATGTAGAAGTGTCAACGGCGCTACACCAAAACTTTTGAGGAATGTTTTGTTCATTAAGCATTGTTCTACTCATTTCTTGAATTGTTCTATTTTTACGTTCTACTACTCCATTTGATTGAGGTGTTCGTGGAGCCTAAAAGTTATGTGTTATACCATTTGTATCACAAAAGTTTCCAAATTGAGTTTCGTTGTCAAATTCACGACCATGATCCGTTCGAATCGACACAATTTTGACACCTAGAAGATTTTGAATTTTCTTGCTAAGTATTTCAAATTTATCAAAAGCTTCATTTTTGGTTTTCAAAAATAATGTCCAAGTAAACCTTGAGTAATCATCTACTATGACCAAAGTGTATAAGTTGCCTCCATAGCTTCTTATAGCGGATGGTCCAAACAAGTCCATATGTAATAATTCTAGACACTTAGATGTGGATACCATATTTTTAGATTTGTGACTACTATGTGTTTGTTTACCAATTTTGCAAGCGCCGCAAAAGTGTTGGTCATATTTTAGTTTTGGTAAATTCCTAACCAACTCTTTTGAAGATAGGTTTTGTATAAGTCTCATATTAGCGTGACCTAAGCCGCCTATGCCAAAGAGATGAGCTATCGCCTAATGTTGTTAGGCAAAGTTTGTCATTATATGTTTTATCTATTTTCATGACGTATATGTTATTTTTCCTAACTCCTTTAGCTATAGTGATACCATCTTTTAGTATTTTACTACCATTTTCATCAAATAGTACTTTATACTTTTTATCACATAGTTGGCTAATACTAAGTAGATTAAATCCTAACCTATCCACATGAGCAACATTTTCAATAGTTAGAGAGTTATGAGCAATCGTACATTTGCCAATGATTTTGCTTTTGAGATTGCTACCAAAGGTGACATTACCTCCGCCATACTCTTGGTATGATGAGAAGAGACTTTTGTTGCCCGTCATGTGTCGTGAGCATCCACTATCTTTTATCCATTCATCGTTTCCAATCCAACTTTCACACATACCTAAGAAGCAAATAACTCAAACATTTGGTCCCCAATATCTCATGGGTCCGCTTGGGTTAAACATACCATTTATTTGATTCATGTATGGAAATGATGGGTAAGGGTTCCATGGCATGTAATCTGAAGTTTGATATGGTCTAGGAAAGTTTTGATTCCAACCGTTGTGTTGGTAGTTAGGTTGAACGCTGTGGTTGCTCTTAGGAAAGGGGCGCTTGGCAAAAGAAGTTTTATATCGTTGTTGAGTAGTTTTTGATCTAAATTCATTTTAAACAAGTCCTACTCCTGATATAATGGCTGGTTTTAGTTTAACATTATCATTGGTTTTCTTTGTTATTTTAACAAATTCAAGACGGTCCAGATATGTAACATTCTGTTTCTAAGTACCCGCGGTACCATTTTGCATAACGGACGGAACCCTTATTTTGGTTCCGTCTCGTCCGCGGCTGCATCGCAGCCAGCTTTTGATGAATGTTCGCCTTTTTCGCCGCTTTGTTTTGACTCTTTGGAATTAATACTTCATTAAAACCTAGCCCATTCATGTCTCCCGGTGTTTTATGAATTTTAACTATTTCATCGGCAAGAGCGATGTTTTTGTTAAACCTTTTAAACTTAGAATTATTTTCTATTAAAACTTCTTGTGTGAGCTTTAGTTTTTCTATTTCAAGATTAAGCTCTTGACATGATTTACAATCATCGCCATTTGCTTTTCCTTTTTCAAGACGTTTTGCTTTTTCTTTTAACTCATATACCTCATTTTCCAAAAACTCCTTTTTGGTTTTTAGAAATTTATTTTAGTTATGATTTTTAGACTTAGCTCACACAATTGATTATATTGTTTTTGCAAGGTGTCATCATCTATAGAGGAATAAGAAGAGTCGGAAAGTACCTCATTTGACTCATGTGCCATTAGAGCCATCTCTTCCTTGCTTGTTTCTCATCGCTTCACTATCACCCAAGCACCACTTACAAAAGCTCGTTGAGTTTTCTTTTAGGTGGCTTGGGACATTCTCCTATGAGATGACTTGCATCACCACATCTAAAACACTTTCTTTCACCTTTAATCTTCTTATCATCCCGATCTTTTCGAAATGGCTTCTTTTCTTCTCGAGGTTGTCTTACAAACTTTCCTCTTCTTCTAAAGAACTTCTTGAAATCTCTAACGCCATAGCATACTCCTCATCTTCACTATCGAACAAGATTCACCATCATCGCTGATTCCGCTTTGCCTTAAGAGCAACGGATTTGATCTTCTCCTTTCTTCCTTTGATGATCTCCTAATCTTTCTCCATTACCATTTCGTGAACTTTGAGGTTGCCAATTAGCTCGCCTAGTGACATTATTGAGAGATCTTTTGATTCTTCAATAGCGGTCACTTTAGCTCTCCATTTGGGATGGAGTGCTCTAAGAAATTTCCGGACAAAGTTCTTACTACGAAAAGATTCATCAAGTGCTTTAAGTGATGTAATGATAGTGTTAAAACGAGCAAAGCCACAATCAATGGTTTCATCTTCAGGATAACAAATTGTTCATATTGTTGAACAAGAAGATCAATTTTGTTATCCTTGACTTGTGAATTACCTTGATGTGTAACAATTAAAGATTCCCAAATATCTTTAGCGGTTTCACACATAAAAATTCTTTCATATTCTTTTCTAGGTAAAGCATTATAAAGCATCATTTTAGCTTCATTATTTTTAGCAACTAATTTCTTTTGTTCATCAACGAAAATATCCTTTGTTGTAGAACTAAAATCTCCTTTAACAATAATAAACCAAAGATCTATATCTTTTGATTTTACATATGTTTCAAAACGTTTTTTCCAATAGATAAATCCATTGGTTTCAAAGAGTGGTGGTCTTTGCATAGATTGCCCTTCTTTAAAGTTTTCGTAATCCATGGATCGTTTCAAGTTTATAAAATACAAATTATTTTAGAAATTATTGAGCAACGAGGCTCTGGTACCAATTGTAGAAAACTAGAAGGGGGTTGAATAGTTTACCGATTAAAAACTTTGTTTTGAAACTTATTGAAAGATCAATTGATATTGATCTTGAGTATGTTAATGAAATATGCAAGCAATATGTAATGAGTAAATAAGGAAAGAAATGATCAAACCACAACAAGTTGTTTATAGTGGTTCGCACCTACAAGGACTCTTTTTCCTTGCCCTACTCCACTCCCCGAGTCTCACACTCGAGAGTTTAACTTCACTAGTCAACAAGCTCCTTTCACCGGCGGAGAAAACCTTTACACTTCGCTAACACTATTTCCGACACTAAGCTAGATGTCGAGTTCTTTCCAAGGGTACAACTACTCCCACACACAATGTATTTTGAGGACTAAAATACTAACCACTCACACTCACAAGATTATGATGGTTTGATACAACAATGAAGTATGAATCAACACTAGATCATACAACACTAAACAAACAAGACTTCCAACTTCTCGTTGAAGCTTGAATATGACTTGATCTTCTTTGCTACAAAAGAGATCACTAATATGATATGAAACCGAGTTAGAAGGGTTAGAGAGAAGATATGTATGAGAGTATGTTAGAAAGGGATGAGAAACTACTTGGCTTGGCATTGCTATTTATAGCCAAATTGGACAGAGCTGCCTGACGGACCGCTGACCCTAAAAGGGTTCCGCCTGTACCAAATGGTACCGCCACCGACAAATAAGATATCAAATCTTGACTAAAGTCAACTCTATCTAAGTAAGATTGTGCAAGATATGAAGAGTACAAATCTTCACAAAATATCTAATGGAATCTTCCAATGATCTCCATGATGTAATACATGATGTCAAATGTTGTATTACTATTAATAGAAATATGCAAATGCTTAAGTAGTGTTTGGTTTTAAGAACCTAACACATTCTACAAACTATTATCATACATAATGATTAGAGTCATATCAAGATGTTACTAATCATAAATGTAAATGCTTGAATGATGAATATATTGTTTAAGAAAGCTTGTTTTAATATCTAATAAACTTGACAAGCTTTAAGCTTTTATAAATTAAATTTACTTTTGTCGTTAACAAAACTTAGGCAAAGATCAAAAATATAAATAACGTTTAATGACGATATTTGTATTAACAAAAACATTTATAAAAATGTGTATAAAAACGTGTGTAAAACCACGTATAAAAACGTGTATAAAAACGTTTATAAAGAGATGCATAAAAATGTATATAAAAACACGGTATAAAATGTGTGTATAAAAATGCGGTGTAAAATCGCGTATAAAAACGTGTATAAAAACTTGTGTAAAACCGCGTATAAAAACATGGGTAAAACCGCGTATAAAAACGTGTAAACGTATATAAAAACGTGTATAAAAAACCATGTATAAAGATGTGTATAATAACGTATATAAAAAAGTTATAAGATGAGTATAAAAACGTGTGTAAAACCGCGTATAAAACCATGTATGAAAACTTGTATATAAACGTCTGAAAAACCACGTATAAAAACGTGTATAAAATATATATATAAAAACGTGTATAAAAACGTGCGTAAAACCACGTATAAAAACATTTATAAAGACATGCATAAAATGTATACAAAAACGTGTATAAAAACTTATATAAAAACGTGTATAAAATGTGTCTTAAAAAGTGTATAAAAACGTGTATAAAGGCATGCATAAAAACGTGTATAAAAACATGTGTAAAATCGCGTATAAAAACGTGTATAAAAACGTGTATAAAGACATGCATAAAAACATATATAAAAACGTGTATAAAAACGTTTGTAAAACTGTGTATAAAAACGTGTATAAACCGTGTAAAAAAGAATTATTTTTAAGAAAACCAAATTTTAAGTAATTTAGAAACGGCTGTTAGTATAAAGGACTAAAGTTACAAATAATCGTTGGTTAAACGGTCGTTAGGACAAAACTTGCAATTTGGGTCTAACCGCAAGGACGATTTATGTAATTACTTTAACCGAAAACCTTGTCAAGTGTTAAGATATGTGGGATTAGCAAGTTCGATACATTTGCTAAAAAAAATGATACACAATTCAGTAAAAAGTGGCAACTTGGATACATTTAAAAGTCATTATCCCATTATGCAACAATGACTTATTTTGATAAATCATGTTGTACATATATAAGTTGACCAGAATGTATATGAAAAACACAATTTTATAAATAGCGCATGGCGTGGCGTGTCGCATTATTACCAAGTCTCACGCCTTTACGATCAAGACAAAGCTTTTGCGTTTATAAGACGTGGTATTAGGCGACACAAAATATGAAAATATTTATATACTTATATCATATTTTATATATATCGAATTTCCAAAAATACGTGACATAATGCGGCGTGGCGGCATGACCAAGCTTCACGTCTTTGCGAGCCTTTTAGAACTATGAAAAACATGACCAAGATTCTTTAGAAGTGAATGGATGAATGTAATGACTTAACTATGCATGGATCTTTTGCATGACCAAGGAGAGACCATCTAAGATCAGTGCTTTGAAGAATAGCGCCTCTCAGACTTTCACTGCAGAAGTAGAAAAACATAGAAATTTTAAAGCTTTCAATAAAAAAATGCTCTAAGTGAATGGATGAATGTAATGACTTAACTATGCATGGATCTATTGCTTCTACAAGCAAGAATGTTTGTGTTAATTATGTGACTTATATTTCTGATTCTGATGATTGTGTGCATGCTTCTTTTAGTTGTAATAATATGAATGTCAAAACCACTAAAAATGCCTGCAGAAAACAAAGTAAGTATAGAAAAAAGAAAAAATGCAGTTGGATCCCAACGGGTAAAATTTTTGAGTATCACGAATTATTCCCTAGATCCTGCCTACGTGGAAACCCACTGGAAGAGTGTTAAATCACATAGGTTTTAGATGGCAACCGGTTAGGAAGATATGCGAACCTAGTCCCACTACAATTGAAAATTTCAATCCTCTAGGCATGCAATCTATTCTCCTAACTATGTGGAACCACTTTATCAACGGGTTCCAAATTTTTGTTTCTTGCTTTGATGTGTAGCTTGTCCAAGTTTGCCTCTAGTACCTCGATTCGGGGTGGGTGCACCCGACATATGACATGGAACAAGGCACTGCTTATGGTATAGTGCGTTTTGGTGAATGATCACATTGCCAAAATTATCGGCTATGGTAATCTCATTCATGGAAAAGTCACAATTTAATGAGTATACTTTGTCAAAGGGCTAGGTCACAACTTATTCAACATAGGCCAATTTTGTGATAGCGGATTGGAGGTTGCTTTCAGAAAACACTAATATATTGTTCGTACTCTTGAAGGCGTTGATATTCTAAAATGCTCAAGGGATTCGAACCTATACCAAATTGCTCTAAAAGAGATAACCTCACCAAATATAATTTGTTTGCTCGCCAAAGCAACATCCTCACAAGCCTGGCTATGGCATCTTCGCTTCTCACATATGAACTTCAGAACGTTAAATGACCTTGCACACAACAACCTATTCAAAGGATTGCCCAAATTAACTTTCAAGAAAGATCATCTTTGTTATACGTGTGAATTAGGGAAGATGACACGTGCAACACTTAAATCCAAACCCAAACCTAGTTTCGTTGCCCCTTTGCATCTATTGCATATGGACTTGCATGGACCAATGCGCGTTTTAAGTCGAAATGTGAAGAAGTATATATTGGTTATTGTGGATGACTACTCACGTTACACTTGGGTTCACTTTCTTGCTTTTAAAGCTAAAACTCTCGATGTAATACAAAGTTTTTCAAAAGAATATAAGTTGGTTTACCAGCTACAGTCCGAATTGTGCGTACTAACAACGGAACGTAGTTCACGAATCAGACTCTTCAGAGCTTCTTTGATTCAATCGGCATTACTCATCAGAGATCAGTAGCTTAAACTCCTAAACAAAATGATGTAGTTGAAAGACGAAACCGTACATTAGTAAAAGCTGCTAGAACAATGCTCACCTCCACAAATGTTCCATTAAATCTATGGTTTGAAGCAGTTGCCACTGCATGTTTCACACAAAACCGATCTATCATAAACAAGCGATTCAACAAAACCCCATATCACATCCGTAAAAAATGTAAACTAGATGTAAAATATTTACGCACCTTTGGTTGTCGGTGCTACCCTCTTAATGATCGTGATGACCTTGGAAAGTTAAAAGAGAAAGGGGACGTAGGAATATTCCTTGGATATTCTACACAATCAAGTGTGTATCGTATTTACAATCGAAGAACAAAGCTGATACAAGGGACAACCCATGTTCATTTCGAAGAAGTGGAAGAAATGTCTTCTCATCAAGTCAGATTAGAACCCGCACTTCATGAAGCTTCTGATCAACAAAGTTCAGAACCTGTGCTAACGACTTTGGATTCTCAAGCAGTTCAGGATTAGAACAAAAACCAAAATTATCAACACCAAAACATAAACATATTCAAAAGGACGAGTTAGATAGTTTGTTTGAAAACTTCTATGATTAATCTTGTGGAGGAAACAAGATGAAGATATCTACAATAGCCGCCGCAACTCCGATAACCGAAGTTAATCAACAAGACGACATACCTTCTTCAGTATCCGGTTCATTAACAACTACTTTAAATATATTTGTAATTTTTTTATCTGTAGTAATTGTAATATTAAATCTTATGTCAATTTATACAACAAATTATAAAAATTTGTCATATATTTTACTTTATTTACATTAAATCTAAACCCAAATCGAAATCCAAATCTCAATCCTAATCCTAATCATAATCCTAAACCCACCTACAACCAAACGGGCCCTTATTAGGTATAACAATCACTTTTCTTATAAATTTAATAGACATGTCTAGTAACCGATGGAGAATCCAAGAAATTTAAATATGTGCCGCAAAAGAAATTACCTAAAGTTTTAACTTATATAAAATAAAAAGTACGATGTTTACACAACTCACATAACGGTTTTTTGTGTCCACAAAGAAATGATCAATCATCAACTGTGTGGTTTTCTTTGCTAAAAAAAATAAAAAATAAAAAATAAAAAATAAAATAAAAAAGCTGTATCGTTTTATAAAAAGGCTACAAGTCTTTAACTAGTACTACGTAATTAGTAAATAACTACTTGGGCTTTTTTCTAAACTAAATGGGCTTCAAGGCTTGTTTTGTTATTGGGTTTGAGCTTTGAGGAATATGCATATGTAGCACAAATGCTAATACTAGCTGGCACGTAAAAATTACATAAAAATTCTCCACTTCCATAGTTCCATGGCCTACTCATGTGTGGGACATGCCATAGGTAGCCACGGTGTAGATCCGCCCCTGCTATTAATAGCCACGGTGTGGATCCGCCCATGACTCATCACGCATGATATTCTGGTATTAACTAACAAACTCAGTTGTTGGTGTCAAGTGTCTCAAACGTCTAAGATTATATTATTTCAGTAGATGGCCGGTATACACTTGCATTACATAAACCATACTCAAAAGTATAAAAGAAACCAGTATCACGCATGATATTTTGGTATTAACTAACAAACTCAGTTGTTGGTGTCAAGTGTCTCAAACGTCTAAGATCATATTATTTCAGTTGATGGCCGGTATACAGTTGCATTACATAAACCATACTCAAAATTATAAAAGAAACCAACTTACAATAAAAAAAATAATGATAAATAAACTAGATAGATGTTGAGTTTTACTTATGGCTAATTGTTTAAAAGTGTATATTATTTGTTATTATTTTGACAATTTTACCCCTACACAATTATAAGGGTAAAATTATCAAATAATACAAACAACCGAAATATGATAACAAAAAACGAAATTCAAAAGTATGATCTAGACCAAATATATATATATATATTTATATATATATATATATATATATATATATATATATATATATATATATATATATAATAATATAATAATAAAAAAATAGTACGCTACACGAAACTAGAAAAAGTGTCAAGTAAAATACATTTATAAAAAATTACCCATTTTAATTATAACTTCTATTTACTAGTATAAGCCGTAAACTTGCTATAATCAGTTATTCGTATGCTTAATGGTGTTGGCCGTTGGATCTTCAATTTGTCGCATCCAGGATCTAAAGTGAAGAAAAAATGGGAACGCCTGGTAAGGTAGCACCTGCTTCGGCAATGAACACATTGCCACTGATGTACGCAGATGAGTCATGTATCAGGTACCTGGCTAGTCCAGTCAAGGCTGGATCAACCGTGCCAAATGTTTTCAAAGGAGCGGTTCTTAGAGCCACATTTTTAAGCCAATCCTTTTTAATTAGACCTTCCGTGATCTCAGACTTAAAAAGTCCTGGATTGATTGAGTTCACCCTTATCTTGTACATACCCAACTCCATAGCCATTATCTGTTCAAATTATTTAGATACCAAACGTTAGAACCAAGATAGAATAAATAACAATAAAAGGTGTCATGGGATTTTGAAAACAAATACGGAGTAAAAAGTTTACCGTTGTCAATGTGACAACACCCGTTTTTGAAGCAGAATAAGCGAGGCTTCCTGGTAATTGTCCACGATTAAGGCCCGAAATAGATGAGATATTAATAATCGAACCTCCTTGTTTTGCATCACGCATATGTATACAAACATACTTTGATACCAACCATGTTCCGGTCAAGTTTGTCGTCATAGTACTATCCCATTCTTCTTCAGATAAATCCAATGGATTGTGCACACTACCTAAAAGGCGGAAGTTAACTTCTATAAGCTTATTCCCAAGTGACATATCACATGTTTCATCTTGTATACACACCATAGGGTAAAAGCCATAAAATAACAACGTACTTTTCAAATTTTGCCGACTTGAAACACTTACTTTTTTATTACCTTAGTTCACCAACGAACTTTCAAAATTTGTTTCGAATTCACCCATATGACCAATTTATATTAAAATAATAACTGAAATAACTATATTACCCTATTATACTTTAAAATTTGTTCCGACTTCACCAACAAACTTTCAAAATTTGTTCTGACTTCACCCATATGCCGAGGGTAATATAGTCATTTCAGTTATTATTTTAATATAAACTGGTCATATGGGTGATTTCGAAACAAATTTTGAAAGTTCGTTGGTGAACTAAGGTAATAAAAAAGTAAGTGTTTCAAGTCGGCAAAATTTGAAAAGTACGTTGTTATTTTATGGCTTTTACCCCACACCATAAATACAAGTTGAGCAATATATGTCAAGAGCATGATTCATTTCAATTCATTAGAAAAAGTTAAAAAGTAAGGTGATATTCATGTCACATGTTTCTCACATGTTATGTCCTGTTTTGAAAAACTGTATTTGTTCAATCGGGCTTAAGGTCAACAAGTACCCAAAATGTAGATGTGAATAACATGTACCAAAACCTAGTCATCTATCCAATAAAGATAAAAATGTTGAAACAGTACACAAGATCAAGTCTTAACCACTTTTCGTCAAGAATGAATTCCAAGATAGCAAGTATAATTTACCGTTCCACTTCGTGGCGAAAGCGACCATGAACCAATTTCCGTATCAAGTACATTATTTGAAGTGAAAATTTCCAGAATAAACGTACATACATGTGTGTTACGAAAATGAACCTTTGAAAACTGTGTTACCAAAATCTACTATACGCGCAAATAAGTTTTCCACGTCACGATCATTTGCGCGTTACCTTATGATTACTACACATGTATTTTTATCAAATCAGGATTGAATTATAAGGTGACATGTGCACTACACCACTACATGCAAAAATGTTTGCTCTCCAAACTCATTTGCACGCATAATTGGTTAAAAGTAAAGGTTATTATGTAACACGTGGATGTGCGTGCAAATGAGTTTGCATTCCTATGTTATTTGCACGTCTAGTTTATTTAAAAGTAACGACAATTAAATTGGCATGTGTCTATACGTGCAAAGCATTTTGCACGTCATGTCTATGCATTCACAAATTGAATAGAAAGCAAACCAAAATAATATAAGTTTATACGTGCAAAATGAAAAGAGAGCAAACCAAAACGCACGCTCAGTTTTTATTTATTTATTTATTTATATATATGTATATTTATTCAACTAAGAGCACAAGGTATGCAAGGAACCAATAACACGTTATTGGTATGTCATATCAGCGCCACATCATACACCTCCCAATAACTCAAACAACCATCCCTCATAACATACCACTAACATCACCTGT
This sequence comes from Chrysanthemum makinoi, assembly GCA_910596185.1. Taxonomy (NCBI): domain Eukaryota; kingdom Viridiplantae; phylum Streptophyta; class Magnoliopsida; order Asterales; family Asteraceae; genus Chrysanthemum; species Chrysanthemum makinoi. The sequence continues at coordinate 122,848,804 of OU343223.1, read as the reverse complement.
AGGTTCCGCAAAATACCCCACCAAATATACTTCCCACTCACAATAAAAAAACACACACACACAAAAAGTGCATTTGGCTTGAGCTAGTGGAGTGGCTCAAGACACAAAAAAGTGCATTTGGCACAAGTTTGGCATGTTGGCCGGTAAGGTTGGCACATCAACGGCTCACCAATGGCACCCCATACCTTGTGCTCTAATAAAAATGGGAAATGTAGCACATGGCGTGCAAAACGAGACACAGTGCAAAAGCATTTGCACGCTTAGTACTTAATAGAGAATGGTAATAGGTGAAATTAGTGTCGGTCCTTGTTAATTTGGTTGGTGAGAATAGAGATCGGTAATTTTTTTTAATTTGAATGCATCAATGTATAATACTACAAATCTATGTCACACTCTTAATTTAAGAGTGGATTTTTTTTTTAATCTAAAATCATTTGTAAATTGTTACTATTAAATTAGAATTACAAATTCTTTCGATTTACATAAAGTTGTAAAGCAAACGAGCAATAAGCTGCACTGCTAATCATTTTTGAATTACAAAACTAATTCTTTTTAGAGTGGATTTTAAAATATCAAATCATTGTACACTTATGTGGCATAGAATCTTAGAAATGGCATGAGAAACTATATATATGCTTAGACGTTCGAAAAAAACAAGGTATATAAATGATTTTTTATTTTATTTTGGGACGTCCACATTCATCCAAACATTTCCAATAAACCCCGACACCTTTTTTGAATTTGATGTGGGTTTGTTTTTTACAGTTTCAATGAGGGTAGATGGAGTATTAAATATTTACCTCTTACACCCGCATTATTAATTAGACCATCGATACGACCAAATGCTTCCCACGCCTTTTTCACCGATGCTTTTATGACGGGACCCTTAGCACAAACGTCAAGCTCCACCGCCACAGCCCGAACATTGTTCGTTTGTCCAAGTTGGTTTATCTCATCGCATAGTGACTTGAGTCTGTCGACTCGGCGGGCTGCTGCAACAATTTGGCAGCCCGCTTTAGCCAGGTCTAGACACAACTCTCGACCAAGTCCGGACGAGGCTCCTGTGACCATGACAACCTTACCAGTAAGGTCATGCCATGGTTCTAGTTTGGAGGATATTATTTCACTAGCCATGGTTTAACTTTTGTTGTTTTTAGTTGAGATTCAAAGGAAATTCAAGGTTTTTGGCATGCACCGTAAAAGGTGTAGTTGGTGTGCGTTTTGTGTGGATGTTGTATCGAAATATAAAGGAAAAAAAGGACGAAAAGAAGTACAATGTGTTTGGTGTTGTTAGACTAGACCAGTAGGAAGTCAATTTGAAACCGCCCTTGAATTTACAACTAACAACCTTGAGCAAAGCGGCCAGACGGGTCAACCATAAAATAGTACTACCTCCGTCCCATTTTTATTGTCCCCCTTGACTTTGATCAATCTTTCTTATTCAACTTTGACCATTAATATATTTATTTCTGTTATATAACATTTGATGAAAATTATACCAAATGAAAAAACATTTAAAATCCAATACATTCATATATTTTTCATCAAGTATTATATAACACAAACAAAAATAATTATAATCAAAGTTAAATAAAAAAGACTAAAAGAGTCAATAAGAGACAATAATTTTGAGACGGAAGGAGTACTATAATTAATAGTTGCAATTTGGTCTATTATCATGGGATGTGCACCGTGTATGCATCAAGTTTATCAAGTTTTTAAAGATATACTACATCCGTCTCGTAATAATTGTCCACTTTGACTTTTTTAAGTATTTTTTATTCAACTTTGACCATAAATATTTTTATTTGTGTAATATAATATTTGACGAAAACTATATAAATAGATTAGGTTTTAAATGTATTTTAATTTGGTATAATTTTCATCGAATATTATATAACACAAATAAAAAAATTAATTGTCAAAGTTGAACAAGAAAGACTCAAAAAATTCAAAGTAGACAATTATTATAGGACAAAGGGAGTAATGCATTTAATATTTTGTTTTACATTTAATGTATAAGTCATTTAATATTAATAGTTTGTTTTTTTTTATTAGGAAAAATATTGCTTAATAATAACAAAGTTTAATAATTGTTCCAATTAAGTCACTCATATTTAAATTAATCACAAAAATCATTCAAGTTTAATTATAGTTCATTATTGCTAATTATTCAAAAAAACTATTTTTAAGATATTAATATATGCATTGTTTGGTTGTACTGTAGCAATAAATACCCACCTCTGAATTTCACTAACCCCAACAAACTTAATGTACAACTAACTTATGCACAGGTGAAAAGAAATACATGACATAAAATAATAACCAAGTTTGAAAAGTGTTTCGTTTTAGTCACTCATACATAAAAATTACATAATAACATAACACTATCGAAACTTTGAGTGACTAATATGAAACACTTTTCAAATTTGATTATTATTTTTTAATAAAAAAAACAAGTTACAGTGACTAAATTAAAACAAAACTGAAAATTGTTTACTATTTCATGATTTTCACCCTCTTTAATAAAACTTGATGTTTACAAGTCATTTTTCAAAAAGTCTTTAATAAATCTTTATTTAAATGGTTCAAATGATGCAAATAGTTTTTTTTTTTTTTTTTTTTTTTTTTTTCTTTTTTTTCCTTTTTTTTTTCTTTTTTTTAATAGTAAAAAATCATGTGTAAAATAACCCAATTGCAGACATGGACGGACCTATGTTAGAAGTATTGGTGGCCGTTGCCCCCCATGGCTAGCCGAAAAAGTTGAGATTATAGTGTAAATTTTTTTTAATATTGATTTTTTTTCGAAAGTGACCCCCAACAAAAACTCAAATTGCCCCCCACCCACATACTAAAATCCAACATTCAACACTCTAAAGCTTTATAAATCCTTTATCTCTAAGTAAAAATACACGATTTATCATTACGATCTTAGTTTTTTCTTTCACATTTTATTGCTATTGTAGAGAAAATAAATTTGCCTCCCACATTTTATTTTTTGGGTCCGTCACTGATTGCAGATGCTCTTAGTCGATGTGTGTAGACGCACGTACAAAATGGGAAAAGTTTAATAAATAAATAATGGTCATTTACATTTTCATTAAATAAAACAACTCATTTTCATCATTTTTATTAAAAATAAAATATTTCACAAACCATTAGTTCTTAGACAAGAAGTATCATCGGGACGAGAATTAAACTATCTTTATGTAGAGGGGCACTTCTATATACTTTCAATGAAATTTTTTTTTGACCTTTTTTGTAATATTTATGCTGTAAAAATCACATGTGACTTGTTATTTTCTTATCACATGTGATTTATGAAATCATATGTGATTTATGAAATCGCACTTGTTTTTTGCAAATGCAAATTTTAACACTAAAATAAAACTCAAAATGAAAAATTCGTCAAAAGTATATCAAAGTGTCCATCTATTGAAAGCTAAAAAAATTCCCGTCGCCATGGTGTATCTTTTATCGCTTAACGATTACCGTTTGCAAGATATTTCTCGGCGGTGTTGAGGACCATGTGTCAAAGCATATTTTTTATCTGCAAGATATTTGTATCGCTTATCCACTTCTTGGTGTTGAGGACCATGTGTCAAAGCATCTTCTATCCTCGGAGGCATTGGTTTGTAAAGAAAAGCCGTGAGAAGAATATGTTCTGCACATATTTCTCATACTACGAAGAGAATATAAGATGAAGAGGAAGAAAGAGTTAGACTAGTTTATGTAATTTTATAGGGAGATTGTTTTAAGGGATAATGTATATTGAGGTCACCAAACTTTTCATCCTTTGACAGATGGGCCACCAATTTACTGAAATGAAATTATAAGTCGTTCAATTATGTGTTTGTTTTCATTTACATCAATTCCGGCCAAATATATGCCAAAAAACTATAAAATATAAATAAGGAACCAACCTCTAACTTATCCAACCAATACGACTTGAAATATTTGATGTGAAATTACCAATTATACCCTTACTTTAAGTGTGAATTAATATTACTAAAAGTAATTTAGAAGAATAAATCTGAATTTCACGACTAGTTTTTTATTCGTATTCATTTAATATGTTAGTGGTGTGTTCATTCTTGCCACTTGATAATTATTCGGATTAAATTTGACCAAAATTAGTGTAAACGATGATAAACACATAGTTGGGGTGACTTATAAGTTACTTTCAATAAACCGATGCCCTATACGAGAAATACTTCAAAGTTGGGTGGCCTTCTCATATTAGGGGTGTGCAAGAAACCGAAAAACCGAACCTAAACCAAAAAAACCGAAAAACCGAAACAAAAAAAACCGAAACCGATTGAAAAACCGACGGTTCGGTTTTTATATTTTGAAAAAACCGAAGTTTTTGGTTCGGTTTGGTTTTAGCTTTAAAAACCGACCGATAGAAACCGAACCGAATTTAAAGAAAAAATAATATATCTTGCATTGTTGTTCATAAATAATATAAGTACTTTATCTTGATATCTTCCTTTTACATTACCGTTGTCAATGATGTATTTCAAATGTGTGATAACTCTGCTAATATTTTATTTTATAACAATATACATAACACATATGTGCTTTAAGGTAAAAAAAATAGGTAGACAAATGTCACAAGAACACATTAAGTTTAAATGTTAATGGTTGTTCCTGTTAAAGATGGTGCAATTACATCAAAAGATTGAAGAACTTGTTCCAACATTATTCTTTTTTCGTTTACACACTCTTCAATTGTTTCAGTGTACCTTTCAAGCTCTAACGGCACTTGATTTAAGACGGTTCTTTACCCGTTTTAGTATCGTTGTACCGGTACCGGTTTTAGATATGGTTCTATTGTATGATATATGTCAAATCTACTTTGAAAAAGCAAACCTCGATAAATCGTATAGAAACCAAAAAAACCGAAAAACCAAACCGAAAAAAAACCGACAACCGAAAAACCAAACCGACACAAAACCAAAACCGAATGGTTTCTAAAAATCAAAAACCGAAAATTTTCGGTTCGGTTTCGGTTTTATACAAAAACCGAGCCAAACCGAACCATGCTCACCCCTATCTCATATATTATCCCTTATTTGAAATTGTTTCTTTTTTGTAATTTTATGATTATATATGACATCAACTTATTTGATGAATGAGATTATCTTATGTCTTGTTTTGGTGAAGATCGCCCCATAAACCCTATTTATAGGATGGACATATTTTGGTATTTTGAAAGAAATTTTCTAGATAATATTATATTTTACGATGAAGATCACCCCTAAGCCTTATATATTTTTAACACAACACATGGGGAAAATTTTGAAAAAGAAAAAGAAAAAAAAAAAAACGACGATAATAATCAATAACGAATGATAATCGCTTTACTCAATCTGTTTTAACACAATAATATGGAATAAATCAAAGTTCAACATGTCTGAATAAAATGATACGTATATACTTGATTTTTGTGGGCTCTACATAGGGCTATAAACGAGCCGGTTGATCATGAACGGAGCTTTGTTCATGTTCGTTCATTTAATTTTAACTGAAAAAGTAAATGGACATAAACGTTCAAACGGACGAATGTTCTTGTACATGTTCGTTTATTAAGAAAATGTGTTGTTCATGTTCATTTATGTTCATTCATTAAGACACTAAACGAATCTTAAACGAATATAAACGATCGAACATAGATGAACGTAGAAAAACAAATATAAACTTTATTAAATTATCCATAATATTTTGTTTTATAAATATTTTTTTTAAACAAACCAGTTTTAAAAGTATACAATTAAAATATGGATATACGAACATAAACAAATAAATGTACAAAAATGAACATTAATAAATGCATAATCAGATGTTCACAAACATAAATGAAAGGACACGACTTTTGTTCATGTTCGTTCATTTAACTAAACGAATGTAAAATATTGTTCATGTTTGTTCATTAAATAAATAAACGAGCATAAACGAACTTTTTACCTAACGATTCATGAAATATTCACTGAACGTTTAGTTCGTTTACAGCCCTAGCTCCACGTAGGTGATATATATTGAAGTCTCTCGTCGGTATCAACTGTTACGTAGAGTTGTTGGTCTAATGTGGGGTCAGTTAGGTGATGATGAACTTATTAGGCAAATGTTTATTCCCTGGTAACACATATATCGTTTTAACAATGTCGATATGATGGCTTTTTTACTGATAATTATTGCATTGAGAAATGAAGTGTTTCTGGTTATTATGTGTATCGCCGAGCACATTCGATTTGACATTGTAATTACCCAAAGGATAATTTACTTCTAGGTTTTAAACCTCATCGTGTGTGTCACACACCTAAACTTTTCAAATCGATTTTCTTTTAACATGGTATCCTTCCATGCCATATCTTATCGTTTTTCGTACACAAAACAAGACACTCCTCATGGATTTGGGAAACTTTGGTTTTTGGTAATGAAAAGCCTTCATCACTCTACGCCATTATCAAAACATTTGTTGGAACCTCATCATTAAAAAGGAAGTGTACGAAGTACGCCGACCCTTATTTACCCGTGACTATTTTTCTAATTCTAGGTTCAAGTTTAACAACTTTTATGTTCATCACAAAGCCTTCATCACTTTGTGGCATTACCAAAAACATTTTTTTAACCAACGGTTAATACAAATATCGTCCAAAAACGTTATTTATATTTTATAATTTTTACTTGAGAAAATTTCTTAAACGAACAATATTCTATCCTACTTTACGAAACAGGTTCTCGCACAGGGTATTTACGAAAATGAACTTTTAATGTTATCCGTTGGATCTCTTAAAACATAAAATCCCAACCCTACACGTGTATTGCCCCCGAGTGGTGGGCGTGGTGCTTGCCGCGCTGGCGTGGCGCTGGCGGCCTGGGCGTGGCCCGGGCGTGGCTGGGGTGGCTGTGGCCTGGGCGTGGCCTGGCATCGTGGCCATGCTGGTGGGCTACCTGGCGTGGAGCTATGGGAGGTGCATGGTGGGTTGGGCGAAGTAAGGTGAGCCTGGGCGTGGAGCTTTGCAATGGTGGCTAGAAGATGGTTGCTACAAAAAGTAGACAAAGACAACACGGGTGAAAATGACATTTTTTTGGTCACTTTGGTAAAGTGTGGGAAAACGGTTCAGTTTCGTATTATGAATGTGTATATGGTTCGTTTGGGTAATTTGCTTTTTTTACTTTGTTTTGTTAACGACAAAAGTAAATTTTATTTTTGTAAAGTATAAAGCTTGTCAAGATTATTATACATTAGTACAAGCTTTCCATAAATAAGTCTTCAACATTTAAGCATTTGCATCTTATCACATTTTGATTAACTACATATCAATTCACATAGTTAATCTTTTAAACTATAATGTGGATCAACATTTTTAGATCAAGCATGTTTAGTTTCTTAAACAAAACATTACATAAGTATTTACTTATATAACATGTTAATTCTAAAAATGGAAAATTACATATTACATCATGGCTTGCATCACATTGGAAATCTTTAGAAGATTTTATAGAATATTTTGTTTAGATATTCACTCATCATATCTTACATAATCTTTGAGAGATTTGGATGATCTTTGAAAGATTTTTTGTGATGTCCACTGTCAGACTGGCGGAACCAAAAATTATAAAGGGCGGACCCCTTTTTTTGGTTCCGTCCAGTCTGTGATCTGCTGATCACTTCGCCTATAAATAGCAAGCCAAACCAAGTTGTTTTCTCATCCCTCATTAGCATAAAACACATACATTCTCTCATTCTATTACATCTATCTCAGTTTCATTTCATTTTAGTGATCATCTTTTGTAGCAAAGAAGATCAAGGCATAATCAAGCTTCAACAAATAGTTGGAAGTCTTGTTTGTTTTATTGTTGTGTGAATCATTATTATTCATACATCATTGTTGTACCAAACCATCTTAAACCTCTGAGTGTGAGTGGTTAGTATTCTAGTCCTCAAAATACATGGTATGTTGGGAGTGGTTGTACCGTTGTAAAAGAACTCGACATTCAGCTTTGTGTCGGAAATATGTAAGCGGCGTGTAAAGGTTTTCTCCGCCGGTTAAAGGAGCTTGTTGATTAGTGAAGATAACTCTCGAGTTGGAGACTCGGGGAGTGGAGTAGGATAAGGAAAAAGAGTCCTTGTAGACCGAACCACTATAAACAACTTTCTCGTGGTTTGATTGTTTCTTTCCTTACTTACATATTATCTATTGCTTACATATTATTCATTCTTCACTAACACATCATTAATCTATATTGATTGATCTCACAATAAGTTTTCGAAACAATTAAAATTTTAAACGGTAAAACTATTCAACCCCTCTTCTAGTTTTCCACAATTGGTACCAGACCCTCGTTGCTCAAGATTTTTCTAAAATATATTGTATTTTATAAACTTGAAACGATCTATGGATTCCGAAAACTTTAAAGAACGGCAATCTATGCAAAGACCACCACTTTTTGAAACCAATGGATTTATCTATTGGAAAAATCGTTTTGAAACATATGTGAAATCAAAAGATATAGATCTTTGATTTGTTATCATTAAGGTGATTTTAATCCTACAACAAAAGATATTTCAAATGATGAACAAAAAAATAATAGGTAAAAATAATGAAGCTAAAATGATGCTTTATAATGCTTTGCCTAGAAAGGAATATGAAAGAATTTTTATGTGTGAAACCGCCAAAGACATTTGGGAATCTTTAATAATTACACATCAAGGGAATTCACAAGTTAAGGATAACAAAATTGATCTTCTTGTTCAACAATATGAATAATTTGTTATCCCTGAAGATGAAACCATTAATTGTGGATTTGCTCGTTTTAATACTATTGTCACTTCTCTTAAAGCAATTGGTGAATCTTTTCGTAGCAAGAACTTTGTTAGGAAATTTCTTAGAGCACTCCATCCGAAATGGAGAGCAAAAGTAACGGCTATTGAGGAATCAAAAGATCTCTCAATAATGTCACTTGACGAGCTAATTAGAAACCTCAAAGTACATGAAATGGTGATGGAGAAAGATTCAGAGATCATCAAAGGCAAAAGAGAGAAAGTCAAATCCGTTTCTCTTAAGGCAAGAACGGAATCTAGTGATGATGAAGAATCTTGCTCGAATAGTGAAGACGAAGAGTATGCCATGGCCGTAAGAGATTTCAAGAAGTTGTTTAGTAGAAGAGGAAAGTTTGTAAGGCAACCCCGAGATAAAAAGAAGTCATTCTGAAAAGACCGAGATAACAAAAAGGAAAAAAGTGAAAGGAAGTGCTTTAGATGTGGTGATACAAGTCATCTAATAGGAGATTGCCCCAAGCCACCTAAAAGCAAAACTCAACGAGCTTTTGTAAGTGGTGCTTGGAGTGAAAGTGATGATGATGAAGAACCAAGTAAGGAAGAGATCGCTCTCATGGCACATGAATCAAACAAGGTACATTCCGACTCATCTTACTCCTCTATTGATGATGACACCTTGCAAAAAAAATATAATCAATTATGTGAGCTTAGCTTAAAAATCATAACTAAAAACAAGTTTTTTAAAACTAAAAAGGAATTTTTAGAAAACGAAGTTTATGAGTTAAAAGAAAAGGCAAAACGATTAGAAAAAGGCAAGACTAATGACGATGGTTGTAAATCATGTCAAGAGCTTGGTCTTGAAATAGAAAAGCTAAAACTCACACAGGAGGTTCTCATCGAAAATAATTCTAAATTTAAAAGATTTAACAAAAACATTTCTTGTGCCGATGAAATAGTAAAAATTCAAAAAGTACCAGGAAATACAAGCGGATTAGGTTTTAATGAAGTCATGATTCCAAGTAGTCAAACCAAAACAGCCGGAAAAGACAAACAAACTGTCCCAACTGCAACAGTACACCACGGACGAGACGGAACCAAAAATTTGGGTCCGTCCGTTGAAAATTTTGGTTCCGTGGTTACTACAGTAGGACGACAAGTTTGCAAAACGGACCGTAGTGAATTTGTCAAAGTTACTAAGAAATCTAAATATGGTGTTAAACAAAAACCTGCTGTTACAATAGGAGTAGGAATTGCTAAAAATGAATTTAGATATAAAACCACTCAACAAAGGCCTAAAACACCTATTGCCAAATGCCCCTTTCCTAAAAGCAACTACAACATACAACCCAACTATCAACATACCGGTTGGAATCAAAACTACCCTAGACCATATCAAACTCCTAATTGCATGTCATGGAACCCATATCCATCATTTCCATATATGAACCAAGTAAAATGTATGTTTAACCCAAACGGACCCATGAGATATTGGGGACCAAACGCTTGAGTTATATGTGTCATAGGTATGCTTAAAAGTCGGCTTAGAGCCTGATGAATGGATAAAAGATAGCGGATGCTCAAGACACATGACGGGAAACAAAAGCTTCTTCTCAACATACCAAGAGTATGACGGAGGTAATGTTACTTTTGGTAGCAATCTCAAAAGCAAAATCATTGGCAAAGGTACGATTGCTCATGACTCTCTAACTATTGAAAATATTGCTCATGTTGATAGACTAGGATTTAATCTACTTAGTATTAGCCAACTATGTGATAAAAAGTATAAAGTACTATTTGAAAAAAATGGTAGTAAAATACTAAAAGACGCTATCATCATAGCAAAAGGAGTTAGGAAAAATAACATATACTTCATGAAAATAGATAGAACATCTAAAGACAAACTTTGTCTAACAACCTTAGATGATAACTCTACCCTTTGGCATAGACGTCTAGGTCAAGCTAATATGAGACTCATTCAATCCTTATCCTCAAAAGAGCTAGTTAGAAACTTACCTAAGTTGAAATATGACCAACTCTTTTGTGAAGCTTGCAAAATTGGGAAACAAGTTCATAGTAGCCATAAGGCTAAAAACATGGTTTCCACATCTAGGTGTCTAGAGCTTTTGCATATGGATTTTTTTGGTCCATCCGCTATACAAAGTTATGGAGGAAACTTCTACACTTTGGTGATAGTAGATGATTACTCAAGGTACACTTGGACAAAGTTTTTGAAAACTAAAAATGAAGCTTTTGATAAATTTGAAATACTTAGTAAGAAGATTCAAAATCAACTAGGTTCTAACATTGTGTCGATCCGAACGGATCATGGTCGTGAATTCGATAATGAAACACAATTTAGAAACTTTTGTGATACTAATGGTATAACACATAACTTTTCGGCTCGTTGAACACCCCAATCTAATGGGATAGTAGAACGTAAGAATAGGACTATTCAAGAAATGAGTAGAACAATGCTTAATGAACAAAACATACCCCAAAAGTTTTGGTGTAACGCCGTTGACACTTCTACCTACATTTTAAATAGAGTCCTAATACGTCCTTTTTTGAACAAAACACCTTATGAAATTTATAAAGGCAAAAAGCCTACTTTAGGATACTTTAGAGTATTTGGATGCAAATGTTTCATTTTAAATACCAAAGACTATCTCGCCAAATTTGACCCAAAATCTTATGAATGTGTGTTTCTTGGTTACTCCACAAACTAGCAAAGCATACATCGTTTTAAACAAAGAAACAATGAGAGTCGAGGAATTGTTAAACATAAGATTTGACGAAAGTCCACCTCTCTCTAAGACATCACCTTTGGTAGATGATGACTTAGTTGAAAGTCAAGAAAACAATGATAATAACAAGAAAGATGAACCATTAAACAAAGATATTATAAATATCAAAGAATCCAAAAGTCATCCTTTAAAAAAAGTCATAGGACAACTTAATCAAATAAAATTAAGATCACAAGCTCAAAATCAAAGTAACTACTTTTGTTTTGTATCATCCATTGAACTGAAAAACGTAAACGAAGCAATAAAAAATGAATCTTGGGTAATAGCTATGCAAGAGGAGCTAAACCAATTTATTAGGAATGACGTATGGACATTAGTTCCAAAACCTAAAAATCAAACTATAATTGGAACAAAATAGGTTTTTCGAAATAAAATAGACAAAAATGGTATAGTGTCTAGACACAAAGCTAGGCTTGTGGCACAAGGCTATAATCAACAAGAAGGTATTGATTACGACGAAATTTATGCACCGGTAGCTAGGCTCGAGTCTATTAGAATCTTACTTGCATATGCATGTGCTCACAACTTCAAACTTTTTCAAATGGATGTTAAAAGTGCATTCTTGAACGGTTTCATAAATGAAGAAGTATATGTTGCACAACCTCCCGGATTCACCGACTTTGAAAAATCAACTCATGTTTTCAAACTCAAAAAGGCTTTATACGGACTTAAGCAATCACCAAAAGCTTGGTATGATCGACTTAAGACTTTTTTAGTTGAACACAAATACACCATGGGATTAGTAGAATATACTCTCTTTACTAAGAAAAAGGAATCACATATTATCATAGTTCAAATATACATAGATGACATCATATTCATATCAACTTGTCAAGAGCTATGTGATGATTTCTCTAAAATCATGCACGACGAGTTTGAGATGAGTATGATGGGCGAGTTAAACTTCCTTTTAGGACTTCAAATTAAACAACTAGAAGATGGTATATTCTTCAACCAATCTAAAAACATAAAGGACATGCTCAAGAAATTTAGTCTTGAAGACTCAAAACCTACTAAAATACCCATGTCCTCGGAAACTAAACTCACTAAGGATGAGGAAGGTGAATTCGTAGATAACACTAAATATAGAGGAATGATTGGTAGCCTACTTTATCTCACGGCTAGTAGACCCGACATTATGTTTAGTGTTTGTCTATGTGCTCGCTTTCAAGAAAATCCTAAAACATCACACCTAGAAGCCATAAAAAGAATATTTAGATACATTAAAGGCACTACATGTTTAGGATTATGGTATCCCAAAGGAACGGGTGTAGAAACCATAGTATATGCCGACTCAGACCATGCCAGAGACTATGTCGATAGAAAGAGTACAAGTGGTATTTGTACTTTTGTTGGACAATGTCTCACCTCATGGTTCTCAAAGAAACAAACTGCCCTCGCTATCTCAACTACCGAAGCCGAGTACGTCTCAGCCGGAAAGGCATGTCAACAAGCTCTTTGGATGAAGCAAGCTCTCGTGGACTACGGAATTCAACTCAACGACATCTCTATACTTTGTGACAACACAGGAGCCAATGATCTTAGCAAAAATCCTGTCCAACATACCCGAACGAAACATATTGAAATTCATCATCACTTCCTTCGCGACAATGTTCAAAAAGGAAACATCTCAATCAAGAAAGTCTCCTCCGAAGATAACATTGTCGACATCCTAACAAAACCTCTTAAACGAGAACCATTTACTCTTCTTAGACTTGGTTTAGGATTAATGGAACCAAACACATAATAAATAAAAAAAACATTGCTTAAAACTTAGAATGACCAAACACAACAAATTAGCAAAATTCTGCTACTGTTCCCATAGAACCAATTGTCAACAAAGACGGAACCAAAATATTAGGTCCGTCTGGTCAGTGGTTCACTCAGTACAAAAATTTTGAACTATAGAATACTTCCTTCTTCACAACCCACATAACCAAACGACCTACAAACACACATAACTCATAATTGAGGTTTCTTCTTCAACTAATCTCAGCCAAAATCAACCGAGATCCATATGGAATGGAACTCACCGAGCTTAAGTCTCACTTCAAGAAATGGGAAGAACTTCTTAGAGCCAATGTCATAAGCACCATAGGAAACCGTGACCATATCAATGCTTGCCTTTGCTACATGCTCTATAGCTTGTCCACCCGTCAACCATTCAACTTGGCATACTAAATTGCTAAGAGGATGGACGACATTCCCACTCAAGGAACCGTTGCTCTTCCCTACGGGATGCTTCTTACCCGTCTCTTTAGAGCTTTTGCACCCATTCCACCAAGTCCTAGAGGGGTAAAACTTGACTATCCTCTTATCCCTCTCATATTTGTGCCATTGAGTGATGAAAGGGTAGCCAAGACTAAGACCAAAGGAAAACAGCCACAACCTCTTACTCCTTCAACTTCATCATCAAATAGCTCGGAAGATGGACTCCCTAACTGTAAGCTCCCGGAAAATTTCAATGTACTTAAAACCTTAATCAGAAATTAAGCACGATTTATATTATCATGAAATGCATATCATTTGGCATATGCATGATCAACGCAGCTTGAGCGTTCATAAATATACCATTGTGATCAGAACGAAATTCCCCACGATCCTGATAATCTTAAAATACGTAACAAATACGTAAAAATTTGTAAAAATACGAAATAAATTATAATAAAAATATATTAAAATTCGTATTGGGCCTCGGAACTTATTGGATTTCATACCACCTCATGACCCAACCCGACAAGTTATTGGGCCTCGTATACCACCTGAATCAAACCCACATTTCCTTTGGGCCTCACGATAACTTAAGCCCAACCCACCCAATATTTTGTTTGGGCCTACGCCAGTTTGTAATTCGAGCCCAATACCAACTAAATGTGGGCCTTTGCTTTCTTTGTACACGAATCCACCAACGAAGCCCAACTCCTTTTTACTTTCTTCCTTAGGCCTCGTCACATATCCAACCCAACTCACACATGAATTTAACAAAATAGCAACTTTGAAATAATATTGCTCTTGTGAGATTTGTAACCGGTCGAGGGAGAGAACAAAGAAACCAAACCAAGTAAAACTAGAAAACATTTTCCTTGGATCCTAAACCTTTCGTGTATGGGTAAACAAAAGAAGACATACACAACATTAGCCACCCTAAAAATCAATAATATAATACCCTAAACTAGATTGACCATGCTTTGACTTCTATACACAATGGATAATGTGTTTTCTTGTGTCTAACTAGCTCAACATACCACTCTTTTGTTCCCAAAGTTTCGGCTGCGATAGGCACGCCTAAGACCAAGTGCAAAGTATCACATGTCTAATATTTCTATGCCTAGGTAATCTAAGGAGTAAAATATGAGAAAGACCATGCCTAAGCTTCTTTATAAGTCACCACAAGACTTAGACTTACACACACAACACTATCACAAGGCAAACTCACTCAAACACTTACACTCTCTAAACATCAATCGTCCACTGTGGAAACGAAAAGAAATGGAAGAAAACGTTGCATTACATGGATCTAGGAAGACTTGGGTAAAATATGAATACGGGTAACATAATAAGGAGAACAAGGGGATTCTCGTTAGGCACTAACTCTCGTTCACTTCTCACACGAATCGTCACCACTCACTTGAGTGTAGTAAGTCTCTTCCAACTTGTTTCCATTCCATTTCGTAGTTTACATATAGTTATCACACGTTTAGAGGTTATGTGCACCATTTCAATACACTACTCGTAAGCTAAACTTGATCAAGACACACATGTTTACACTTGTCTAATATGTTAAGTAAACATCACAAACCGATAAGGAACTCTCGGACACTTTTAAAACCAATGCAAAGTGATATTGGGCCTAAAGCCCAATTGTTAAGCCCATTAAGCCACGACAAGTCCAAATAAAGCTCAACCCGGCCCAATAAGTCTATAACAAGCCAATAAGCTATAAAAATGAGTTAGAAATAAGTTGAAATCGTTTTACAAAGTTTTCGTCTTATAAAAATGAATTTCGGACTTAATTTGCAATTATTTTTGTCCTTGGGTTAAAAGTGTAACTTTTCAGAAGTTAAAGGCATGTTTTAAAAACATATATACTTATGCATGAAAAGTCTAAGGACTGTTATGGTCATTTTCGAAAGTGTAGGGGTAGGGAATCACGTGCATGCGCACGTATAAAACCACAAGGACCAATGTTGTCATTTACTCAAACTAGTTATAAATAAAGTTTTGGGTGAAAAGTGTCAAATTGGAAAAGACAAGGTTTAAAGCGTATAAATATAACTTGGAGGGCCGTTTTCGTAAAAGCAGTTTTACCAAGGGGTAAAATTGTCAAAACTGAAAGTTTCTGAAAGTTTTGGTATAAAAATATAATCGGGTATAAAGTGTCATTTTCTCAAACTTGGAGGACTAAACTCGTACTTTTCGTAACTTGAGGGTAAAAAGTGTAAATTCGGGAAAAGTTTAGAAAAACTTATAATCTTATCGTAACTTCGTAAAAACGAGTATTTTGATCATATGAGTATATTATTTTCGGATATCGATAAACATATTTCATATATGAATATATATACATACATATATATATATATATATATATATATATATATATATATATACATACTATTAGAAAATAATATATATATATATATATATATATATATAGGTTTGGGTTATTATGAAAAGTTTCTTAAAATGAAAAGAATGAGAAGGCATGTGGAGGTGACATATGTCACATTTGCCACATCATCATGCCACATCACCATACCCCCCCCCCCCGGCGAAAAAAAAAATTTCTCGCCAAATTTTTTTTCCCTGCCAAATTTTTTTACTGCATCACAGTTATAAAGTTACTGGATCACAATCATGATTTTAGTGCATTAAGGTTATAAATTACTGCATCACAGTTATAAAGTTACTGCATCACAATCATGATTTTAGTGCATTCAGGTTATAACCTTGATTTTAGTGCATCATAGTTGATGCACCTTAACTATTAACTATGATACATTAACTTATAATAAAGATGCACCAGAACTTATTAGTGCATTAAGGTTATAAGTTACTGCGTCACAATTATGATTTTAGTGCATTAAGGTTATAAATTACTGCATTACAGTTATAAAGTTAGTGCATCACAATCATGATTTTAGTGCATTAAGGTTATAACCTTGATTTTAGTGCATCATAGTTGATGCACTTAACTATTAACTATGATGCGGTAACATATAATAAAGATGCACCAAAATTTATTAGTGCATTAAGGTTATAAGTTACTGCATTACGGTTATAAAGTTACTGCATTATAATCATGATTTTAGTGCATTAAGATTATAAGTTACTGCATCACAATTATAATTATGATGCAGTATTTTTATAACTGTGATGCAGTAATAAATTTTGGCGGGAAATTTTTTGCGGGAATTTTTTTTTGGGGGGGGTGGGGGTGGGGGTGACACATGTCACATGATATGGCATGGTGATGTGGCAAAGGTGACACATGTCACCTCCACATGCCTTCTCATTCTTTTCTCTATAAGAAACTTTTCATTTTAACCCTACCATATATATATATATATATATATATATATATATATATATATATATATATATATATATATATATATATATATATATATATATATATATATATATATATATATATATATATATATATATATATATATATATATATTGTTGTTCCCCGTTCACTATCGTTTAAAACAGTTTAAGAATAAAAAACAAGTTAATAGTAAACAATGACAGAAATTAAAATAAGTAAAACACACAAAGTAATTTTCAACATCATATTCTTTATTAGAAATTAATCAAAAATAATACGTTACCCAAGTACTTGTGAAATAGTACTTGGGATTGAAATAACAAAGTTTGGTGACTCCTCTCTAAGCTTAGGCTAAGTCTGAGCACAACTCTTAGAGCTAACTGAGCTATCTCAGGAACTAAGTTGTATTTGGAGGAGTGAAAAGATGGCTTGCGTGTATGTGTGTTTTTACAATTCACAAGCTTAACCTTTTCACTCCATCTCTTATGCTATTTATACATGTATGAGTTTTAACTCTTTCCTAAGTGAGAAACTGACATCATACAGAAGACAAAATACTGATGTATTTTGTCTCTGTTTACAAAGACTATTCTAGGTAAGAGACAAGACTACTTTCCTAAGGTCAGTGATGACACTGAGCCTGATCTTTAGCCATTCAGGGAAAGTTGACTTTGGTTGATAAGGACTTCGTCTTATCTGATTCAAACTTATCCCGCCTTGTCCCGCTCATTCTTCAGTATTTACATCCTTCAGTCTTCTACTTTAGTTTGTCTTCAGTGTAAGCAGTTGGAGAGGAGTCTTGGGGATTCAGTGAGTTAATGTCATCACTCACTGAATCCATCATCTTCTTCTTGACTCAGTCTTCACCCTTTAAGTTCCGCCTTACTGAGTGGAGAGACTACTTCTATGCCTCGTACTTAGTATCCCGAAGATGACTCACTGAGAGGCTATGCACTCAATTACCTGTTTAGTGTTTAGCGGACTAAACACTTGGGCTATTTTCTATTCAAATCCTAGATTAAGGGGTTTGGGTATTTACTGAACCCAACAGTCTCCCCCTATTTGGATATACAAATAGCCTAAGTGTTTGATCAGTGTAAGTGAGCAAATGGCTTCTTCTTACACTGAATGTACTAATGAATACAATAAGGAACACTGAATATTTTAACAAAAACATACATCGTTTATTGATCAAATTACAAGGTTCCTATTACTAGTACAAAAGATAATTCAAAATGATCAGTCTAAATGGATTCCCAGTGCTTCAAGCTTGACTTTATTTGTGATCAGTGTTTCCCTGTCAGGATGCTCTCTTATCTTGGCATTTAAGTCAGCACAGAACTTGATATTTGCAGGAGACTGAATTTGAGAAGACACTGGTATGTAGCTTAGCATTGTTGCCACTCCTGCCTTATCAATATCGCTCCACCTTTGGAACGCTGGGTTTCCATACTCATCAATGAAGAATAGACCTCTTTCAGGCTTCTCAATCACTAAACAGTTCACAAACTTAACACCTTCAGGCGGCTCCCTGTTGCACTCGAAACCAGGTACTTTTATTTCAGGCTGGAACTCAACCCTCTTTCTTTTGCCAGTGGATGATTGTGGTTGAGATCCTTGAGGTGCAGTTAAGGTAGGATGAATTACCAGTTGTGCTGGTGAATCCCTCAGTCTTTCATATCTTTTACTGAACATCTTCATCAGCTCCTTAACCACCGCATTTTGCTTCTTTTTCATTATTGGACCAAGTTCATCGAGTTCAGTGATCCCAAAGTCAGTGAATTTTAGGGGATCATGAACCTTGAAATGCCTTTTATCAACCCCCCTGTAGACGTTCATTGCCAGTGGTTTAGACCTGGGATGATTTTGACATCGTGATCTTCTCGTGCGTCTACGCTTGTCATTGTCCAATTATAATGGTCAATTCTTGCTTTCCTGATGGCTGCAGATCTTTTGTTCTTTTCTTCCAACTGCTTTTCATTTCACCATTTTCTGCTGAGCATCCTTGAACTTCGTCTCCGCCTGACCCTTTTCAAGTTTCTTAGCATCTATCCCAATATTTTCACTTCCTCAGAACTACTTGTACCATTGCTTCTTTGCTCTTTCTTTCCTCTTCAAAAGTTTTTTTCCTTTCCTCCTTAGAAAGGTATGCACTTAGCTGTTGTGGTGTGAGCAGGTACTCAGTGTTGCCGATTTTAAAGGGAATCTTCTCAGGCTCAGGAGGTGTTGTCATTATGCCTTTTCCTTTGTCATGGCCTGAAGAAGAAGATGCCACCAGGGGCGGTGTTGTAGTTATTGGTGTGATTACTGTTAGTGTTGTTGCTGAAGGTGTTGGTGGTGGGATGGATGAGATGGGTATTGCTGAGACTGGTGCAGATGATGATGTTGGAGCTACAAATACTGATGGTGTTGGCTCCCCCTCAGTGTGAAGAGGAGTTTCTACAGCAGTATTCTCCCCTCAACCGCTGCCGGAGCGGTGAGGGCAAGATTTGGTGTTGGTGCTGAGGGGGAAGGAGCTGCTTGACCCTTGAAGGCCTGATAAATTTCAGTGATCATTGCCTTCATATCTGAAGTATCTGTTTGAATGCCAGTGACCTTTGCTTCCAAATTAGCATGAGATAATTCCAAGGCTGTCATCCGAGGCCCAAGATTCCAAGCCATGGAGGATGATGCCTTAGCCAGATTAGCCACCTGAGCATCAAGAGAACCCAATGTAGATTGTAGGGACTGAACAGAACTCTGTAGACCCTAAACATTTGCAGACTGAAGCATATCAACCAGGTCAGTGAGACGGGAGGAATTCTTCATATAAACTTCAGTGGCTTCCAGCACTTTAGAATTGAGTGTTGGGTCCTCCTTGACAGTCTCCTTGATATCATCAATTGATGAGCCACACTTCTGAAGATACTCTCGAATTTTACCCAGGTTTGCATTCTGTTCGTCAATCTGTTGATACATAACATCCCTATGTTCGTGAACATTTTCATTGAAGGTGAGCACATCGGATTTAAGATCAGCGTAACTGGCAGCTGCTTCAGTGTGTTGATCCCACAGTGTTTCAGTGACCCCAGAGTATAACCTTCTTGAAGCTTTGGTGATCCACTGAACAAGCTGCCTTTCAGTAAGTGGGAGAACATTATCAAATCTTTCAAATTCATCAGTGGAGGAAGAGGAGTCATCATTTTCATGCCGGAATGGTGATTCAGTATGTTTCTGTGGATCAGGCTGAGGCTCTTGTTCAAATTGAACCTCATCGTCCACTTCTTCTCCCGCTGATAAAACTTCATCATCAGTTTCAGCAAGTTTATCTTCCGAAAAGAGTATTCCAGTAACATCAGCAACGGTTAACAAGGGGCTGGTGATGGGTTCCATATCAGCGGGTGGTATGTTTCCCTCTGAGTCTTTTTCCCCCGTTGACCCCTCGGACATGGTGGGCGTTTCCCGTGCCTTCGCTGGAGTCGATTGGTTGTGGGTTCCATATCGGCGGGTTGTTCCTTTCCTCTGAGTCTTTGTCCCCGTGACCCCCGAGACACGGTGGGCGTTTCCCTGCCTTTAGCGAGTCAAGTGACAGTTATATCTCTATCAGCGGGTTGTTTGGTTCCCTCTGAGTCTTTGGGATCGATCAGTGTGCCCTCAGACAAAGGCTTTGATTTGATAATGTCATCCTTGGGCGATGTGGAAGGCGCTCCCCTACCAGCGGGTTGTATGTTTCCCTCTGGATCTTGGGGAGTAGTGGTTGTGACCAAGGGCACTAACTGTGATGTATCAGTGTCCTTCGTTGTCACAGGGGTTGATGTTACCTGGTCACCAATGGGTGTCAAATCAGTCTTAGGCCTTCTTTGCCTTTTGGCCAGTGCTATAGAAGCCTCAGGGTCCTGAGACTTGGGTTGGGTCTTAGTCCCAGTCTGAGACTTCCCCCTTTTCTTTAAAGGAGCAGGGTTAGGAGACACTGATTCCCTTTGGTTGTTTACATCAACCATATGGGCCGTCAATTCAATGTTTGTGACAAGGGATGGGTCCTTTTGAAAATTTGATTGGCTCAGGATGCCAGGTAAAGCACAAAATTTTTCTTCCTGGGGATAATTTGTACCCAGTAACACTTGCAAAGCACAAGAGACAAACCTAGGATACGAAATGTATTTCGTCCTAGTTTTGCTCTGTAGCTTGGTTACGAGATGTAACACCCCCAAAAATAACTCAGCGGAAGCATACAAGTATTGGGGTGCTACTAAATTGATATCACAACATAAGCATAGAACAACGGATTTTCATAAATAAACTTTTATTTATTTCTTAAAAACAATGTTTACATTTTTGATTTGGTGCGGAAAATTGCCCATTATAAAAAGGTGGTCCCAAAGACATAAATCGAGTCGTCTATGACCAGCCATGCCTTTGCCTTGCGCCTCCAAAGATAAGCTATCACCTCAAAACCTGAAGATACATGCTAAAAGGGGTCAGCTTACGCTGGTGAGTTCATAGGTTTATTTAAAAAAAGGATTTTAGTACACTGTTTCAAATTTGGTTTTTGATGATCATTACGTCTTGCATAATGTCATAAAGTTTATGGTTTCAATTCATAAAAGAGATTTCATTAGTGGACTATAAGTAAACTATATGTACATTACAACGAATATAATGTCATATATTTAATCTATTACGCTAGCACTAAGTTCATGCAACCGAAGCTACGACAGTTTATGTATCCACAAGGAAGTCATACAAATAAGGAGTCCATGGCGAGTGTTTATCCCAATACACTCGGTCCCGACATGCTATATGTTTCGCCTTGACCCAAGCGGGGTCAACCGAACAGGGAAGTCACTCCCAATAGATCTATTTATAACATTTGCGCTTCCTAGCAGGAATTGACGGTTCATGAATAGGGCAAATTTGGGATCTAAAGTCTTAGGCTAAGCTGCGTAATATTCTAGGTCAAAGGTTTTGGTGTGGTCCTTAAAGCATCTAGGTATGATGTATCTTAAAACATATCAATCAAAGGGCATAGTATGCATAGAATGCAGAATTTTAGTAATTAAATCATTTGAGTAAAAATGAGCATGTATCTTCCCCCAAAACAGTTATAAAAAAAGTAAAAGTAGGGGCTATGAAACTCACCTTGGCAATGTGCAATATGAAGCCTAAAGGGAATTAAATCGAGGAGTGATAGTGCACGGCTCCGACACGCAACCTAATTAATACGGAAATTTAGTCTTTATGTTTAAGACTCGATAAAGTTTAACGAACTTTATAAATTTTAAATGTTGTTGTTGTTGTTGTTGTTGTATGACCAAATGATAATACTTGGAAGGGTACACGCAGAAAAGATATCAAGGATGAACAAGACTTCGGTTTGATGATAACCGAATGACGATGTACGAAAAGTGAGTACATATGTTAAAAGACTTATCGTCTTCTGTGAATATCATGAACAAAGGTTATATACTAAGTGTACATGTATATTTACTTTCATGCTGTTATTAATTGTTAAAATAGATGTCTCTAACAAAATTTAAATATGGCTTAGCACTTGTTCATTTGTAATTAGAAGACCAATGAAGTTTTAAAATAACATTTCATGTGTCAATAATATTTGTTTAAAATAAGTGTATATTCTAAAAGAATGCTTAACCACACTTAAATATAAGTGTGAACATAACATTCCAATCGATATTGAAAATACATAAATTATTTGTAGAAAATTGGGCGTGACTTGGATACATAGTCTTATTTGTTTTTGGACAGTGTCGTAATTTTAGTAATAACGTTTATAAAGTTTCATAGTCCGGTGTAGAAGTTTATGTCTACAGGTTAGGAGTGTAAATGGATTTCCTTATTAAAATACTTCTTTTAAATATTATGTCTATAGTAAGACGTTGTCGGTGTAAATGAAAAGGATATATATATATATATATATATATATATATATATATATATATATATATATATATATATATATATATATATATATATATATACATTAAGTATAAATTTATAAAAAAATATTTAAGTCTCAACTTATTAGAAAGATACAATGTAGGTTTTACTAAATAGTAAATACATTTCAAATAATATGTTTCGGAAAGTCATATATATATAACCCGACTTATATATTGTAGAATTCAAAATGATTATAATATAAAATTCTCAAGAAGCATACCTTGTTTGTAAAAATAGTTGACATGTTTATAAATAATCCGTCATGACTCGAATGTATATATTTACATGTTTATATCTCGTATAGTTCAAACATGTGTTTGTGTTGAGATAAGTAAAAGTAATTTGGTTTAATTAGTTGTTTCAAGTATTCCTATTAATGATTACTAATATCAATTCGATTTGTATGTCGCGTTTCTTATGGAAATTTCGAGTATTAAGTATGTCGCGTGCAAGTGAAATAGATGACGAGTCGTGATGAGTTGAGACGAGACGGACACGATTCATGGTTTACTTGAGTTCTTGCGAGCTTGGGAACTGAAACTAACGCCCTGATGGGCTGTAGAACCAAACGGACCATAGAGTGTGGTAACTGGGCTTTGGCCCATCGTTATACACACATACTCAATTATTTCTGGACTAGGCCTAGTGTTTAGCAAAAGTATACTCATGGAGCTTGGGTTTGAGGACCATTTTATTTACTCAAAAACCTTGTTACTAACTGTTATCTTTGACGCCACCAGACTAAGACCCAACATGACATTCGAACAAGCTCAAAATTACGCGTGAGAGTTACAACTATTGTTTCATGGAATACTACTGAAATGAACGTTTTATGCGCTTTTGGATGTTTTTCTAAGACTCAAACTAACCAAACAAGCTCATCCCTCGCGGTTTGTCCTCATATCTTCACATAGACTCTTTTGAGTCTATTGGTTCATGGTGTAACTCACCTACAACCATAGGGATAGTAGGCAAACCGAGGCTTATGGTATATTGTTTAGAGTCGAGTGAGATTCAAACCAAAACGCAACTACTTGGAGTTTTCTAATCGCTCCTAGATTATGACTAGGTACAAAATGAGCTATCAGACGACAAGAACAACTAGGAAAGATATGAGCCGCGGTATCATGCCTTTCACGCAAGACACTTAGGTCAAAGCCAGTAAGCTTTAAGCATGGCAACAAGTCGAGACAAACAAGCTGATAGGCAAAACTAAACATGCCGAAAATTGACAAAGAGCCTAAGAGACATTTTCAATTTAACCGTGAATAGTGATAAGCTAATAAGCAGATCTTTGAAATAAGCCGATATAGTGAAAAGCAAATAAGCCGAAAACTAAGACACCCAAAATTTAATATTTTCTGTTTCTTCCTTTTGTGTTTCTTAACAACAACAACAACAACATATCAAGTTTTTCAAAAATTCCAAAATCCTCAAATCGACGTACATGAGTCGAATATAACAAAACAAGTTTAAATGGATAACAAAATAACAAAAAGACAATGTTCTTACAATCAATTTTGGTGGGTCGAGTGGATTAAAACCGAACATATGAAGACTCCAGTTGAGCACGAAATAGTTGGACTTGAACGAATTGAAGCTTGATTTAGACTCTCTATATCCCAAGTAACAAAACCCCCTTATCAATTTTGAAAACCCCTTTGATATATAGAAACCCTAATTTTTGAATGAACCCTAACTTTTCTTTGAAACCTCTCTTGTGAATCTGAGATGAGGTGCGGTTTATAAACGCAAGAAGGGAAGGTCTTGAGCTCTCTTTCTTGAGTGTCGAATGGTTACTACTCGTTTTTAGCTTCCATCTTTTCTACACTTTCTTCCAACATCTTCACATGGGGCTAGAGTAGAATAGGAGGGTTTAAAATGGTTAGTGCTAGGGATGGTTTTGAGCTTGACTATCAAAAAGAAGAAAAGCATCCATTTTTGTGTTTGTCTTTCTGGTTTAAGTCGACAAAGGAGAGAGAGAGGGAGACAGATAAAACGTGGGAGAGAGGGTGAGAGATAAGAGTTATCTCTTTTGTTTTATTATACAAACAGTATAATCGGTACCCCGTGTTTTGTCGAATCCTCGAGTAAACGTATCTTTCCGGTATTCAAAAAATATAAAAATTATGTTTTCGGAGACGATTTCTTAAACGTAATATTATGACACTCTTATTATGTAGAAATTTGATTAAAATTGTTTGCCGTTATTAATTTGGTGTCGGTATGCATGCGGTGCCATGACTTTCTAAATTCACGAGATAAACTTTCGTTTTCTTTCTTAGATTATTAGTGATTGATAAAAAGTGTATTTTTCTCTTATCTCAGTATTTATTTTTAGTTTTGTATGCTATTGCGCTGCAGTATGCGGAATAACTAATGGATTAAGCTTAGGTATGCTTAAATTTTAACTTGGACGATAATAAATTTCACATTTATTATACAGATACTTAGTGGACATGTATCATGTGTGCGATGTCTTATTTTTAAAGAAACGAGATGACCTCTCATTTTTAGATCCAAATATTGACAACTATTAGAAAATAGTCTATTTAAATTTTCTGACGTAATAAATATTATTATAATAATCCAAAATTTTACGGGTTGTTATACGAGATCACTGTAAATGATCTCCCCTATGTCGACAGTGACCCCATTCATCAAGCAGCATGCCATCATCAACTGAATGGAGTTAACTTGTTCAGTGGATGAGTGGTTCCCGCCGAGGACCTGAATCACAAATGTGAATAGGATCCTCCAAGCCACGGGAAATGAACTCTTGGTGACTGGGGTCTTGTCCAAAAACGTTGGATCTAAAACAATTTGTTTTAACCCATCCTTCACTGTGGAGGGTTCAGGATGGGCTACATATACACCTTTGTTGTAATCTAACCCTGTGGATGTGCAAAAAGTTTTATAATCAAGGGTGAATTGTTGCCCCCCGTTGAGACTGAACCTGATGAGATATTCCCTGAGAGGTCTAAGGTTGTTCTGATCAGTAGAAGGTGTCGGGTCAAAGGCCTTGGCTGTAGCCCAAAACTCCCTGAGGAGGTTTTGGTACAGAGTAGAGGGACACTGAACAAAGGCCGTTTTCAGTGGGCAGTTATAAAGAAATTTCATAATGTCCTTATAGGCTGGGACATTTTGAGGATATTCAAAATTGCCTATGACATTATTTGTTTTAAACTCAACATTTGTAAGATCCCCTACCCACTGAGAAGCAAACTGAAGAGATTGTGTTCTAGCCATTTCCATTAAAGATTTTAGGGTTTTTGAAAATAATTTCTTTTGACTAGAACAATCAAGGTTTTTAGATCTCTCAAGTTTTGTGATGAAAAACTTTTGTAAATGTTTACAAGAAGGGTTTTCCAAAAAAAAGGTTTGAAGAGTTTTTGAGAACACACAAATATTTCTGGATTTTTGAAATGATTTTGACAGAGTTTTGTTGCAGAAAATAATTTGTATGTGTGTGTTTGTTTGTCTTGGAAGAGGGTATTTATAGAGTGGTGAGAAGGGTGGTTTGTGCACAAATGGGAATATTAAGAGTCGGTTTTTGAAAAACGTTTGAATTTCCACATTTAATGCTACCACTCCATTACCCGCAGTAAAATCCCCGTTTTTCAAGGGAACAGTTGTAGTGCACAGTAAAAGTGCACTTTTGCAGAGATAAAATATCAATTTGATATTTTTTGTGAGAGGAGGCATTAAATGCCAAGTGGGATGACAGTAAGACAAAGAGACATATATTCTTTTATTTAAATTGGTATTGCTACCAACCTAGAACATTTAAGTAACTGATACTTAGAGCATTTAGTTACTTATTGAATGCTCTTTGTCAAACGTCAGGGACCATGAATGAGTCTTACTCATTCAGTGAGAGAATAATTTTGGTTGTTCAGGGAGGAAAAACCATTTCAGAGAACTTACTGAGATTGGTTTTCAGATGCCTGAATTTCAATGTCAAGCATTCCCAATTCAGCTTTCAGTCTCTTGAAGGTAGGTTCATCCAAGGGTTTGGTGAAGATATCAGCCAGTTGATATTCAGTAGGGATGAAATGAAGTTCTATGTCTCCTTTCATTATGTGATCCCTGATGAAGTGATATCTCATATTAATGTGTTTGGTTCTTTGGTGGAGGACAGGGTTGTTGGAGATTGCAATAGCATGGTGTTATCACGAAGATGGGCACCATTTTGTAATGGATGTCATAGTCACTGAGTTTACTTTTCATCCATAATACATTGGCACAACATCCTGCTGCAGCTACATATTCAGCTTCAACTGAGGACATAGCCACTGATTGTTGCTTTTTAGCACTCCAACAAACCAGTTTTCCTCCAAGAAATTGACAGACCCCGAGGTACTTTTCGTCCATGTCGCAGCCAAAGATAATCGAATCGAGTAACCCCTTGAGATCAAACCCTGAGTATTTTAGATAATAGAGTCCAAGGTTTGGGGTTCCCTTCAGGTACCTGAGTATTCTTTTGGCTACCGTGAGGTGAGATTCTTTGGGATTGGACTGATATCTTGCTATTAAACAGACTGAGAATTGTATGTCTGGTCTAGTAGCGATTAGATACATCATGAACCAATAATCCCTCTGAAATGGTTTGATTGATGATTTGCCAGTGAGATCGGTCCAAGGTTGTTAGGAGGGACCATTGGAGTCTTCACGAGGCACAGTGATATCTCATATTTCTTCAAGAGATTTCTGGTGTATTTCTCTTGACTGATGGATATTCTTTTATCGTTTTCTGATTTGTAGTCCAAAGAAGTATGTGAGTTCACCCATCATGCTCATTTCAAACTTCTTTGTCATCATTTTTTCAAACTGTTTGCAAAGTTTGTAGTTTATTGAGCCAAAGATGATGTCATCAACATAAACTTGGACCAGTATCACATCATGTTTTGTTCTATAGACAAACAGTGTATTGTCTATCTTTCCTCTGACAAACTTGTTTTGTATCAGGAAGGCTAAGAGAGTTTCATACCATGCTCTAGGAGCTTGTTTAAGACCATAAAGGGCTTTGTCAAGCTTGCAGACATAGTCAGGGAATTCACTACTCTCAAAGCCAGGAGGTTGCTGAACATACATGATGAGTGCTTATTCACTCATCATTTTAGGTCAAATCTGAGCTGCAAAACATTTAAAAACACTCCGAAATGCATCAAAATACTGAAAATATCTCAAAATTGTGTTTTATATGTTTCAGATGCAAAATTATCAAAAACAAATGAAAAACGAACAAAGTTTGCATAATTGGCAGTTTCAGTCCCCTAACTTTTAAAAATGGCAACTTTAGTCCCTGTAATTTCAAAGTTTGACAGAATTCACCCCTGGACATTCTAAATTGGAAAATAATATTTTTTAGTCCTTTGGTAATTCTAATTTGTCATTTTTGGTCTTTATAAGAATTTTTGGAAAATTACAATTTCAGTCCTTCGAGTTTAAAAAATGACAGATTTGGTCCCTTGAATATTTGAGATTCACATGTTTGGCCCTTGGATAATACTTTTCAGAATTACATATGTGGCCCCTGGAATTTCAGAATGTACATGTTTAACCCCTAAAGTCTCATATGGGTTCATAACTAAGCCTAAGTCCAATATATAAACCCTTGGCCCAACCAAACCATCCCTACCCGGTCCATTAACCCTTGACCCATGTTTAATAATAAACAGAACACACCCTCACCCTTCTTCTTCCCTGTTTTCCCGCCCACACAAACCCAAACAACGCCCAAGACCCTAGATACCCTACTCTCCTCTTTCTCTCTTCTCAAAACACTCCACCTCCTTGACCCCTTTTACCCAACTGCACCTTTACCCAAATCTCCCAATCTTCCCTATTACCCAGTTTCACCCAAATCCCAAACCCACTCAACTGATCCCTCATGCCACAGTGGCAATCCTAGCTCATAAAACTCCCATGGACGGCTTAGATTAACTCCCATCTTGTACCTAAATGTTGGATGGTGTAGATGGACTTCAAGAAAGCACAAGTTGGAATCTTCACTGCTGCCCTCACAGAAGAAACACAAGACCTTGAAGACCTTGGAGTTGTAGTATAAAATAGGAAGCCATTGTAGCCAAGAAAGGCACCCCTAGTTTTAGTAGAAAAATTTCAGTTTAAGTTTTTTTTTGTAATCTTTAATTTTATTTCAATGAAAAAGCTTATTTGAGTTAATCTTGTTCTCTTTTGTTGCTAGTTATTATTAATCTTTGTTATTAGTTAACTGACTTGATTTTCAGAAAAGAAAAAATAGGGGTCAAAAACCTTTTTAAAAGAGGTGTTTGGGTCAGGCAAATGGGAAGTTAAAAAAAAAATTGAGTTTCACCCAGTTGACTCTTGAAGTCAAATTTCTTTTGAAATCATGGTTCTAACTTAACTGGTCAACCTTTGTTTTTAGTAGGTTATGAAGGAATTAAGTAAAAGGAATGCTGTCATTTTACTGCACAGAACAGCAAGCTAACTGCCGTACTTGGGCAATCTTTTTCTTAGCTTAGTTGGTGTCCTCATTATGTAAAACTCATTTGTCTTAAATTATTATGTCACCAACTCAGTATGTGTTTAGTTTCATGCATCAAATCAACTTCTAACTCAATTTAACTTGAAGTACAATTTGTCCCATTTCAACCTTTTTCTGCATCAGTTTTGTATCAACCCAAAAGAGTTCTGATATCAGTTTATTTTTCACATATAAAAAGTGCTCTTTCTTGGCCTCAATCAGTTTTTTTCTATAATCTTGGTTATGCTAACTCTAATTTGTGCAGCTTGTATTGGCTTTGGGAGATCCTTTCGTGGCTCAAAATGAGCTCACCACAGGCCCCCTAAGGCTGTTTGCAGCCTACTGCACCACCGGTCCCCTTCATTCTTTCTTTTACTCAGTAGCTTATTGGAGCTGACTTAGCATACTTCAGTTATTAGTTGTTCTATTAGCATAGGTTAGGATTATTATGGTTTTGTAGTTGATTCTTGGAATGCTTATTGAACCTCCTTGTGGTTTGCTTTATCCTTTATCAGTTTTAGGATTCCACTAAGGATGTTTGGTTTACCAACTGTTTTCCCTTGTTAATTTAGCTTGCCTCAGTTTCATTTTGCTTATGTTGATTATTCATGTGTTGCTTTGCACTATTACTGCTTATTTGACCCAATAATTGCCTATTTTGTGCTCAAAGTGGTCAAAAAAGGGTGTTTGGTTGTATTCTGTTTTGCTTACTGTTGGAATAAGCTGAGTCAAACAGCTTGTTTCAAGCTTTTCAAAAAGTTAGTCTTTATAAAAAAATCTTCATTTTGATAAGCTTTTTAAGTTTCAAAAAGGAAAAGTCGAAAAAAAAAATAGATTTTCAAAAAGTGGGAGCCAGGATTCGAACCTTGGTCTCCCCACTCACAGCACACGACCACTTCACAACACCACACAACCAACTGCCCTTGGGACTTGTCTCAGTATTGTTTTGCACAATCAAATTTATAAGGTACCCCTGGCAGTTGGTGCTTTAAGCTCCTTTGAGCTTATTTCCAGCTTATTTCATAAAGCAACCCACTGATTTCTTATTTTTCTTATAAGTAGCATAACTTAAAGTAGTTTTTGTGAAATTTTCAGATTTTCCTTAATTAGTTTAGTATTTTTAATAATTTAATTAGTGTTTAATGATTTTTAATTCGTAGTAATTATTTTAAAAGTCGAAAAAATATTCCGCTTTTTCCTAAAATTATTTTTAGTCAAATAGAACGTAGGAAAATTGATTTCACACCCGTAGCCCTTAAATTGCAAATCTTTTACGTTTATGGCTCGGGTTGTTTCTCGGTTTTTACGTTTTTACGTTTTTGCACCCTAGGACTTAGTGTAGCTTCGTTTTATCATTCCTTAGGCTTAGTGATAGTTTATTTGTAGTTTATTAGGGTTCCCTTGCCTTAATTACCTTCCCGTTAATTAATTTGTAGAAACGTAACTCAAAACAAACAAATCATTAAAAACCAATTCAAGTTCAAATCACGAAACTCAACGAATCTTTCCATTTCACACCTCGTTGGGACACGACCCAGGGAAATCACTTCCCGGTATCACTTTTATCACACCCGTGAGATTTGATACGTTGACCTTTTTCCTAAAGGGTTAATTTGTCGAGTTTTACGGATAATTTGATATATTGATATTGTGTTTGTTTTCACCACTCACTTCACAACGAATCAAATTTTGGCGCCGCTGCCGGGGAGGTGTGTTGCGACAATATCGTGAAGTTTTTGCGATTAGTGACTTGAAGAACCTTCCTCGTGAAGTTATTGCTTTTTGAAAAAAAGTTCAAAAATACAAAAATATTTTTCTCATTCCTCTTATTCGTATGATTCTATTTCTCTTACCCTCTCGTACTGTTTGATTCTACTCTTCTTTAACCTCAAAACCGTTTAATTCTATCTCTTTAACCCTCTATATGTTTAATTCTAATGACGACGATCATCTTCGGTGTATGGAAAAAGATCAACATCATTGTCACAAGTGCGTGTGTGAGCGGTGTGGAAGGCCTAGTTCAAGCGAATTTTGCAATTTGTGCGAATTATCCATAAAAAATTCTTTTCAAGGTTATTTTGACCACCCGCCACAACCCGAAATACGTTCTAATGTTGACAAACGCGTTCAAACGTCGGAATTACCTCAAGCACTCACCGAGGGTTACGAGGACGATTTTGAGTTTAAAGCCCGTAATCTAATCGAGCAAATTCAAGCCGATGAAAAAAGGTCGAGAATTAGAATTGATTACGATGAACCCATTCAAACACCGGAGACCATAATGGAAGTGGTGGAACTTGCTAGCTCTAAGAGCACACCACTTGTCCCAACTCCGGAATCTTCAGAACGTTTCACCGACGATTTCTTTAGGGCCAGAAATGACATGATTCAAAACTTCTTAATTGAACTTCGTCATGATTCAACTTCGGGAAATACCGCTTTATGTGATGTTGTTGAACCCTCGATTCCTATTCCCGAGCCCGAAATATTTTCGTTTGATCAAAGTTATTGCTACGGTTGTGGAGACTTGTTACCACAAGGTTTTCGTTGTTACAAATGTATGTGCGAGTGGTGTGGAAATTATCTTGTCAATAGATGTTGTTCGATTTGTGCCGAGAATTCATTTGCTTATGATTCTAACCCGGACTCTTTCAATTATCCGCAAAACAATTTCAACTACCCTCCACAAAATTCATACAAACCAGAACCGTATTTTCATCATTTCAATGATCAAACGTCATTTCAAAATTTCTCTCCCCAATACCCTCATTGTGCTAAGTGTGGGGGTCCTCATGATGATTATCAATGTCAATCGTGGAATGAAAATTACTTTGGACCCGATCCTTGTTATAACACTTCCAGTTTTGACAATGTCCAACCCCCACAACTTCCCGTCATCGATCAATATCCTTGTATCCTTGAAGAACTTTCCGAGGAACAAGCAACTCTCAATGAAAGATTTCTAGCCGAGGAGCGAGCAACTCAAAAGCTTCTCCTATTTAACGAGGCTTGCCGTCTCGATGACGAGGATGAGGAGGATTGGGAGATGATAAAGGACAAGGTGCATACCTCAAGCCCACAAAGTACCGCACATGTCCACTCTCTGACCTTATCTACCGTAGAACCTTCGGATAACCTTTTAATGGGGGACGAAAATCTTAGCACTATTCTGGAAACGGAACCGTCTTGTGTTGAGAACCTTGTCCCAACCCCAAGTGAGTCCGAGGTTATCTCCGGTAATATGTTTGATGAGCCTCTTGATGATGATTCTTCTCTTGACATCCCAAACGATCATGTCGAGATGTTCTCCGATTCTGACAACGATTGTACTTCGTTTGACGATTCTTTATCCTATGGAGACATCGATTATGTCGAGGAGTTACCTTCTGAGCTAGTTAGCTTAGAGGAAGTGAGAGATTCTGATGATCTGGAAATTGAGGACGAGATACTCCGTAAAAAATTGTTCAATGTAAATCTCCTCGTTTCTAAGATCGAATCATTATGTGCTAAACCAGCTTCATCTCCTATCCCCGTTGTGGATAGTGACTATATCTTGGAAAAGCCCGAACCATTTTCTGAACTTGAGGCTTTGTCCAATGATTCTCTTCCGGAATTTGAAGTATTCCGCTTTGATGATGATTGTACTAAAAAGGAGAGTAGTGGCATTCCCACTTTTCATATTTCTCTTCCTGAGTATGAGTCGTCCACATTTGAATTGCCTCCTCCTTCCGAAAGGAGTAGACTTTTCCATGAGGAGTTCGCCGGTGAACTCACTCACATCGATCCTCTTCCTCTGAGAATTGAGGATGAGATTTTTGAGCAAAATGCTCTGCATCCTCTTTTATTTATGAGTGACTCATCTACCCTTGAGGATTTTACCGTGGTTGATACTTGCGTTTCATTCCTCTCCGAGGACAAAGTGTTCAAACCCGGTATCTTACCTTTCAAGGGAGTTCACTCTCGGATATTTCTTAAGTCCAACACGGATGTTGTGACTTCTAAAGTGGTGGATAAGATTTCTGAACATTCCGTTAATGTTCCTCAAACTAATCTTTTGCCCACCTATCCCACCCGTTGTCAAGTAATTGACACTTTGCCTTCTCCTCCCACTTCTTCTCCATGTCTTAACTCCTACGAGAGTGAAGATACCATCTTTGACCCCGGCATTTCTCATTCTCTTGAGCCGGGAATATATCTCATCGGTGTGGAACTTTCACGTGCTTCAAACGTTTGTCCAAACATCTTGAATGAAAGTCCGATGGAGATTGTTTCTTCCACTTTGCTTCCCCATAAACCAATGAATGCGGGGTCGAGTCAAGCTAGCGACTCGAATCAAAACACAGTAGCACACTATATGGGTTTTCACCCATATTTCTCGATTTCTTTCTACTTTCTACCACCTAGTGTGGGGAGTTGCCCACCGTTGTATATAAGTTTTCAACAAAAAAAAAATCAAATAATGGCCGTAGTATTTCCCTTTTACGTTCTATGTTTCGGCATAACCTCCGGTACTTTGAATATTGAGGACAATATTCATTT
Organism: Chrysanthemum makinoi; assembly: GCA_910596185.1. Lineage (NCBI taxonomy): Eukaryota > Viridiplantae > Streptophyta > Magnoliopsida > Asterales > Asteraceae > Chrysanthemum > Chrysanthemum makinoi. The sequence goes on along the minus strand of OU343223.1, from coordinate 122,814,674 downwards.
CTAGTGTGGGGGGAATTCTCACGAATTTTATCATGTAAATATACCACCAAATTCCCCCATTTTTGGCAAAAAAAAAAAAAATTATGGTTATCAGTCCGCCATGTCTAATAAACAAAAGGATTGGCTAATCCAGGAGCAAACGGCTCTTGGTAAAGATATCTCAAATCCGTTGACGGCTTGCAATTTGCCCAAAATTGTATAGTGTTCAGCTCACCATATCTTTAATTAGTGAAGAGTTGGCTAGCCCGCAAGTTTATGGCTTGTGGTAAAGGCAGTTGGAAAACCATAATTGGTAATCGACTCACCAAAGATATTTTATCTAAGAGTTGGCTAGTCCGAAGCAAACGGCTTCGGTAAAGATAAATCAAAACCGTTGAAAGCTGGTGATTTGCTCAAAATCATATGGTTATCAGTGTACCATAGTTCTTACTTGAACTGAAACATTTGGCTACTCCGAAGTAATGGCTTTTGGTAAAGAGATTCAAATCCATTAAGTTTTCTCAAAAGATTGCTAGGGACTAGCAATGGTTTAGTGTGGGGGATTTGATGAGTGCTTATTCACTCATCATTTTAGGTCAAATCTGAACTGCAAAACATTTAAAAACACTCAGAAATGCATCAAAATATTGAAAATATCTCAAAATTGTGTTTTATATGTTTCAGATGCAAAATTATCAAAAACAAATGAAAAACGAACAAAGTTTGCATAATTGGCGTTTCAGTCCCTAACTTTTAAAATGGCAACTTTAGTCCCTGTAATTTCAAAGATTGACAGAATTCACCCCTGGACATTCTAAATTGGAAAATAATATTTTTTAGTCCTTTGGTAATTCTAATTTGTCATTTTTGGTCTTTATAAGAATTTTTGGAAAATTACAATTTCAGTCCTTCGAGTTTAAAAAAAATGACAGATTTGGTCCCTTGAATATTTGAGATTCACATGTTTGGCCCTTGGATAATACTTTTCAGAATTACATATGTGGCCCCTGGAATTTCAGAATGTACATGTTTAACCCCTAAAGTCTCATATGGGTTCATAACTAAGCCTAAGTCCAATATATAAACCCTTGGCCCAACCAAACCATCCCTACCCGGTCCATTAACCCTTGACCCATGTTTAATAATAAACAGAACACACCCTCACCCTTCTTCTTCCCTGTTTTCCCGCCCACACAAACCCAAACAACGCCCAAGACCCTAGATACCCTACTCTCCTCTTTCTCTCTTCTCAAAACACTCCACCTCCTTGACCCCTTTTACCCAACTGCACCTTTACCCAAATCTCCCAATCTTCCCTATTACCCAGTTTCACCCAAATCCCAAACCCACTCAACTGATCCCTCATGCCACAGTGGCAATCCTAGCTCATAAAACTCCCATGGACGGCTTAGATTAACTCCCATCTTGTACCTAACTGTTGGATGGTGTAGATGGACTTCAAGAAAGCACAAGTTGGAATCTTCACTGCTGCCCTCACAGAAGAAACACAAGACCTTGAAGACCTTGGAGTTGTAGTATAAAATAGGAAGCCATTGTAGCCAAGAAAGGCACCCCTAGTTTTAGTAGAAAAATTTCAGTTTAAGTTTCTTTTTTTTTCGTAATCTTTAATTTTATTTCAATGAAAAAGCTTATTTGAGTTAATCTTGTTCTCTTTTGTTGCTAGTTATTATTAATCTTTGTTATTAGTTAACTGACTTGATTTTCAGAAAAGAAAAAATAGGGGTCAAAAACCTTTTTAAAAGAGGTGTTTGGGTCAGGCAAATGGGAAGTTAAAAAAAAAATTGAGTTTCACCCAGTTGACTCTTGAAGTCAAATTTCTTTTGAAATCATGGTTCTAACTTAACTGGTCAACCTTTGTTTTGAGTAGGTTATGAAGGAATTAAGTAAAAGGAATGCTGTCATTTTACTGCACAGAACAGCAAGCTAACTGCCGTACTTGGGCAATCTTTTTCTTAGCTTAGTTGGTGTCCTCATTATGTAAAACTCATTTGTCTTAAATTATTATGTCACCAACTCAGTATGTGTTTAGTTTCATGCATCAAATCAACTTCTAACTCAATTTAACTTGAAGTACAATTTGTCCCATTTCAACCTTTTTCTGCATCAGTTTTGTATCAACCCAAAAGAGTTCTGATATCAGTTTATTTTTCACATATAAAAAGTGCTCTTTCTTGGCCTCAATCAGTTTTTTTTCTATAATCTTGGTTATGCTAACTCTAATTTGTGCAGCTTGTATTGGCTTTGGGAGATCCTTTCGTGGCTCAAAATGAGCTCACCACAGGCCCCCTAAGGCTGTTTGCAGCCTACTGCACCACCGGTCCCCTTCATTCTTTCTTTTACTCAGTAGCTTATTGAGTGACTTAGCATACTTCGGTTATTAGTTGTTCTATTAGCATAGGTTAGGATTATTATGGTTTTGTAGTTGATTCTTGGAATGCTTATTGAACCTCCTTGTGGTTTGCTTTATCCTTTATCAGTTTTAGGATTCCACTAAGGATGTTTGGTTTACCAACTGTTTTCCCTTGTTAATTTAGCTTGCCTCAGTTTCATTTTGCTTATGTTGATTATTCATGTGTTGCTTTGCACTATTACTGCTTATTTGACCCAATAATTGCCTATTTTGTGCTCAAAGTGGTCAAAAAAGGGTGTTTGGTTGTATTCTGTTTTGCTTACTGTTGGAATAAGCTGAGTCAAACAGCTTGTTTCAAGCTTTTCAAAAAGTTAGTCTTTATAAAAAAATCTTCATTTTGATAAGCTTTTTAAGTTTCAAAAAGGAAAAGTCGAAAAAAAAAATAGATTTTCAAAAAGTGAGGAGCCAGGATTCGAACCTTGGTCTCCCCACTCACAGCACACGACCACTTCACAACACCACACAACCAACTGCCCTTGGGACTTGTCTCAGTATTGTTTTGCACAATCAAATTTATAAGGTACCCCTGGCAGTTGGTGCTTTAAGCTCCTTTGAGCTTATTTCCAGCTTATTTCATAAAGCAACCCACTGATTTCTTATTTTTCTTATAAGTAGCATAACTTAAAGTAGTTTTTGTGAAATTTTCAGATTTTCCTTAATTAGTTTAGTATTTTTAATAATTTAATTAGTGTTTAATGATTTTTAATTCGTAGTAATTATTTTAAAAGTCAAAAAAATATTCCGCTTTTTCCTAAAATTATTTTTAGTCAAATAGAACGTAGGAAAATTGATTTCACACCCGTAGCCCTTAAATTGCAAATCTTTTACGTTTATGGCTCGGGTTGTTTCCTGGTTTTTACGTTTTTACGTTTTTGCACCCTAGGACTTAGTGTGGCTTCGTTTTATCATTCCTTAGGCTTAGTGATAGTTTATTTGTAGTTTATTAGGGTTCCCTTGCCTTAATTACCTTCCCGTTAATTAATTTGTAGAAACGTAACTCAAAACAAACAAATCATTAAAAACCAATTCAAGTTCAAATCACGAAACTCAACGAATCTTTCCATTTCACACCTCGTTGGGACACGACCAGGGGAAATCACTTCCCGGTATCACTTTTATCACACCCGTGAGATTTGATACGTTGACCTTTTTCCTAAAGGGTTAATTTGTCGAGTTTTACGGATAATTTGATATATTGATATTGTGTTTGTTTTCACCACTCACTTCACAACGAATCAATACACATCTTCCTTTAGATCACCATTTAAGAATGCACTTTTGACATCCATTTGGTAGACCCTGAAGTTCATGTATGTTGCATATGCAAGGAAGATCCTGATTGCTTCCATTCTTGCAACATGAGCAAATGTCTCATCATAGTCAATGCCTTCTTGTTGACTGTAACCTTTGGCTACAAGTCTGGCTTTGTTTTTAATGACAGTGCAATTTTCATCAGTTTTGTTTCTGAAAACCCACTTCATTCCTATGACAACGACATCTTGAGGACATTTGATCAAGGTCATGACCTTATTTTTATCAAACTGTGCAGCTTCTTCTTGCATAGCCTGAATCCAGCTTGGGTGCTTTAGAGCCTCAATGACACTTTTGGGTTCTATTTCTGATAGGTAATCAGCATATAGACATTCATTGGTTGAAGCTGCAGTTAGTTTAGCAGCCATGCTTCTAGTGAGCATGCCCTTAGTGGGTTCACCAATAATGTTTACAAGCTCAATATCCTGAGTTTTTGTCCACTTACTTTGTGGTCTAGGATCTGAGCTTGAAGAGGTCACTGGAAACTCAAGAGTGAGATTAGTCTCAAGAGCAACAGAGTCATTTAGAGCATCTGTTGAGATGTCTGCTTTCGGTTGGGTTCTTGAATCACAGGTTCCTGAACATTTGGTTCAGTATTACCTATCCCAGTTGGGACTGAATGATTATCAATGAAATCACTGATAGTTGGTTGTGATAGGTTGTGAGGTAAGACATAATATGAGATATCAGCATCAGCTTGATATGAGGAATTGAATTCAGTGTTGTACTCATCAGGAGGATATCTTGATGAGTTATCAATTCCTATTTCCTCTACTGAGGTGTTGGTGAACCTGATGCTTTCAGCACTTTCATCAAAGGTGAGATGAAAGGTTTCCTCAACTTGTTGTCTCCTTGTGTTAAAAACCCTGAAGGCTTTGGAGATCAGTGAGTAGCCTAAGAAGTATCCATCATCAGCTTTTGCATCAAACTTGCCTAGATGATCCTTGTGGTTATGAATGAACACAGAACATCCAAACACATGAAAATAGCTGATGTCAGGAAGTCTACCTTTGAAGATCTCATATGGGGTTTTATTATGTCTTTTGACAATGATTGACCTGTTTTGAGTGTAACAGGCAGTTTTGAGAGGGCTGAGCCATTTAGCATGGTTCTAGCAGCCTCAATGAGAGTTATGTTTTTCCTCTTAGCGACCCCATTTTGTTCAGGGGTATAAGGAGATGAGAAATTTTGAGAAATTCCTTTTTCATCACAGAAACTCTCAAGCTCTTGATTTCTAAACTCAGTACCATTTCCAGTTCTGATTTTTTTAACAGTAATGTCATTCTAGTTTTCAATCTTCCTGATGAATGACATTATTGTATCAGCTGCCTGACTCTTTTTTGAAAGAAAGTATACCCAAGTGTATCTTGAGAACTCATCAACAATGACAAGTGTATACTTCTCTATGCTGGATTGATCTCGGGACTGACAGGTCCAAAGAGATCAATGTGCAGGAGGTGAAGGCAGCTTTTGATGGAGAAATTTTGTTTGGTTTTGAATGATGCTCGGTGGTGTTTACCTTTTTCACAAGCGAGCATGGTTTGTCTTTTGCAAAACCAGTGATGGTAAGCCAAGGACCTTGTTTTGTTTTGCCAGGTTGTTGAGGTTTTTGAATTTTAAGTGTGAGAGTCTCTTATGCCACAGCCAATTGATAGTTTCAGTGGCTTTAGCAAAGAGACAAGTTCCATCTTGGGAGAGTGTTGACATGTCTAACACATAAACATCATCTCTCCTAGGAGCTATCAAAACAGCCTCTTTGTTGGCATTGAAGATGGTACCTTGTTTGTCATTGAATTGCACAATGTACTTAGCATCACATAGTTGACTGACACTGATGAGATTGTATTTTAGACCATTGACATAAGCTATTCTAGAGAAAACAATTCCATTGCAGTTTACTGAACCATAACCTTCAGTGGGACATGATGAGTTATCACCAAACACTACTTTGGGTCCTGGTTCTTCTATATACTTGTGCAGATACTCCTTTACACCAGTCATGCTTCTTGAGCATCCACTGTCTAGATGCCAAATAGGCTCCATGGCGTGTCTCTGCACAAGTAGTAAACTGAATTAGTTTCTCTTAGTGACCCACTTACTCGTGGGCTTGGGTCTCAAGGTCTCTTTGAATTTGGTAATTGACTCATGGTCGGTGGTTGAGTGCATTGTGCTACCACATGTTTTGCATTTAGAGACCGAGGATGACTCGGTGATTTTGGGTTATTTTGTACCTCTCCTTGCATGAATGACATAGTCATGTTGGGATGTCTCATGAGCTGGATTACCGCATATATCACAGCATGTGTTCATGAGACAATCATCCTGATGATGATCATTAAACCCACAGTTAGGGCACAGAGGAAAAGGTTTTGCTCTATTCTTGGGAGCTATTTTGGAGGATGAAGCATACTGATGACCAACTTTGGTATAGTTTGCTTGACTGACATATTGTAGGTGGTCTGCAGTCCTATGATCATCCTTTTTGCAGATCATACAAAAGAGGATTCTATAGCAGTTGTCAGTGGTATGGCTGGTGTAATGACACAGCTCACACTTTTGCTTGGGTTGGTTGGTGGATTTTGACTTTGATGAGCTAGATGAGGTTGACTTAGTTTCCTTGATTGAATCAGGAGCTTTTTCAATGGATTCCATCTTTTCGGTCGGCTCCTCACAAGCTCGCTTAGTTGCTAAATTTGGTCGTCAAAGTGGGAACAGAGGATGTTGAAGTCTCAGTAGGAGTAAACTCTTGTTGAGTTGGTTTTGTTGGTCTTTTCAGGATGGTTCTACCAAGTCCGGACCTTTCTTTTGGTGAGTGAGGATTGAATTGTAATGGAGTAAGCTCAGAGCTTGGTGCGCAAAGCACCTCGAGGAGGTTTCTGGTGGAAGGGGTGCTTGAGATTCTCGCTTCACTCAGAGATGTGTTCAGACTATCGGGCACATCAGGGAGTCTAAGCATGCTCTTTTAGAGCTTGGCTTCGAGCTCTAGAATCCTTCCGTAATCGAAATTTGGAAGCTTACTCACAGAATTGACCCTTTCAATCCAATCACTCGGTTTGGGAGTAGTCAACATATTTGTAATCATACCACTGCACAAATGGCTTAGGACCTCGGCCTTTGTTGAGAGAGTCGTGAAGATGATCTTCACCTAAGACTCTCTCTTGCTAATGGGGGCACCCACAGATCAAAGACCCCGGGATTCTTGGCAAATCCAACTATCAAGGATATCTTGTAACTTTTAAGTTCTTCTTGAAGAGACTGATTTCTTTTAACTAGTTCAGTGTTTTGAATTTGCAAAGTGACAGCCACAAGCTTGGCTTGTTTTAAAATAAGCAGTTCATCTCTATACTTGTGTAATTCCAAACTTAGCTTGTTGTATTTTGAAAAAGATTCACTTTTGCTCTTCTACTAACTTAAGGTCAACATTAAGATAATTCATGTAAGATCGCCAATCTGGAGTCATCATCCATAGAAAGTAGAATGTTTACCTTCTTCATTGTGATATTGACCCATTCTCCATTTCTGGCATGATTCTTTCCAACAGCTAGCTTGTCTTCTTCTGAGAGGGCCATCGTATGACATGTACCATTTCATCATCGATGAGACCGGCTCTTCATCCCAGGCCAAAGGTTTCAAAGAACAAGGCCCTTGTTTTTACCCTGCACGTTTGAACACTTTTGTTGTTTCGAGGGACGGCCTCAAGCAAAGCAAGCTTAGCTTTTGCTTTCTTATACTTAGCTTCATAATCAATGGTTTTGTTATTATCAGATTTTTTTTGAGAGTTTTGATGAGACTGATACATTTTTGGTTGAAATTTGCTAAAGCCCGATGACCTGATTCACCTCGATGGTTTATAAGAGGGTTTCGAAATTGTTTTAGAAAACAGTTTTTGCAAAATGACCCTTTTTAGACACTTAAAGCATTCTGTCCTCATTTGCTTTAGCATTTGAAAAACTTTTGTTTCTTTTATAAACCTTCGAGTTAGCAAGAAGTGCCCTTTCCTGAAATTCTGTTCATCATTTAGGTACTCCTCACTTGATCTCTCATCGGCTCATCATCAATTTTCCTGAAAATCTTGAACAACATTGTTAAAATAGAAAGCAGTTGATATTGGTGATGAGGTGGTGGTCATGGACTTCTTGACTTCCTGAGACTTCTTTAAGTCAGGGTATCGTCTGTTGATGATGTTTTCCTCATAGACAAATTTCCCATAAATTTCGTGAAGCTCAAGATTTTGGATATGATTAGCATTCCTAAGTCCTTGAGAGAAATTCAACCACTTCGTGGAGACTGTTGACAAAACAAACATTGATTTCATGTTTGGACAACTTAACACCATCATTTGATAGTTTATTTAAAAGAGTTTTGTACCGGGTGTAAGTTTGAGAGAGAGTTTATGAGTCCTTAGCCCTGAAGGTGTTATACTCAAGTTTCAGGTCCATTATCCTGTTTTCCTTGGTATCGATGGTCCTTCATGACTATGAACTAGGTCATCCCAGTTTGCTTAGCTGTACTACAGACTTATAACACTCCATAATATCGTCCGTGAAGACAAGATATTATGATACTTTTGAGTCTTGGTCCTGGTTGACCAATCTCCTTTCATCCTTGGTCCACTGAGCTTCGGTTTGGGCAACCCTTTAGCAGTCTTTGGGACAAATGGACCTTCATTTATACACTTGATATAATAAGGTTCCATCCCAATCAAATAGCAAAGCATTCGATTTTTCCATTTGTTGAATTTGCCAACTTCAAGTCTAGGCAAAGTTTAATAAGCTCCACCCTCTTTATCGACTAGTTGGGGTACATCAATTTCAGCCATTTAGGATCCTAATTTAAAAACTTTTAGAGCGGCCTAAACATGAGTTTTATAATTAGCCTGCTCTGATACCACTTGTTGTTCCCTCGCTCACTATCGCTTAAAAACAGTTTAAGAATCAAAAACAAGTTAATAGTGAACAATGACCGAAATTAACATAAGTAAAACACACAAAGTAATTTTCAACATCATATTCTTTATTAGAAATTAATCAAAAGAATACGCTACCCAAGTACTTGCTAATAGTACTTGGGATTGAAATAACAAAGTTTGGTGACTCATCTCTAAGCTCGGCTAAGTCCGAGCACAACTCTTAGAGCCGACCGAGCCTTAGGAACTAAGTTGTATTTGGAGGAGTGAAAAGATGGCTTGCGTGTATGTGTGTTTTACAATTCACAAGCTTAACCTTTTCACTCCATCTCTTATGCTATTTATACATGTATGAGTTTTAACTCTTTCCTAAGTGACAAATGACATCATACGTAAGACAAAATACTGATGTATTTTGTCTGTTTAAGCAAAAGACTATTCTAGGTAAGAGACAAGACTACTTTCCTAAGGTCGTGATGACACGAGCACCGATCTTTATCCATTCAGGGAAAGTTGACTTTGGTTGATAAGGACTTCGTCTTATCTGATTTAAACTTATCCCGCCTTGTCCCGGCCATTCTTCGCCTTTACATCCTTCGCCTTTCTACTTGTTTGTCTTCGTAAGCGTTGGAGAGGAGTCTTAGAGATTCAGTGAGTTATTGTCATCACTCACTGAATCCATCATCTTCTTCTTGACTCCAGCCTTCACCCTTTAAGTTCCGCCTCGAGTGAGAGACTACTTCTACGCCGTCTTGAGTATCCTGAAGATGACTCACTGAGAGGCTATGCACTCAGTGACCTGTTTAGTGTTTAGCGGACTAAACACTTGGGGCTATTTTCTATTCAAATCCTAGATTAATGGGTTTGGGTATTTACTCAACCCAACATAGGAACAGTTATTGTAGTGTACACCTTAAAATGGAAAACAATAGGAACAGTTGTAGACCGTTGGATCAACCATTATGGATAAGATTAAATGCTAATTAAATAATTAACTAATAATGGCAATTATGTAAATAAGTGAAACACTATGGCATTTTTGATACATTGAATTTACTAGCTGACAACACATTGCATTTAAACGATTTTTTTAATAAATTGCATTTATACGAATTTTTTTATACATATATATATATATATATATATATATATATATATATATATATATATATATATATATATATATATATAGTGACACATCAATTTTTTTTATACATATATACACAAATATTTTGATACATAAATAGTGACACACTAGTTTTTTTTTATCACATTTGTAGTGTGATACTAAATTTTTTGACACATATATAATGACACACTCAAACTTTAAGACACATTAAATTTTAGTACTATTTATAATGACAGACTATGTTTATCACACAAATTTTCTTGACACATATATTGTGACACAATTTATCTTGATACATATATAATGACACAGTGGCTTTTTTGACACATTTACAGTGTGACACTAAAATAAATATTTATAGCCATAACAAAACTCAAACAAAAAACAAATGAACGCACATGTATCAAGAACATTTCGTTGGTATCAGTACTATCTAGTATCTACTGATATTAAATCACAACCATACAAAATACTCAAATAATAATAAATTATTAATACCCATCACTTCTTTACATAATCTAGAAAACAAAAACAAAACCCATTTGAATTCATATACTCCGTATTGGTTTACCGTACATATATATCAGGCATAAATAATGCGTTCCAAAAATAAAAAATAGATTGGCTTTGAATACAATGATGGCTAGAGTGTTTTCAACACAGAATGTGGACGTCTTTATAGTAGTCCAAAGCCAAACACCGGTTGAGATTGAGAATCATGTAGCCGGACAGCAGAAACCACGTCAGTGCCATTGTTTGGTATTTATTGAAGATCTGTCGTCGTTTGGATTTGTGGCTCCGGCAAAATTGATAAGCAACGGATAGACATCCGGCGAGTGAGAGGTGCCATTTTTATCAAAGAGAAAACTGGGTGATGGGTTTTGAATTTTTATGGGATCTATAATAGATCGAATTATTTATTTGATGTTTTCGGTTTTGTTTTTGATTTGAAAATAATAAAGGGAGGCTGAGATTAAGAGTATATTTTGTTGAGATGGGTGGAGAAGAAGATATGGAGTTTTTAGGAGAAAGAGAGAAATGAGGATTTGTTTAATGACGGTTTAAAACTAGGGATTTGTTAAATACCTAGGTTACCCTTAAGATTTAAATAATAGTTTTAGATTAATTTAAATGTTTAATTTCCATTTGTCAAGTTGTAATTGGTGCCTATTATTCATCACTTTAAAGTGTTCATCACATGAACACAAATATATATATATATATATATATATATATATATATATATATATATATATATATATATATATATATATATATATATATATATATAATCCGATAAAACGCACGGGGAATCTAAACAAATTAAAATACTCAACAAATCTATTAAGATCACAACGAGGGGAAAACAATTCACTTATGCGTAAGTGAGAATCATTAAATAAGACAATGTAGCACGTAAATTTACTTAAAACGTTAAGTACGCACGCACACTATTGGAATCTAATGATCTATTGAATAATAATATTCAATGCTCTATTATTTTGGTTGCGAACCAAATTGCTCATTTTATTGAGACTCGCCATCTCATCATTTTTAGGTTTCGGTTTGGAACCTCCGCTACATTGTGCTTGATCTGTTTGTGCTTGTTGATATCATCAAGGTGAGTTCATAGCCTCGCTTTTACTTTTATTTTCAAACCCCATGAGGGAGATACATGCTCTAAACTAAAACACAAGGTTTTTCATAAATGTTCGCCTCTTGATTATTGGTACTGCCTAAGTATTTAGCCATAAGTCCCCTGTATCATGAACCATTAGTCACCGCGAGTGAACGCAGATATCGTGAATAGTACTATGGGGATTAACGACCCCGTTTCGGTTATGGAGAAATAATCGGGGCGCACCATATTTGAATTTCTTTAGGTAATTGGCTATTACCTTCTTTGGGGCAAACTTACGTACACTGGTAATTCGGTGTATGCAGTTGATTCTTGGTTGCATGAGCTTAGCGCATAATAATCTGTGATTTTTCTTTATGATATTGTTAGTTTACAATGATCATGCTCTTATACTTGTGTTCAACTTTATTCAAACCTATGAATTTCACTCAACATTTTTGTTGACCTTTTTAAGCATGTTATCCCATGTAATCTGTGAAGATTATGACCAAGGCGCGGAATGGGACATGGCAAGGCTTATCGGGTGGTGTAAAACATAAAAGTTGTCATTTCTTTCAAACTCATAATCCTTCTTTTGGGAAAAACACTTGAAAATTTTACAGCGTTTTGTAACAACTATGAGTTTTCGATGAATGATAAATATTTTTAATAAAACGTCTCTTTCGAGTCGTTTTCTATAATTGTTGACTATGATCTCCATTCGAGTAACACCCGAATTAGTCTTCCGCTGTTATTAAGATTTTCGGGGGTGTTACACTAACTCTAGGCTTCAACCTCACGAGTACTACGCATCACTTCAGGAGATTGAGAACCCCTCGGAGGAATTCAAGCAAACGAAGGGTATGTTCAAGTGTCTTGGTAGGATGCTTACCAAGATTAACAAAAAGTTGGACAAGTGATGGAGGTTTTTACGAAGTGTTTGGTACAAGGACAAAAACAATGATGTATGATGTATTTTATGTATTTTCGCTTTCTAGGATGTTAACTAAACTTAAAACAATCATGTGAACTAACTTTGTCGTGCAGGGGGATAACATTTGGTTGTTATCAAATTTTCACCGTTTAGTGAAAATCACTAGCCCCTATTTGAAATACATGCTCCCATGTGTTTTTATATGTGTTATTGCTTTTTTCCTAACCAGAATAATTATCTCCATATGTTTTAAGAAAAATTTCAGGATTCGAAAAAGTTCACGAGGGTTAAAAAATGCCTCTGTGAACAAAACTGATCACCACGGATACGATGGACCCAAAATTTTGGTTCCGTCCGTAGAAAAATTTGGTGCCGCCAAAATCACCACGGTGGACCAGACGGAACCAAAAATTGGGTTCCGTCTTTGGAAAAATTTGATTCCGTGGAGACCTGCAGGTAAGTTTCAGAATTTTGCTTAATCCCGCACTCAAATTTACCAAATTTTGTTACTAGGATAGTTTTTACTGCTTTTCATTCATATTAGGACTAGTTTAACTTACTTGGACCAATAGGATATCCATTTACCACCAAAATTCAAAAATTCTCAAAATCCACCCAAGGAACCCTTTTCTATAAAGGAAGGAACCCTTATTTGGTTCTTTGGAATCTGTGGATGACTGATCTTTAGGATTTTGCAATGATTGAAGTCCATTTATTGCATATCTTGCTCAATTTACTCAACACTTCTTGTATGGATTGACTTAAGGAGATTTGACATGCATTTAAACTCTTCCAAATCATTAGGAACTACTTCACTTGTATGGCTTAACATCAAATCAAACACAAATTTCCATAATCCCATGATCCTATAAATTAAGACATCAAAGATGGTCATCTTCACACCTCAACAATTTCTTCCTTATTCTCTTAGCACAAGCTTGATCACAATGACAAAGCCATCTACATCATCACCATCAACCAAACCTCTCAAGAAAACCGCAAGAATAAGTGTAAGACCTTGTTGCTTTGTCAACCTTAGTTCCTTCTCAGACTCATCACCACTCAACATTTCATCTCCAATAAGAGATGAAAACTTCCTTACCTTAAGTACTCCAACTCCACCACCAAAATCAAACATTATCATCACCACTCCACCACCTACTAAAACACCAATAGTCACCTCTCCTCCACCGGCTCCAATACAATCATCAAAAACACCATCACCACCGAAATCTCCAAAGCTTATACCCATAGAACTCTTTTCAACTCCACCAATATCTCCAAATCCACTCTTGGATGACTTAGAAGACCTACCTCCTAGGCCCACAAATCCACCACCTCTTCCATCATTCGGCACCATTGAGCATATCGCTCATGAACCACCAAGAGCATCATTTGAACTAAACGCCCCTTTGCAAAATGAACCTAGACCACTTCTCTTCCAGCCAATCCACAACGATATCCATGGGCCACTATATGGAGACCATGCTCTATCACCTACATCCTTTTCTCCACATATTGATGAGTCAATGTGGGAAGACCACCCACAATCTCAAATAGAGATACAAGCTCATCTAGAAAACTTCCATGCCTTTTCAAACATGGTAGATTCTCATCTAAATGAGGCATTGCAAATGCAAAATACTTTGCTTTCTTCCCTCATTGCTCCATCAAATACCAACAATACTTTCACAAATTTTCCACCACCAAACAATAATCCTACTCTCCTACCTCGACATGGTTGCTCCCATTCTGAGCGCACCGCCCATCTTAGTGAAAGGACCCGAATCATGGTCCACGAATTACAAGATGAAATGAGGTTCATCCTCAATCTTATCTGTTAATACAAATAAGCTGTAAAAACGTTTATTTATATTTTACGTTCTTCTAATATTTTGTCGATAACAAATGTAAAATCATTTTAACGAAACAAATAAAATACGTAAATGGTTTGAGCCAATAGTTTACTAACACACTTACATTTTCATATAAAACACTAAACAAGTAATATTGTTTACATCTTATAGAAATGCATATGTATAACAACTAGTGTTTACATAATATGGAAATGTACACACACACACACACACACACACACACACACACACATATATATATATATATATATATATATATATATATATACTTGGTATATATTGTAATGAGTAATGTAATAGGTAAAAATCTAAGTCCTTAACCCATTGACTAGATACAATGAATATTGTTGGGTAAAACCCAAAGTCCATGACCGATACCCATGGAGCTTGATCCATAACCCATGACCCATTGCATGACATCATGCATGAAGTCATGTTGGGTATCCATGATCCATGACCCAAGACCCATGACCCAATGTCTAGATACATTGCATCTTGTATAACCCATGGTTCATAACCCATAACCCGGTTTGCAACCCAAAATCCGGACTTAAGCTGACCCAGCTGCCGGATCCCTTGGAATGCACTAGCCGGATCCCTCTGGGGAGGGATCCGTGGGAACCGGGGTACAGTAGAGAAATTTGCCTATAAATAGTGAGCCATTTCTCTCTTGTAACTCACCCCTTTTACACATACTCTCTCTATGTAGTTTTGTGTTTGTGTGATTCTCTAGGTTCCTCTTAAAGGCGAGATCACCACCTCTTGAAGTCGAGCAAGCTCAAGTCCATTGTTGCCAAGCTTCGTCATCATCAAGACTACTAAAGTTATCTTGTTGATAGTTCTTTCCTCCCTCCTTAGAAGTGTTGTATTGAAGGCATTAGTGAAAGGTGCCAAAGAGTCAAGTCGAAGGCATTAGTGAAAGGTGCCAAAGGGTCGTGTCGAAGGCATTAGTGAAAGGTGCAAAGGGAGTACATTCGATATGGTGCATCGATGTACAAGATAGATAGGTTTCGTTAAAGGATATTGATGTCCTTATGATGTTGTACTAAGGAGTGTGTCTCCTTTGGGGTAGTCGTGTATTGGTATAGTGTTGGGTAGTAGTTCCTCCTTTGTAATGGAACTCAGTATCTAGCCTTGTACCGGATAAAGTGTAGGCGATGTTGTGATAGGTTTGGTTCTACCTCGTGGAAGAACCCGGTGTCTAGCCTTGTACCGGATAAAGTGTGGGCGACGTTGTAAAGGCTTCTCCGCCACATTAAGGAGATTGTGTTGTGTAGTGCTTAGGAACTCTCGAGTGGGGAACTCGGGGAGTGGAGTAGGGCAAAGAAGGTGTCCTTGTAGCCGAACAACTATAAATACTCATGTTGTGGTTTTGTTTTTCTTACTCTTTATCTTTGCATTACTTATTTATATGCTTATCTATCATCATTCAACACACACATTAAATAGATTTACATAAGTCGATGTAAATAGTTTAAAACGAAGATTTAATCGGTAAAACTATTCAACCCCCGCCCCTTCTAGTTTTCCACATTATCCTTGAGCGTATTAACGCTCTTTCTCATCCTCTTCCTCAATAGGATGGTTCTTGCTTTATTTTTAGGATTTTTTTTAAAGTTATTTTTTCAATTTTCTGGGATTTTTTATTTTTTAATTTATTTTTCTATTTCTTTGGGATTTCTTTTATGTCTTTACATCTCTATTATGTTCCATTTTATAACTTTTAAGTCATAAAAATTTTAACTAATGAATTATGTTTATTATAATGTTGTTGGTTATAATAAAGTGATTATTTGTTGGTTGGAATTATTTTTTATGCTTGTGATGATGAATGTTACTAACATTTCTTTTGTAGCTTTTTATAATCCATGTATCTTTCTCTTGGCACCCAATTAAGGGGGAGCATTTGGCTCGGGCTCATTGCATTTTCAGCCTCGCCTCTTCTTTTTTTCGAAAAAAAGTGAGAGAATATTATTGAACTTGACCATTATCTTTCAAAAAGTCAACATCATGCTTTGACATTCAAAAGTTGAAATTAAAGTAGACCAAATATTGCACAAACAAAAGTCTAACTAGTCTTAAGATAAAATAACTTTTTGATTGTCAACTTTATTTAACTAACTAGTTCTTTCAAGTTCAAATTAATTTCATATTTTTAAAATTCTTGTACATCTTTACATCTTTGATAAAAATAAAATTTATGTTTTGTGCTCGACAAAAAGGGGGAGATTGTAAATACAAATATCGTCCAAAAACGTTATTTATATTTTATGATATTTACCTTGTTTTGTTAACTACAAAAGTAAATTTCATTTTTGCAAAGCATAAAGTTTGTCAAGATTATTAGACATTAGTAAAAGCTTTTCTTAAATAAGTCTTCAACATTTAAGCATTTGCATCTTATTACATAAATATTTACTTATATAACATGTTAATTCTAAAAATGTAAAACTACATATTACATCATGGCTTGCATCACATTGGAAATCTTTAGAAGATTTTATAGAGTATTTTGTTTAGATATTCACTCATCATATCTTACATAATCTTGAAGAGATTTGGATGATCTTTGAAAGATTTTTTGTGATCTCCACTGTTAGACTGGCGGAACCAAAAATTATAAAGGGCGGACCCCTTTTTTTGGTTCCATCCAGTCCGTGATCTGCTGATCACTTGGCCTATAAATAGCGAGCCAAACCAAGTTGTTTCTCATCCCTCATTAGCATAAAACACATACATTCTCTCATTCTATTACATCTAACTCGGTTTCATTTCATTTTAGTGATCATCTTTTGTAGCAAAGAAGATCAAAGCATAATGAAGCTTCAACAAATATTTGGAAGTCTTGTATGTTTTATTGTTGTGTGAATCATTATTATTCATACATCATTGTTGTACCAAACCATCTTAAACTTCTGAGTGTGAGTGGTTAGTATTTTAGTCCTCAAAATACATAGTGTGTTGGGAGTGGTTGTACCCTTGTAAAAGAACTCGACATCTAGCTTTGTGTCGGAAATATTGTGTAAGCGACGTGTAAAGGTTTTCTCCGCCGGTTAAAGGAGCTTGTTGATTAGTGAAGATAACTCTCGAGTTGGAGACTCGAGGAGTTGAGTAGGACAAAGAAAAAGAGTCCTTGTAGACCGAACCACTATAAACAACTTTGTCGTGGTTTGATTGTTTCTTTCCTTACTTACATATTATCTATTGCTTACATATTATTAATTCTTCACTAACAAATCATTAATCTATATTGATTGATCTCACAATAAGTTTTCGAAACAATTGAAATTTTAAACGGTAAAACTATTCATGAAAGATCAGTTGTAAAAGCAAAATTAGCGATATATTTTATTTAAATTATCATTGTTTGGTTCCTTTCATTTTTATAATACCATGTTTTTGATATGTAAACACGAATGTATTAATGAAAGATCATGAAAGTTTGGTCAACAATTTATACTTCTTACGATGACTGATGACTGTTGATATGAGCGATAAAATAAGATAACTTGAGAGAGAGAGAGAGAGAGAGAGAGAGAGATTGTAAAAAAACAAAACTTTATAAACTAACATTAAAAATGTAAAAGAAATTCTATTAAGATTACATAAGATAACATGTAAAACACATCAAAATCTTATCTAAGACTAAGGATCATAAATCCTATTTGTATGTTTCGTTATTTTCTCATACCACTTTACAGTTTCCTTGCTTTGAGAAAGTCTCTTCTAGTTTCTTTATCTTTTTTGTTTCCTAGTTCCAACTGCTTGATTAAGACATCATACTTCTCAATCCAAATATATCATTTTCGTGGCACTTTGGCGATATAATTCTTGGTCATTTGTATTTGTTGGAGGGATTATTGGAAGAAGAAGATGACGCCATGCTTAAAATTTGTGTTATGAATGATGACAAATTTTAAAAGTGAAAATGATGGTTTGTTAGTTTATATAGTGCATATAGTTAAATGAAGACGACGTGACTTTATTAATAAAAAGAGTTGACTGGTTTTATCGCGAAAAGGTTACGCGGATATCAGAATGACAATAATTATTGCACACAAATTAAACAAAAAACGCTTAGGTATGCGAACGTAACAAAAAGTAATTATGAAGAGAATAAGATATTATTACTTTTCTATATAAATAAAAACATTAACAATCAAAATACATTCGTACAATAAATACACATCAAATCAACATAAACTACATCAAATTTTGTGCCTATACATTGAATCCAAAAAGGACTTAGGGCCGACGGAGTGGAGCTCTAGCTTCAATCGAGTAGCAATCGGGTAGTGGGCTACACCATTCCCACTACTTCGGGTACCATAAATCGGGTATCAAATCGAGTTCCGAAGCCGAGGGTTTTCTTCTATATTTTTTTTTGTCTTTTGTGAATATTAGTGTTAGGGTAGTATCGGGTACCACTCCGTCCACTTAGGGTAGTGTTAGGGTAGTATTGGGGTAGTTTTGAGTTGGAAGGTTTTTATTGGATAGAGGTGACGTGGCACCCTCAGGGTATTAGGGTAGTAAACTTCCACTCCTCCCTCCCTTAAACTCGAGTAACACACACAGTTGACTGAAACTACACAAAATTTGTGGCTAATCATTAAATCCAAAGAGGATTTAAACTCATTTAATACACCCAGTTGATAGAAACTACATCAAATTTGTTGCTAATCATTGAATCCAAATATGACTTGAAAATCATTGGATCAATATCCTTCAATAAACACATTATGCAACTAACGTAGATGGCAAAGAAGGTAAAGTAAAACTTCATAGACCACGTGGCGCATGAGCGTGATGGTGGGATCTTTTTCAAACCTTTTTTTTTCATAAGCCCTATCGTTCCCAAGGAATGCAGATAAGGAACAAAACCCTAATATTCCCAAACCACATCAACGAACGTGAGTGTGCTTATGGACCCATGTCATAAACCATAAGTTTCTTCTTGGGATAAGAGAAGCTGGGTACAATTATATTAAACACTGTTCGTGTCCACTTCACCCCGTGAAAAGTTATTAGGGGTAAAAGCCCGAGGCCTCATGGCGTAAAGTGATGAAGACCTCGCGGTTTGGAGTTGGATACATGTCCAATCTGACATAAAGTGACGAATGCCTAGTTTGACACCATAACATATCCAAATACATAGATTTTTTACGACGATCTAAAGGGATGCTTATATAAAAATTGGAATACTTGTTATTATTAGGACAATGTACAAAGAGAATGTTGTATGGAAGAATAAAAGCTAAACGCAATGAGGGTATAGGGAAATTTGCTAGCGCAAATACAAATAATGTGATGTCTTCGGTAACTATAATTAATTATACTATCGAAATATATCACAATATCTATCGCCTTGTATCGTTCATTATCTTACTGTTATCGAATAATAATTATACCATCGTTCGCATATGGTATAGTATCGCTGCAACATTAGCGGTAACTTTTTGAGGAAGATTGTGCCAGATTCACGTCCCCAATGCATGATATATATAGAGAGAGAGGGTAGTCTTGGTATTTTTGATTTTGGAGCATGAAAACTAAGGCTGATGGTAATAGTGATCGCAAACATTGTTGGTGATTTTAGTGTTATTAAGCATCTTGTGTAATTAAGATTACCTGAGGCCAAAGTGATTTCAAGTTAAGTTATAATACAAGTTAGGAGGTGCGGAGTGCACGCTTGTATAAACTAAGTAACTATAATTTTGGATACGATGAATGACAATGTTTGTGACAGAAAATTTGTCACTAGACGTTGCAACCATTCAACAGATGTGACTGTTGTAAATAGTAACAAAAAAAACTGTCGCTAATGAAGTGTCACTATATATTCTATATGGAAAGTGGTCTTCCACCAGAATGTGCAACCATTCAAGAAGGGTTGTTACTATTCATGAAAAGTCTGTTTGTGTATTATATATAGATATCATTTAGGTCTTTCATTTTAAGATGAACAATCATAACAACACATACAATATTTTTCGTGTTTTTGCTCTTATTCTTATGCTTAGAATTTGAGTTTATTTTTGTCTTATCCCATATACGAATTTCGTGTAACTTAAGGCACCAAATACGATCAAAAAATTATATTCGGAAAGTGAAATATACACGATTCAAGAATTATCCAAGCAATCTTTTGATTATCATTACCCAAATACCAAGAAACATGACCGCCAACTCAGCGTCATATCAATTTCTCTCTTCTCGACCAACATCACTATCAACATAGTGTAATAACATAACTAAGGTCACCACACAAATATACTACAGTTATACACAAATATACTCCACCAACAATAAAACTACACACACAACCTTCTTTTCTTTCTTCCACAACTCGGTGTATGAAAAGACCGACTTCTCCTCTTTTGTGACCAACGACACATCTAACGAGGGTGTTTGTTTTAGCATTGACGCGTGGGTAGAGGAAAGACGCGCCTTACCCTAGCCCCTTTATTACTACCCGCTTAAAAAAGTATATTTTTAATATCTCTATATAAAATATATATATAATGAAATACATTTCATCAAAATTTTAATAGAGATAGCATTTTCTACAAACTTTAAACATACATATTTCGTCATGAATATACTTTGACCATTATCTATACTACTTATAATAGATGAATGAATCTCTTTCTTCTTGGTCTTAAAATTAAGACTTCAAAAATACAAAGCCTATTGTACAATATATAATGCATTATTAATGATCTTTCTCATCAATTTTAATTTTAAGACTTACAAATTTTAAAGCTTAATGTACAAAATACAAAGCACTATTAATGTGGTCAAGATATTTAATGTAGTTAATTAATTAACTGGTCAATAAATACAATTAATGCAGTTATTAAAACACCCCTTACACAAGAAATACAAATTATCAAGCATATTGTACAACCAACTTTAACATAATTCCTGCATTAAAATGTCACGAATACAAATAATAAAGAACATTATACAAATATTCAAGCCCGAACGGGCAACGGTCCAAATGGGCCCGAGCCCGAATGGGTACGATCCAAACAGGCACGGGCCAAATGGGGTCAAGCCCGAGTGGGCACGGGCCAAACGGGCTCGAGCCCGAACGGGCACGAGCTAAACGAAATTCTTGAAATCCGTAAATTTATTATCAAAAAGAACATAATAAAGTAAAATACATGACGAAAATTTTTATTTCAAGGTATCCGCCGCCGCAACGCGCAGGAACCCTTCATTAAATGTCACTAATACAAATAATAAAGCACATTATACAGATATTCAAGTCCGAACGGTCAACGGGCAAAATGGGCTTAATCCTGAACTAGTGCGGGCCAAACTGGCTCGAGCCCGAACGGGCATGGGCCAAATAGGCACGGGCCAACGGGCTCGAGCCCGAACGGGCACGGACTACACGAAATTCTTGATATCCGTAAATTTATTGTTAAAAAGAACATAATAAACTAAAATACATGATTTACTGAAAAATTTTATTTCAGTGTACCCGCCGCCGCAACGCGCGGGTACCCTGCTAGTTACTTTAAACGTGAATTACTAGTTTTATCTATTAAAGATATCTTAAATGAATTGTTCTAGTCGGACAAGTAAAACTTTAGGCTCGGTTTGTCAGTGACGTTTGTTTATATTTGATTTTTGTCGTCTTTTTAATGCAGTATTAATTGGAAGTAAAAGAAAATAAACACGTTTTTGCAAGTGACCCAAAATCTAACACGTCTTCATTACGTGAGTCACAAATGTTGCATTATTTTCTCCTCCAACACATTTTTTTTTTTTGAAAGGTGAAGTTTTTATAAGGTGCTTTGTGTCGCGGTTTGACAACGGGAGGTCTATACTACGTTGTTTAAACCGGGTCCGTGTTAGGGAGCTCCCTCGAAGCGGAAATGTCTATTTCAAATACCCGATGAGGGAAAACCCCCTACTAATCCGCCCGAAGGCACGACAATTAATAGGGGTAAACCCTTGCCTTTTCCAAAATTCGAACCTGGGGTACCCAGGCCCAAACCCCTTCATTAAAGGACTACCTTAAAAGAAAATCCCTCATTCAAACCCCTTGCAGGATTTGAACTCAAGACCTCCCTCCCCCAAGAGCCCTGAGGACTCCGAAGACTCCTCCAACACATTTGACAATTCTTTATTCTAATAAAAGATTCTGATCCAAATGTTTACAATTCTAACAATTACTTTAGTTATGTGAATTCTTGGGGCTGGAAGTGTCCAGGAAATAAACAACTCTCTTGACTAACTCGTGTATTCAGCAGTGGAGAAGAGGCACACAAAACGTGCCAAAAGGTCGACCATTCTAATTAACAATACGATTATATAAAACACATATGCAAAAAGTTCCAATTTTCTATTAATATACAATGAACAAAGTTATGTTTGTTGTATAACAACGAGCCTAGTAGCATAATAAGAATAATAAGTAAGGGAATATAAGAGAGTATGAAAGGAAAATATAAAATTTGTTATTGATGTATCTACAAATTACATTAGGTACCTCTATTTATAGGGACCTTAACATGAATGGTATTAAGTACAATATTAGATGTTACAAGACCAATCATAAAGATGAGGGTTACTAGTTAGAGAATATGAATGTGATGTTAAATGTGTACAATTATTATAATAAATATTCATAACATTCCCCCTTGATTGTACATCATTTAAAATACGTTTTGGATACCGCCTCATTAAAAACCTTGCTAGGAAAAACCTAGTGGGAGAAAAATCATAGCTAAGGAAAAAAGAGTGCAGTGCGTATTATTCCCCCTCATAATCATTTTACTTGAGCTCACTGAAACGCTGCATTCCGATGCCATATACCAATTTCTTAAACGTTGAGGTAGGGAGTGCCTTGTTAAATAAATCTGTTAGAGTGTCGCTTGAACGAATCTTTTGAACAATAATATCACCATTTTTTTGTAAGTCATGAGTAAAAAAGAACTTTGGTGAAATGTGCTTGGTTCTGTCACCTTTAATAAACCCGTCATTCAGTTGAGCAATGCATGCTGCGTTGTCCTCATGTAAAAGTGTTGGTCCCTCATTTCCCGCATAAACACCACAAGATTCATCAACACGTAGTATAACATTTATTAACTAAACACATTCTCGGCTTGCTTCATAGATCACCAAAATTTCTGCATGATTAGATGAAGTGGTTGCGATTGTTTTCTTTACGGAACGCCATGAAACAGTTCCGCTATGTGTGAATACATAACCAGTTTGAGACCGACCAATATGAGGGTCGTACCTGTATCCTTGAAGATATCGAAATATTTGCTTAATCCCATTCCAATGCCTCCTCGTAGGACATGAGATATATCTTGCTAATAAATCTAAACAAAATGATATATCCGACCGTGTATGACTGGCGAGATACATCAATGCTCCAATGGCACTTAAATAAGGTACTTTGGGATCAAGAATATCTTCGTCATCTTTTGGAGGCCGAAAAGGGTCTTTTCAACATCTAGTGACCTCACCACCATTGGAGTGCTTAGTGGGTGTGAGTTATCCGTGTAAAACCTTTTCAAAGCCTTTTCCGTGTATGCTTCTTGGTGAACTAAAATTCCATCATTAAGATGTTCAATTTGCAATCCAAGGCAAAACTTGGGTTTTCCAAGATCTTTCATTTAAAACTCTTTCTTTAAGCATTTCATTTAAAAATCTTTCATTTTCCAAGATCTTGCATTGCTCCCAAGGAGTTCGAATTATGTTTAAGTCATCAATATACACATCAATTACTATGTACTCAGATCTAGATCTCTTGATAAAAATGCATGTGCAAATAGAATCATTTTTGTTGCCTTCTTTTAAAAATACTCACTAAGGCGATTGTACCACATGCGCCCATATTGTTTTAATCCATACAAGGACTTATTCAATTTTATTGCATAATGTTCCCGGGAACTTTTCTCACTTGATTCGGGAAACTTAAATCCTTCCGGAAGTTTCATGTGAATTTCAGTGTCAAGTGAACCAAATAAGTAGTTACAACATCCATTAGATGTAGGTCAAGTCCTTCTTGTATTACCAGACTAATTAGATATCAAAAAGTAGTTTCATCCACCACAAGAGATTATGTCTCCTCGTAATCAATTCCAGGTCTTTGAGAAAATCCTTGTGCCACCAATCTCTCTTTGTACCTCTTAATTTCATTTTTCTCATTGCGCTTTCGCACGAAGACCCATTTATATCCTATAGGTTTTACACCTTTAGGTGTACATAATACTTGTCCAAAAACTTCTCATTTTGCGAGAGAATTCAATTATGTGTCAATAGCGTCATTGTCTTTGCATGTTGACCAATCTTCTTTGTTTCTACACTCTTGAACAAACTTTGGCTCATGATCCTCATCATTTTTTATCACTTCTAGCGCTACATTATATGCAAAAATATCATCGACGTCGATTTAATTTCTTTTCGATTTCACACTCTGCTAGACATTGCATTATATCATTCATTGAGATCTCATATTTTTCACATACCCGAGGTTTTTTCAATTACCTTGTCTAGTGTCACTTTAGGAGACTGTTATGGGGTCTTTATTACCTCGATTCGACCATCTTAATTTTCTTGCTCCGTTTTATATCTTCATTCGAGGACTTTTTATTGGAGTCGACTAGTTTATCACGTTGCAGACGTGCCATAGACTTACTATCAATCATTGGTTTTACCGTTGGGACAATACATTGTAATTGGAGCACTAGCCGCGTCTATGATCTAGTTACTTTATTTAGGTCACTAAACATGTCTGGAAATTACTAGATCTGGAATATAAATTGTCCCTTGAACTTTAAGTTCATATTCATTTGTGTGAGAATCATAATTCATTTCAAAACTTTCGCTGCACATTCTCTCCCTGAATGAAATATCAATTTCAACATCCCAAATTATTGTGCGTTGCAGTGGATTTACAATACAGGTTCACACACTTATAGAAAAATTTATATGGGAAGCAAATGGTTTGTGACCGAAAAATCATTCTAATAGGGAGTATTCATTACAGATTGTTGGCAAGATGCAAATTTATATTTTAAATAACATGCCTCATAAACTAACAGTTTTGTTCTCACAATTATTGGCTTTACAATTAACTGAAACGTTTATGTTTCAACAAATTCGTGTATGAACATGGGATAGATAAAGTTCAACACTTATTCCAATAATCGCACAATACTTGGAAGTATTCATCAGCATTCTTGATATAATATAATATGGAAAACCGTGCTCGCATTTTATAAGTCGAGCTGCTTTACACGCTAACTTTAAGTTGCGTATTTGATGATCATTTTTACGATGCATCGATTATAAAACTTAAAATGATCCACATAACGAATGTACAGGCCTACATACGTCTCCTTTATATTATTTCTAAAACTTTATAAGACAAAGTCCTTACTTTAATTTGGTGATGACAGATGAACAATTAACATCCAGTGACAACAATTAAATATAACTTTGAAGAAACTTATAGTTCTTCAATATATTTCGCATCATCATTGACTCGGGATGGTCCAACCGGCCATGCCAATTACTATTAGAAATTTGGGTCATAAACTTATATTTATGACCACATGTGCTTCAATTGCACCTTTTTTTCATATACATTAGTGTCGAGTAATATGAAGAGCTCACATTTTTTGCAATTAGCCCTTTTATTTTTGCAATTACCTTTTTTCATATACCAATAGAGCATTAGTCCAATGGTTGGAGCATTTGTGCTTGAGTCAATTGACCCAGGTTCAAGTCTCATCCTTGACATTTGTTTCATATAGGTACCCACCTCCGCAAAACCTATGGGCACACTGGAGAGATTGTGTGGAATAAGAGCTCAGGGGTCCGAGTCTTGGCTCGTGCTCACTCCAGTTGGTGCCCCACTAGGCCAGGAGAGTTGCCGGAGCTATTTCTTGTGGGGTGGACAATGGCTGGTGCCAAAAGACACCAGGGGTCAGGGTGTTCCCGCTAATCTACATTAGCCTATAGTATTATCAAATAATATAATCATCACATCGCATTTAAAATATTTCTATACTCATAAAATTTTACTATTAGAAGAACATATATACATAATCGACTTGATAATTTGATATCACAATACACTAGCATATAATTCGTAACAGGTTATAATTCGTTTCATATTTTTGGTTTAAACTAATAATCAAACTTGAAAATAAACATAGCAAGATATATGCAAAATTATGACAAAATCAAAACATAATATATAGGCATAACTATCCGTCTCAAACATATAAATGGGCTTCTCACATAGTTATTTCAATATAGGCATGATGACGAACTATGTTATGGCAAATATTAAATCCATGTCTTACTCACTTCAAGATAGCAAATTCATTTTCCTCCAAATATGATAATCGCAAGCTATAGGTTAGCATCTCATCTCAAGTCATGACTAATGATATTTATTGTAAATCGAGTAAATATCACAATCATTATCCACTAATAACCGAATTTGTGAAAATCATGTGCACACATATATATGCATAAACACAAGATTAAATAATTACAAAAATCATTATCAATTTTAAGATTACTTTCATTATATTATGCAAATCAATCATGATGTACCGCGCAACACATAAGGGTGGTGGCAACCATGCCTAAGTGATTTTTTCATGCCTAATTATCCACCAATAATATACCTCCATCTCACCTCATAACAATCTCATACCTAACAATAGATTTTTAGTGGCAACCATGCTTAACTCATTACCCATTTTTTTTTTAATAATTTTATTAAACAATTTAATAAAAACATAATATTTTATTAATACTTAAAAGAGAATTACATAAGACTTAAAAGAAAATTACATAGTACTTATTAAATAAAAACACTAGTCATCAAGGTACGGTAAGTCTTGAGCGTCCACATACTCCGTAAGATCAAAACGGAGACGGTGATGGATATTTTCATCTTGTAACTCCGGTAGTACATTCGGGTCATAAACTGGCGTGACCGGCGGATCCATTATATGAACCGGTGATATTGCCACCCCGTCGTCTTTTAAAATCATATTGTGTAATATAACACACGTATGAACTATTTTTCGAATCTTTGCGACGGTCATAGCCCGGAGAGGATGACTGAGAATAATCCATTTTGCTTTAAGACGACCAAAAGCTCTTTCGACATCCTTTCGTGCAGACTCTTGTAGCTTCTTGAATTTCTTTTCTTTCGGGTCAGTTGGATAAGGATAAGCTTTAACAAACGTTGAATACGTGGGATAGATTCCATCGGTAAGATAATACCCACGTTTGTAAAGCCGTTCATTTAGAGTAAATGAACTATTGGGTGCCGTTCCATTACGATGAGTAAGATACAGCGGTGATTGATTCAAAACATTGATGTCGTTATTTGCACCGGGAGGACCAAAAAATGAATGCCAAAACCACATATCATTTGAAGCAACAGCTTCAAGCATAATAGTCGGGTATTGGTGATCACCTCTTTTATATTGCCCTCTCAAATACCTAGGACAATTTCGCCAAACGAAATGTGTACAATCAATGCTACCAAACATTCCAGGAATGTGATGTTGCTCTTCATGTGCCTCGTATAAGCGTGCAACGTCGTGGGTTGTTGGCCTACGTAAGAACTCTTGCCTATATAATTGGATTACCGCTTCACAAAAATGATCAAGGCATTCACCTACAAAGTATACAAAAATAATAAAAATACCGAATTATATAAAATTTAAAATACGAATTATATAAAAATAATAATACCGAATTATATAAAATTTAAAATACGAATTATATAAAAATAATAATACCGAATTATATAAAATTTAAAATACGAATTATATAAAATAAATAATACCGATTTATATACAATTTAAAATGCCGAATTACAAAAAATTTAAAATACCGAATTATATAAAAATAATAATAACCTGATGTTCTTCGTGCCATGTTTAAGTAATCATCGTATCTATCCGGAGGTCCACCCGTACCGAGTTGACGAATAGCCGATGTACATTTTTGCAACGCCGTGAAACTTTTTTTCCCCCTAGCGTCTACACCCTCTTGAAACCATTCGAAATTCGCTTCAATATCACCTACAATTTTTAGAAACAAACTCTTATCCATACGAAATCTTTCACGAAAAACATCAGAGGGAAACTTTGGGTTTTCTTCTACAAAATAGTCATTCATTAGAGTTTCTAGCGCTTTTTCACGATAACGGGTAACATATCTTCGGGTAGAGCTAGCCGTGTCTTCAATGCTATCGCTCGCGGCTAAATAGGTTTCTATGGTAGAACCGGTAGAAAATATATCGGATGAAGAGTCGGATAAAAAATCTAACTCTTCATCGGATGAAGAAGATGAAGATGAAGATGAAGATGAATACATTTTGTTTGTGAAATACAAATGTTATTGTTTGAAAAAAATAAGAGATGTATTGAATTTAAATAGGGAGAAAAAAAAAGGGATTTAAATTTTGTTTTAAATGCCTCAAACGGATCTATTTTACCCATTTAATGCCTCCAACGTTCATATATTGGCCCATGTCGATTCGGGGAAGTTTGCCGAATTGGTGTTCCCTTCGTTCATGCCGCTCCAAACCGAATTCGAAGCAACACACAAACCGCTCGGTATGGAGCATGCCGCATCCCATACCGAGTCGACTGCCACCACCCTAAGAGCTACGTTATCAATAAAAGTGGCCACATTATTGGTACATTATATATCGATATAATCTATAGCCATAGATAATAACCTAATGACCTAAATAACATATTTGGATGCCCTAACAAAGGGAGGTTTTTGCAAAACTAATAATTCGTAATAATATTATATGCCAATTAAAGGACAAGTACAAGGGGCGAAGCCAAGATTTTACTTTTGGGTGGGCCAAATAATTTTCGACACACTAACGAGTATAAAAAAACCTCAACATAAAATAATCTTTGCAGTAATTGTGAATTTTTAGACATTTTACAAGCACCATCAATGTAAAAAAAATATATGAAACTATCATTAGAAAAGATTAGTTTTAGGCCTTAATCAATTTTTTTTAGACTTAGTAGTTAAACTTGACATATATATACAAAACATATAAGAATTTCATGGGCTTATAGGTGGGTCATGGCTAACCCTACATCCCATTTAACTGATAATGCTATATCCCAGTGATCTTTTAACCACGCATGTAACTGTTTCAATGGACGTTAACATATAGAAAAATTAGCAACTATGACCAAATAATCATACATATACTTTAAATCAAATGTATCGGGTCACTCTTACTTATGATAAATTGTGAAGAATGTTGGTTATACCAATTGTTTTTAATCAAAATAAAACAAGTTTTTTAATGACATTTATATAGATAAGTGTACGTGGCGAATTTACGTTATATAGATGTAGAAAAATCAAAAACCATTAAGGGGGGAGGGAGTGGTACCCTAATACCCTAAATGTCACATCACCTCTATCCAATAAAAACCCTTCAACTCAAAACTACCTAATTTTACCCTAACACTACCCGATTTGGAGGGAGTGGTACCCTAGTACCCGATTTTTTTTTTAAATATTAAAAACATATCATTTCATTAAAAATAAAAACATTACATAATACTTTAAAAAAAATACACATTACATAATACTTAAAAAAAAAAGAAATATAACATAATACTTAAAAAAAACTAGATTAAAATAAAAAACCCACTAATCATCGAGATGCGGCAAGTATTGACGTGCTCCGTGCTCCGTGAGATCATATTCAAGATACTGAGCCGCTTGCAGCATAAGTTGCAACGAGCTACCCGTGGATAGCTCGTCGGACGAAGACGGAATAACGTATTCGAATTCGGAAGAATCGGAAGACATTTTGATAATTTTTTTTTTGAGAGATTAGTGTGTGTTTTTTTTAAAAAAAAGGAGTGTATGTTATTTGGTTTTAAAGGGAATTTTTTTATTTATTTATTTATTTTTTTTTTTTTAAGTTACAAACTAGCCGTTAGGCTAGTCTTCCCATTCCAACGGTCCAAATTTTCAAATCATTCCCCACATACTCGCTCGGCTTCACAAACCGAAATGGAAACCCGATCGTTGTACCCGATGTGGAAGGGGCGGTGTACCCGCTCAGGTATCCCTACCCGATTCATCAACCCAAACCCACTCCCTCACCCTAAACATGGCTAATGATTTGCACACTCTTGTAATTTATTTGTACATTCCATATTATGCTATAAAGAATTGTACATTTACAATATACTGCTTCTTCAATTTGTACATCGAAATGTGCAAATAAAAAAGATGAGTGTGCCAATCAATACTCATTAAACATATATCAACCATGTATCACGAAAACATATAGTTTCATTGGATAACAATAATAGGCCAATTTTCGTGACCGCTAGTCATCATCTCATATCTAAATATAATAAAAGAATACATTTAATAATCAAGAATTACGTGAGTTATGGTTAACGTGAATCGCCAGCATCTTGGAGTTGTTACAATGTTACACTAGACAACCTTTATATGAACCCTGTTAATACAATTTTGGGCGCTCTCTTGCAAAGATTAGTTTAAGCTAACTTCTCCAGGAATAGACCTTGTATTAAGTATGTCTCGAATCTAAGCTGCTAAGAAAATACACCGTTAGCCTCACCGCGGAACGGGGTTCCGCGGTCAACCTCCGGCGTGAGAATGAGTGTTGGTTTTAGAGAGATAAAATAGGTTCTAGAGAGAGAGTGAGAATATGTTACCGTTTGAATAGTGGCGAAGCCTCTATTTATATGGTTGACCTTTTTGTCGTGTTCTCAAGGTCACGGGCCATGAGAGCGACAGTTAGTAAGTGGAGAGTGACGTAGGTCAACTCCAGAGTTTGTCCGGTTGCTATGACAGCGATGTTTTTGGGCGGGAGTTGTCCCGCTTTCCCTTTTTGGGGACTGCAGGTGATAGTACTGCAAACCTAGGCAAGATTCCTTACCTTTTCTGTGGGACGCGGTTATGGCCTTCCTCGGACGTGCCTATTGCCCGTGTCCGAGGCGCGCGCCCCTTGGTTATGGTTAAGTGGCTTCCGGCTGGGTTAAGTGTCATCCGCGCCTGACCTGTGTGCGTGCCGGGGGGTCATACGCGATCAAGTCCCCCCAGTCTAGTATGTTTGTTGGTCCAGGACAAGCGTGCTAGACTAATTTGTTATCCCCGGATAAGCGTTGCCGGTTATCATTGCCAGTTATACTATGGATAAGTATGGTTCGTGATTTTTCCATTTATGTGTGGTCCCACTTATATCCTGAATGAGCGTTACAGCTGGCCTTTGGGAATCGCGAACGATTCTTGACCGCGCGTTTTCTGACTGACATGACGTTTTGGCTGCTTCTATCTCGGCCGTTGATCTAAACAGATCTGAGCCGTCTAATATGAGCTGGAGACGTGGCGACTTTTCGGCCCTTCGATTAGCCTGTCAGTTTTACTTCTAGGAGAGTATAAATACCCCATTTTTTAACCTTTTTGGCTACTGTTGCCATCTCGTCTTCGCGTGTAAAAAAAAAGAAAAAAGCTTATCAAGCCCTTTGTGTGCGTCTTTACTCTTTCAGGTTAGGTTTTTCTTCCCTTAATATAGTTCCATGGCTAAAAAACTGCTATGCGGTTTTACTTGCAAGTTATCACAGAAGGATCTTAGTGATTTTTGCTCTAAATATCATATTCCTCCCACTGTTCATCCCCTTCTTCCTGGTCCTAATGATACCATAAGAGACGCTCCGCAGGGTAAAATAGGCGTATACACTAGGTTTTTTGAATTTTGCAATTTTAGGATTCCTCTTTCCGCGTTCTTGTGTAGAGTTTTGGAATATTTTCAGATCCATTTATCCCAGTTGTCCGTTTTAGCCGCTGCTAGGATTAGTCACTTTGAGATCCTCTGCCGCGTCTATGGTGGTACCCCTACCGTGCCTTTGTTTAGGAAGTTCTATTACTCTGGGATGAAAGATGGGTGGATGACCCTGGAGAAGCGTAAGGGTCCTAAGTCGTTAGTTGTGCCAGTTTGCCATACTGCTCCTTTGGATTCTGTAAAGAATTGGAAGGAGTATTTCTTTTGGGTTGACGCAACCGTTTTTCCCTTGAGCATCTCGTGGAATGAGAAGGTCTCTGTTGACCGTGATCCGCCTCCAGCCGATGACGATGTTGACTTGGAGTTGTTGCGTCTTCTTGATACGCAGCGTGCTCCTTTTAAAAAATTTCCGGAGCCTTTCCTTTGCGTGATTGGGCTTAGCCGTGCCTGGGATGATGCTACGGCACGGCCTACCTTCATGGTTTCTGATACTGAGGGTGGGTTCTTTTCTTTTGATAGGGTCTGTCGCGTCTTATTGTCTTCTTCTCCGCCTTTTTTATTAACGCCTGTTTTTTTTGTTTGCAGAGATGTCTCTATTTGCCTTTGTCAAACAGCCGGATCCGTTTGAGGTGACATCTGGTGAGAGTACTTTGCAAGAGGGGGAGAAGACGCTGCAAGATGAAACTGTTGGGCGCGTCATAGAGCCTTCTGAGAACTTGATTACTCTGGTCCAAGAAACCATTGTGGACAATGTGGAGGCAGCTAAAGCCGGTAAGGCCACTGGGAAGAAAAGAGTCCGGCTCGATGTTCCCGCCAAGCAGCCGGAGAAAAAGAGAGTGACTCCTGCGCCGGAGCAGGGTTCCGGGTGCTGGTAAGGATCTTGCTTAATTTTTTTTTTATTTTTTATTTTTTTTTAAATGGAGAAATGACCCGGGTGTTTCTTGGCTATGTAGGTGATGCTGCTGGATACGACTGTTGCTTCTTCTACAGTCAGATCCGGATGCTACTTCAAAGACATCCACTAGTGCTCCTCAAGAAATTTTGGATACTGAGATGTCTGGTCCATCCCAGCCGCCACCTTTGCAGTCGGAGAATGTTTTCGGGGCCGAGTCTCCGCCGCAGGACCAATCTGGCCATCGTCCTGTGGCCTCGGATGATGACTTTTACGAGTCTCTCTCCGTGGAGACAGCGGAGGCTAAAAATGTTTATGTTCCCAAGTGGTTGCCCACCAATGATTTTCGGATGAACGATGCTTGGGTATGTCAGAGCATGCTGGATAATCTTGCCACCCCCGGCTACTTGTCAACGCTGCGCAATATGCCGCATACAGATTTGCTTGAACAGTACAACATCACCACTATGCAGCAAACCTGTATGTCCTCTGAAGTGCGTCTGCGGTTGGAATTTGAGTTGAACCAAACTAACAGGTTGAACAAGAGGCTTGAGAGGAGAGATAAGAAGATTGAGGGCTTGAAGCAGAAAGTTCAGGAGTTGGAGTCCGAGGCTGCGGAGGCGAAAGGTCTCCGCGAGCGTGTTGGTCTGCTTGAGTCCGAGTCCGAGGAGATGAAGAGGTTGCGAGAGCGTGTGGCGCAGTTGGAGGGCATGATTGCTCCCAAAGATGAACAGCTGGCCAATCTGACTGTTGAAAATGCTGAGTTAAAGGGTAAGGTTGCCGGACTCACCTCTGTTTGTGATGATCTGAAAGAACAAGTGAAGGGGATCGGGTCACTTGAGGAGAAGCTGAAAGAGTGTGATCAAGAGGTCCGGAGCACTTATGATACCCAGCTGGCTCAACTGGACCAGAGATTGGCGGACCTGAACCGTGATTTTGATGAAGAGTTGTTCCCTAGCATGCTTCGTTCTGTTGAAGGTAAACGGTGGGTGATTGGGCATGGCTTTCGTAGGGCATGGATGGCATTCAAACAGTCTGATGAGCTGCAGACACGGCTGGGAGATTGTATATGCGAAGCTATTGCGGAAGGCCTAAGGCAGGGTCTGGAGGCAGGGGTTGTGCACGGGTCTAAACGTGTGAAGCTGGAGGCAATCAAGGCGTATAATCCCCGGGCGAAGGAGGTTTATCGCGAATCTGTTATTCGCCTCAGTGACGTCCCCTTTCCGCTCCTCGATTCCCTAGAAGCCTGCAAAGATTCTTCTTTGGAGTTTCTTATGTCCCAGCTGGTTTTGCAAGAGGAGCGACCCAGCGGTTCCGGGGACTTTGTGTTTGACCCCCCGGTCGCAGAGGAGGTTTTGCTTCCTAACTCTTTATTGCAGACCATCACCAGGCGTCCGCGTGCGATTGCCGTATATAGAGAGAAGAAGAGTCAGCTGAGGGGCAAGAAATTTGACTTCTGGAACCCTGATTTGGTTGTTTCCAATGTCGTTCATCAGGTTACATCCACCGGGGAACCTTCTATGGTCATTGTTCCCTCTTGTACGACCCCCTCTGCCGCGATCACTGGTCCTACCGGGGAGGATGAAAAAGAGGAAGAGGAACAAGTGACTCATGAAGACATGTTTGATGCGAGCATCCTTGATGGCGCTGGGGATCCTTGAGATGTGACTTTTCATGGGCGGCATTTAAACTATGCCGCCCTTTTAATTTATTGTGAAGCTTGGTAATTATCCGTTCTGGTTAGGCCTGTGGTTTCAGCGGCGCCTTTATTTTGTAATCCGGGGGTATGCCCCCGTGTACTTGTAGAGAGTCTTGTGTACTTAATGGAAATACTTTTTGACTTTGTTATATATACGCTTTTGTTTGCTTGCCGGAGCTAGTTGTTTCGGGCTTTGGGTTCTACCCGTGGCCGTACTTTAGGAGTCTGGGGGTAGCATGAAATGGTCAATGGGCTTGCAATACCACTTATATGCCTGAGTCAATTTTGAGGTTGCTCATCCTTTATGTGCGACGCTGTTTGTCGCGGATGTGAGAGATATGCCAGAGATGCAAAAATGTAAACGAATCCTTGGTTTTGGAAAATTTGTAGAGCGGGCCAGGCTTCTACATTTCATTAATAATTAAGAAATATTACAAGAAATGAAAAACATGAAAATTTGAAACGGTTCCCCTGTTGTCCGGACCGGATCCGTGATCAACTTACAAAATATGGGGAAAACCTACTTACACTTAGACGTAACACTTCTTCAAGTTGCGGATGTTCCATGTTCTTGGGAGTACCTCCCCATCCGCGCCCCGGAGCTTATACGCTCCGTTCCCTAGTGCTTCCACCACTTTATACGGCCCTTCCCATTTTGGGCCAAGCTTTCAAGTGTCCTCCGCTCTACTAGCTTCGTTGCTGCGGTAGACGAAATCTCCGGGCCTGAATGTTGTGCTTCGCACCTTGGCGTTGTAGTATCTTTCCATCCTTGCCTTGCTGCGGGCTTCTTCAATTGCCGCGGCTTCCCTTCTTTCTTCTAGGACGTCTAAATTTAGGCGAAGGTTCTGGTCGTTGGAGATTTGGTTCACGGTTGTGCATCGGAGACTTGGCAATCCAATCTCGACTGGGATAACTGCCTCCGTGCCGTATGTAAGGGAAAATGGGGTATCCCCGTTGCTTGTTTTGATCATCGTTCTATGTGCCCAGAGCACATGCGGCACTTCTTCTGCCCAGTCTTTGCTTCCCTTTTCCAACCTTGCTTTAATGCCTTCTCCCAAACTTTTGTTCGCGCTTTCTACCAACCCATTTTCCTGCGGGTGCTTGACTGAGGCGAAACGCTGCTTTATGTTGAGCTTTGCGCACCAGTCTTTAAATGGGTTGTCGCAGAACTGCTTTCCATTGTCTGACACTATCTCTCCTGGCAGACCGAATCGACAGACTATGTTGTACCAGACGAACTTCTTTACTTGTCTTCCTGTGATGGAGGCTAAAGGTTTAGCTTCGATCCATTTGGTGAAGTAATCTATCCCCACAATCATAAACTTAACCTTGTCGGGTCCTTCTGGGAAAGGTCCGCAGATGTCCAGACCCCACTTGTAGAACGGCCAGGGGGAAGTGATTGGGGTTAGATTTTGCTGCGGATTCTTTGGCACTAGGCGGTGAACCTGGCAATCTTCACATTTCTGTATTAGCTCACGAGCGTCCTTGTGCATTGTTGGCCAGTAGTATCCTGACCGGATTGCCTTGGCCACCACTGCCCTTGGCCCTGAGTGCATGCTACACGATCCTTCGTGAATCTCTCGCAACACATAGTTGGCTTGGACGGGGCCTACACACCGAAGCCACGGTTCTAGGAAAGACTTCCGGAATAGGATTCCATCTTTCAACTCGTACTGCCTTGCCTTGATCCGCAGCTTTCTAGCCTTGTTGTCATCCGCAGGCAGTGTCTCATCCTTTAGGTATTCGATCAGGGGTGTCATCCATGTGTCTCCATCTTCTTCCACTACTGCCAACACCTCCTTCTCCTCAATGGATTTCTCTTTTAGTACTTCCACGAGAACCTGTTTAGTCAAGTGAGCAAAGCTAGTAGAGGCTATCTTGCTCAGCGCATCTGCTTGCTTATTCTGGCTTCGGGGGATCTGCTTGATGGAGAACGTCCGAAATCCTTCGATGAGAGCTTTAGCTTTTGCCAAGTAGCGGGTCATGCTTGCTTCCTTCGCTTCATATGATCCATTGATCTGATTTGCTACGAGGCGGGAATCGACATTTGCTGACAAGTCTTTTACTTGCATTTGCTCTGCGATTCTTAATCCTGCGATCAGTGCCTCGTATTCGGCCTCATTGTTGGATGCCTCAAATTCAAATCGTAAGGCATATGTGAACTCCTTCCCCTCTGGGCTTGTTAAGATCAATCCTGCTCCGGACCCTTCCTGACACGCGGATCCATCCGTGAATAGATTCCATGGTTCGGAGTATGGCTGTTTGCCTGTTGCCTTGTCTGGGGTGCCCTCTTCTGGAATTTCGGCAATGAAATCCGCCAGTACTTGTCCTTTAATGGCTGTCCGGGGTCGGAAGCTGATGTCGTGCTCGTCCAGTTCGATTGCCCATCCAGCCATTCTCCCACTTTTCTCTGTCTTGGTCAAGACTTGCTTCAGTGGTTGGTCCGTGATGACCGCCACTGGATGTGCTTGGAAGTATCGCCGTAATCTGCGGGACGCGTATACTAACGCAAGGACAAGCTTCTCAATCGGAGTGTAATTCATCTCCGGACCCTTTAGGGCGCGGCTGACGAAGTACACTGGCTGTTGTCGCGACTCCCTTTGTGCCAACAGAACCGCACTTACAGCTTCTTGGGATGCGGCCAAGTACATGATTAACTCCTCCTTTGGTTGCGGAGCGATGACCATTGGCAAATTGG
Source organism: Chrysanthemum makinoi (assembly GCA_910596185.1). Taxonomy (NCBI): domain Eukaryota; kingdom Viridiplantae; phylum Streptophyta; class Magnoliopsida; order Asterales; family Asteraceae; genus Chrysanthemum; species Chrysanthemum makinoi. The sequence goes on along the minus strand of OU343223.1, from coordinate 122,777,391 downwards.
CAATGTGCTGCTTCATTTCCTTGAACGCTTGCTCTGCCTCAGTTGTCCAGTAAAAGTCGCTCTTTTTAATGCACTTCTTCAGCGTTTTGAAGAACGGAAGGGACCTTTCTGCTGACTTGGACATGAAGCGACTGAGACTGGCTAATTTCCCATTCAAAGACTGCACTTCCTTTTTGGTTGTTGGGGATTTGAGGGTAGGTACGGCCACAGATTTGTCTGGGCAAGCTCTGATGCCCTCCTTGCTCACCACGTGGCCCAGAAACATCCCTTGCTCCGCCCCAAATGTGCATTTTTTGGGGTTAAGCTTCATGTTGATATTCCTTAGGGTCTTGAAGGTTTCCTTCATATCTCTGAGTATTTCTTCTTCTGAGTGGCTTTTGATGACTAGATCGTAGACGTACACTTCCAAATTTCTTCCAATCTGTTTCTCAAACGCTTTGTCCACGAGCCTTTGGTATGTGGCGCCAGCATTCTTCAAACCGAAAGGCATTTTGGTGTAGCAGAAGATGCCTTGGTTTGTGTGGAATGCCGTTTTCTCCTCATCCCCGGCTGCCATTTGTATCTGGTGATACCCTTTATATGCGTCAAGGAAGCATTTAAATGGGTATCCGCAGAGGGATTCGACCTTCCAGTCGATCTCCGGCAAGGGATAGCAATCCTTCGGACAGGCTTTGTTTAGATCTTTGAAGTCCACACACATTCTTCAGCTTCCGTCGCTCTTTTTGACAAGGACGGGGTTAGACAACCAGTCGTGGTAGTGTACTTCTTTCATGATTCCTGCTGCGACTAACTTAGTAACATCTTCATTGATGGCTTTGTTTCTTTCTGGGGCCTGCCCTCTCTTCTTTTGCCGTACAGGGTTGTAACCCTCCCTGACATTCAGCCTGTGTTCCGCGATTGTCCGCGGAACTCCGGTCATGTCAGAGGGTTCCCAGGCAAAGATGTCCAAGTTATTCTTGAGCAGGTCGCAGAGGCTCTTTTTCCCTTTTTCACTTAACCCTCCCCCAATGGTGACCGTTTGGTCGGGGAATCTAGGGTTGATCGCGACTGCGACTCCTTCCTTTACCTCTGCCTTTGTGGTTGTATGATAGGGTTCTGGTTCCGCGACCATTCTGCATTCAACCGGGACTACCTTGTCACTGTGCAAAGTCACGACTCCGTCACAGGTAGGAAACTTCAACATTCCGTGCGCCGTGGATGGCATTATTCTCAACAGCCTAATCCCCGGACGTCCGATTATTCCATTGTAGGGAGAAGGGGATCGTACCACCATGAAGTTCATCCAAGCACTAGCCGACTTCTCCTCGTCTCCCAATGTCACCTCCAAGAGAATCTGTCCTAATGGCCACGAAAGCTCTCCACTGAAACCCAGTAATGGTGATGAAGCGGGGATCAGTCTTTTGCGGATGTCCGGGCTTAGCTTGTTGAAGCAATGCTCGTATAGAACTTCTGAAGCGATTCCGTTATCCACGTACATCCTGTGAATTGTGCACCCCTCTACATTTTCTTTGATCACCAGTGGGTGGTCGTTCCAATCATCTCCGGATATGGGGGGAAAGGATATTTCCATGTTCAGGACCGCGTCCGCACCCAGCTTGGGTTTGACCGACCGCTGCCAAGTGTGGATCATGTATATGGCGTGAGCTTTGTCCTTGGACGCGGTATCCTTTTTTCCTCCTTTGGGACCACCATTCTTTTGGACTCCATTCTTGATTTCTTTGACCAGATGTGCGAGCTGCCCGGACCTGACTGCTTCTTCTATCTGTTTTTTCAACTGATAGCATTCGTCCGTGTTGTGCCCCTTTTCTCTGTGGAAGTCACAGTACTTGTCTTTATTCCTAGATTCGACCGGGCTGGACATGGGTGGAGGGGCTGTGAATTTGACCGTATCCATGGCCAGGATTTCCTTCGGTGTCTTTGTGAGGGGAGTGAACCTGTCCCCCCTCTTTCTTTCCGGCCTCGAGCGGGTCTTGAACTCCCCCTTCCTTTCGAAGATCTGGATGTTTTTCGTTCCTCCGTCCTGGTTCTTCCACTGGGGGTGCTTCTTCTTTGACTGGTTGGCCGCGGCCAACTCGCCTCTGAGGAATGCTTTTACTACCTTCCACATCTCATCCTGTGTCTGGGGAATGTTGTCATTGAGCCTTCTGATCAGTTCCGGGTTTGTTATCCCATGCATGAAGCCCGATACTCTCATACACTCCGGGGCTCCCTTCACATGCATGCTTTCCATCTTGAAGCGTTCCACAAAAGCTTCTGTGGATTCCCCTTCCCGTTGCTTTATGTGGTGCAACTCAACAGGATCTTTTGTATACTTCTTCTGCTGAAGGAAGTATGAGAGGAAACTTGACCTTAGTTCTTCAAAGATGTCAACGCTTTCTGGCCGCAGCTCGTCAAACCAGACGCGACCGTGCCCAATTAGCGTGGAGTTGAACATGTGGCACCATGTGGGCATGGCCCATCTTTCCACTTTGGCCGCGGTCTTGAAAATCTTCAGATGATCCTCCGGATCTCCTATTCCGTCGTAAGTTCTGACGTGAGCTGGCATCCTTGTCCTTTTTAGGAATTCAAAATCCTGTATTCGGCGAGTGAAGGGGTCTGTATCAGCCACGTCATACGGGGAATAGAGTTCATCGGATTCCCTTCCTCCTTTGCTCTTTGGGGTGGACTTCCAATGCCCTCCCGTGCTTTCTTCGCTTTCTGGAGGAGACACTTCTCTGGTTCTGCTGCGGCATGAGTGATATGTTTCCCCTCTGCCAGACTTTGAGTGAGAAGCACTGTCGCGGGTCACGCTCCGGCTTCGTTGGTGTCTATCGACCGAATCTCTTTCTGCCGCGTCCCGTTTTCTCTGTCTCTCGGCTTCTTTTTTACGTTGCCTGCTGGAAGACACCTTAGGCTGAAGTCTGGAGAACACGGTTTGTTTTTTGTCACCTAGTCTTGTGGTCACGTGCGGACGTTATTTTTCCAGCCTTGAGAATACATCCGGTCGCGGCCTCTTGGCTTCCGACTGGCTCTTGTCTCTAGAACACCCATCGTCTCGACTGCTGAGTCTCGAGAAGACGCTCCGTGACTTGGAATACTCCGAAGGGTCTGACCTGGCACTAGGACTGGCCCTGTTCCTCCTTTTAGATGGCTGTTTTCTTTCAGACTCCGGGCGGGTATTTCTGGCGTGTTCTCGAGATCTTTCATTCCTAGTCTCATCATCGAAATCCAAACGGGTTTTGACCCGGTCTAGTTTTTCTTGATGGACCTTCTCCGCCATTATGGGCAAGATCTGATGATAGTGCCTTTCGCAGAACTCCTTTATTGACGCGTCTGTTACGACACTAGGGCGATATTGTTCTGCGTCTTGCACTTTATCCTTCCCACCCGTATTTATGACCGTGGATGGCTCAGGAGACGGGGAAGGGTTTTCTGCCGGGTTACTCATTAGAGTTTTTTGGAGACGCAGTTATGTTACTGGTCCCACGGATGGCGCCAACTTGTTAATACAATTCTGGGCGCTCCCTTGCAAAGATTAGTTTAAGCTAACTTCTCCAGGAATAGACCTTGTATTAAGTATGTCTCGAATCTAAGCTGCTAAAAAAATACACCGTTAGCCTCACCGCGTAACGGGGTTCCGCGGTCAACCTCCGACGTGAGAATGAGTGTTGGTTTTAGAGAGATAAAATAGGTTCTAGAGAGAGAGAGAGTGAGAATATGTTACCGTTTGAATAGTGGCGAAGCCGCTATTTATATGGTTGACCTTTTTGTCGTGTTCTCAAGGTCACGGGCCATGAGAGTGACAGTTAGTAAGTGGAGAGTGATGTAGGTCAACTCCAGAGTTTGTCCGGTTGCTATGACAGCGATGTTTTTGGGCGGGATTTGTCCCGCTTTCCCTTTTTGGGGACTGCAGGTGATAGTACTGCAAACCTAGGCAAGATTCCTTACATTTTCTGTGGGACGCGGTTATGGCCTTCCTCGGACGTGCCTGTTGCCCGTGTCCGAGGCGCGCGCCCCTTGGTTATGGTTAAGTGGCTTCCGGCTGGGTTAAGTGGCGTCTGCGCCGTGTGCGTGCGGGGGTCATACGCGACCAAACCCGTATATAAATCAATTAAACTTATAACTGTTTCCTAAACAATGATTTATTCAAAGTGATTACTTGTTACAAATGTAATAACATCAAAAATCCCTCTTAGTAAAAACCAAATTAAGCTTATAAAAACCAAATCAAACTTTACGAGAAGACATAATAAGATCGCAAATCTAATTATAATTAAACAATAATGTATATTGTTAACACAATGCTACTACATTATAGCACCCATCGTCATATAATTAATGTAGCATGCAATCCTTTTTTTTTCATTCATTATATAATTTTTTTCTTAAGACCATTAAATCTTACGGTAATAACAAACTAGCAGGGTACCCGCGCGATGCGGCGGCGGGTACCCTGTGACTATATTTTCTGGCAGTGTGATGTTATGCGGACATATCTTTTTAACAATTAATTTACAAATAACAATAAAATTGTATAAGACAATAGTATAATTGCAAGTAGTTAAAAGGTTATGTGATTGTCAACGTGTTGTTGCGGTGAAAAGGAGGCGGAGTTGCGTCTCGACCCTCAACGACCGACACCACTGCAGCGAAACAAGCTTTTTCAGCTCAAGTAGTAAAAATACGGATAGCATTTAACCCAACTACCGGAAACAAACTTAAACTATTATAACAATAGCTCAATAACAACCATTTTCGGATATTTAATGAAAGCCCAGTCCAGTCTCTTTTAATGTAAATGTTGAGCCCGTCATATGAATTGAAAGACCCGGGCCCAAAATAATACCTAAACATTTGTATCAATCCCAAACCCAATATTAGATAAAACCTAAACATTTTTACTCTTTAACCCTACACACACTTCTGGATATCATTGCCCCCACCTCCTCTCTTTCACCTAAACTTTTCACAACCCCATCAAAAACTCATCTCATCTCACGATTTCATCCTCTTCAAATCGTCTTCACCATCATGAATTATAACCAAATCACAAATGCAACAATTTTAACGACACAAACATAAGCACAACCGATCCATGAACTTTTCTTCATTTGAGTTCAATTCGAATCAAGAAAGCATATTAATGGCTTCAAGATCCTTTGGAGGGTCTTGGGTAGGTTCATCTTGTGTTGTTTTCATTTTTGTTGTTATTTTTGAACGAACCAAAGAGAGATTATAACATAATTGTTATGAATCTTTTCTTTCTTTTTCGAATATAAAGGAAGCTTTAGCTTCGAAAATGATATGTGAAGATATTCTTTCGTGTAGATGAAAGAAAGTTTTTGTCAGCCGTTGAAATCTTGGCGTGGGTTTGTATTTTTGCACCAAGTAAAGGTAGTGAAAAATATTTCAAGTCAATAGCTAATGATGTTCCAAGTTAATGTGTATTTATATATTTAAATATAGCATTTGGTAACTTGATTTGAGTAGCTAATAAAAGTTATGCTTGCGGAAAAATGACGGTATTATATTTTTTATTGGGTCTTATACGAACGAAAGATAGAATGAAATTTATTTAGTTTTGTTCTTTTTTTAAAGGTTCAGATATTTCAACATGCTTTATAAGTAGGATGCTTTACATTTTGTATTAATTGGTGATGGGGTGTATTAATTGTATGCATTAATGTGGTTTCTATATTTAATATGTGTATCAATGTGTTGTATATTATGCATATGTGGTTGTAAGTCTGAAATTTTGTGCTTTAATGTGTTGTACATTATGCTTTATTACCTTCAAGTCTGAAAAGTCTGAAAATTAAATAGGAGAGAGAGTCGTTTGTGCATTATAAGTAGTAGTGATAAGGCTTTACTTGTTTAACTGTATTGGATATCAATGATACTAATATATGATATGAATAAATAACATACGAGAATGATATAAAATTACAGTGAGTTGAGTCGATACCTGTGTTGTAATTGCGTCACGAGGTTTGAATCGAAAAAAAAAATCAAATCCGTTTGATGTGCATTTCTTAAAGCTCGCCGATCACGTGTTGTATAACAACGAGCCTAATAACACAATAAGAATAATAAGCAAGGGAATATAAGAGAGTATGAAAGGGAAACATAAAACTTGTTATTGGTATGTCTACCTACACATTACATTAGGTACCTCTATTTATAAGGACCTTAACATGAATGATATTAAGTATAATATTAGATGTTACAAGACCAATCATAAAGATGGAGGTTACTAGTTAGAGAATATGAATGTGATGTTAAGTACGTAGAATCATTATAATAAACTAGTAGGGTACCCGCGCGTTGCAGCGGCGGGTACCCTGAAAAAAAAATTCGATGAATAATGTATTTTAGTTTATTATGTTCTTTTTAACAGTAAATTTACGGATATCAAGAATTTTGTATAGCCCGTGCCCGTTCGGGCTCGAACCCGTTAGCCCGTGTCTGCTCGGGCTTGAGCCCGTTTGGTCCGCGCTCGTTCGGGCTCAAGCACATTTGGCCCGTTGCCCGTTCGGGCTTGAATATTTGTATAATGTGCTTTATTATTTGTAGTAGTGAAATTTAATGCAGAAATTGTGTTTAATTTGGTAGTACAATATGCTTGATAATTTGTATTTCTTATGTAAGGGTTGTTTTAATAACTGTTTTAATTGTATTTATTGACCAGTTAAATAATTGACTACATTAAATAGCATTAATGTAGTGTTTTGTTGTACACTATGCTTCTTGTCTTGTATGTCTTAAAATTATGTGCATTAAAGTGTTGTACACTATGTTTCTTTTCTTGTAAATAGTACTCCCTCCGTCTCATATTAACTGTCCAGTTTGACTTTTCAAAATATTTCTTTTTAAACTTTGATCTTGAATATTTTTATTTGTGTTATATAGTACTTGATGCAAAATATATGAATAGAACGGGGGTTTGAATGTATTTTCATTGATATAACTTTCATCAATTATTATATAACACAAACAAAAATATTTAAGGTCAAAGTTGACAAAAAAAGACTTAAAAAAGTCAAACATGACAGTTAATATGGGACGGAGGTAGTAGTAATTATAGTCATCAATAACATTGACCACTTTAATATCATTAATGTTGTAAGTATGAAAATAACATCATGCTTATTTTGTTGTAAATCTGAAAATTGGTTGCAGCTATTGTACATTGTGCTTAAATGGTTGTAATTTTTGGTGAATGGGTGTTTTTAATAGCATTAATGTTGTTTGATAGAATTTTGGTATTAAAATGACATCACGCTTTATTTTGTTGTACGATATGATTACTTTGTTGTAATTCTAAAAATTGGGTGCATTAAAGTGTTGTAAACCATACTTAATTTCTTGTACGTCTTAAAATTAAGAGTGAGGTACCTTAATGCATTATAAGTAGTATAGATGTTCATAACAATGTTTAACAAATATTTACTCCCTCCGTCCCTAAATAAATGTCCACTTTTGACTTTTAAAGTCTTTCTTGCACAACTTTGACCTTAAATATTTTTATTTGTGTTATATAATACTTGATAAAAATTATACCAACTTAAAGTACATTTAAAACACAATTCATTCATGTATTTTGTATCAAATATTATATAAGATAAACACAAATATTTAAGGTCAAAGTTGAATAAGTAAGACTTTGAAAGTCAAACGTTGACATTTATTTAGGTACCGAAGTAGTATATATTTTGTTATATCACTAATGGTCAAAGTAAGTACAAGAAGAAATTTGTCCGTACGTCTAACGCTTTTTTTAACAAAACACAATCAAAGTTATCAAACTACTCATTTTCGGAGTTTCTTTTCTTAACATTTTATGCAATGACGTTCGCAAATTCAAAAATGTTCAAAGATGGCTATCAATTGTTATTCACAGTTCATTAACTAAGAAATCCAGGCACAAGACAAAAATTTGTTCATTATTCTGCCAGAGGCGGCTTTGATTGTATCTGGGGTCTAGAGTGAAGAGAAAATCGGGACACCCGGTAAGGTAACTCCTGTATCGGCTATAAACACATTGCCACTAACATACTCGGACGAGTCATGGGTTAGATATCTGACAAGACTCGTCAAGGCCGGATCAGCCGTACCATATGTTCTCAAAGGAACGCTTCTTTGAGCAACATTGTTTAGCCACTCTTTTTCCATTAGACCTTCTGTGATCTCAGACCTAAACAACCCCGGGTTTATTGAGTTTACCCTGATGTTGTACATACCCAATTCCAAAGCCATGATCTGCTCAAATTATAGATCTTATTAGATTATATTCAAGGAAGGTAAAAAACATATATATTTAATTATTTAAATGGCTTTATGGAGACTAAAAGATTAACCTTGGTTAATGTATTAACACCTGTCTTTGAAGCAGAATATGCAAGACCGCCAGGTAGCTCTCCACGACTTAGACCAGAAATAGATCCGATATTGATGACTGATCCTCCTAGATTTGTATCACGCATGCGTATGCAAACATACTTTGACACTAACCATGTTCCGGTCAAGTTTGTTGTCATGGTATTATCCCATTCTTCTTCAGACAATTCCAATGAACTCCGCACATTGCCTTTAGACAATATACCACAAACTTATTAATATCAAACACCAAATATAAGTTTAAGCCAGCTTTTCATAGTTTGTGGACCTAGCTATAATATTGTAACCGGACATAAATTATTTGCAAAATGATGCACACAAGAAAAACTTTTTAATTTCTTTTCCGATTTAATCATCATTAACATGATGTACTCAGGCCCTTTTGGCCACGGAGGTTCACATGCGCCGACTCCGAGCTATCAAAAAGGGTAGTCGCCTCGCAATGTCGAGTCGGAAACTCAGGTAAAAAACTAATAATAAAAAAAAAAAAAAATAATAAAAAAAAACCTTACCTATAGGGATGTTTGGATGTGCATTTAGGGGCGGGTACTTGTAGTCATTGGCGAGAGGGTCAAATGAATACCTTTGTCAAAATTAATTTTTTTTTTCTTTAAATTGCAAGTATGTTTTATTGTTAGTAGACAATTATTTTGGGATACAGGAGAAATGAAATGTGCGGTGGCGGGGGTTAATCCAATGTAGCTCTTTCAATTTTGCTGCAATGATATACCACTCAGGCGCAATTTTGATGCATTACAAATACTCTACATCAAGCTCCATTCAGGGCTGCTCTCTGACTATGTCATTATCATACCATGTACACAATAAAGCAGTTTACAACATAAATTCACAATGGTTCATATCCTCTTCTTAATTACCGTATAAGGCATCAAAATCGTGCACTAATAGTATGATCTATTCATAAACAACAGCTGCCAAAATATAAAGAAGAATAAGGAGTGTTAAAAACTATACGCGCACGTTATGCTTAATTGATTATGACTTTAGAGTAAGATTTTAGTTTTATCTTAGAAACACATGCATTATCAACTACTCCCGTATATTGGTAGCATGCTAACATATTAGTTACATGTCTATTTTCCATCAATTTATGAATCCATTAATTATTTTTATTTGTTCTTCATTCAGGTAGTTGGAGATGAAATGTGTGTGATTATATAACAAATTAACTCTTAGGGGGAGGGAGTGGTAACCTAATACCCAACACTACCCAAATTGTCACGTCACCTCTATCCAATAAAAACCATTCAACTCAAAACTAACCAATTCTACCCTAACACTACCCAAAGTGGAGGGAGTGGTACCCAATCCTACCCAATTTTTTTTTTCCATATATTTTTAATACATAAAATTACATACAATATTAAAATTAAAACATAACATTTCATTAAAAATTAAAATACATATTATTAAAAATAAAAACATATTAGAAAAAGTAAAATATAAATATGTATATACTATAAAGTTTAAAATGTAAACATGTATACACAATAAGGTTTAATATATAAATTACTTATATATTAAAAAGTTAAATATAAAATACACCTGGACCACCCTTTTTATATATATATTAAAAAGTTAAACCATTGTCTTCTCCATTTATATATATTACAGACCTGCAAGAAAAAAAACGAAGCAAAAAAACACCTGGACCACCCTTTTTCACATTCAACGGTCACTTGGACCATGCACAAAGAATCGGGTTCCCAACCCGCTCCACTCACCGATTTGGCCTAACCGACTAGGTCGGGGCGGTGTTACCGATCTACCCGATCGGCACCGAACCCAAACCGAGTCCACTCCCTCCCCTCTAAGACTTATCAAACTCAATATGTTTACTATTTACATCACTTTACTTATTATTGGTAGCAATTTTTGTTAGCAAAACATCTTTTTGTTACACATTATTTCGTAGCTAGAAAATAAATTTTCCATACTCGCTGCAACGTGCGAATATTAAATATCTTGTCATAACAAAGTTATTAACAACTAATTACCCTACTCAAAGCACATCTTTGTTATAACTAGCTCGAGAAATAAGCTAAAATGGTTTTTCGGTTAATCGTTCATCGCTAAAACTGTGACTGAAACTCAAAACTGAGAATATTATCGGCTCGTTTAACCGACCCAAAACTTTTAAAAAATCGATTTGGTTAACTTAAAGATCGGTACCATATAGTTGGTTTTCCGGTATCGGATATTTTCATTACCCTTTACTAGACTTTAAAATATTACGTTGCGTTCTCGAGTTTTGTTAGATTTTTATATGGGTTAGAAATGATGAGAAAGAAATAAAATAGAAAGGATAGAAAGTTACTTATTTTATTTCATATTCTCGAGTTGAAAAATGAAATGAAAGGAAACAAAAGAATGTTGTGTTCTCGAGTTGTGAAGATAAGAAAGGAAAATAGACAAAATTACGTTTTTAAGCATGTTAATTTTATCACAAAAGTCGAGTATAAGTAAAAGACGTATAAATACTGAGTATTATATCGGTCATTATACGCAATAGTTTGGGTGCAGTTTTGTTTCCATCCAAATCCGCCTTGGACAAAAAAAATTTGGTGAAAAATGTTATAAATTTTCCTTGCATTTCCTGTCTGTTAAAAAAAACTCAATAACACAATAAAATTTAGTTCAAAATAATTGCATTTCCTTTTATTCTAAAATAGAGCTCACAAACGCTAAGTTCTCGAGATTTTTATTAAAAGAAAAGAAAGGAAAAGAAAATAAAAGAAGTAAAGATAAAAGGAAAAGAAAGTAACATAAGGGCCGTTTAGTTGGTGAAAAATTTTTCATTTTCTTAAGAAAATTTTCATATGAAAAGAGAAAAATTGAAAATCTGTTTAGTTACAATTTTTTCCAATATTTTTCAACAAATGTGAAATTCTCATTCTCTAAATTCTAACTAAAGATTTGAAAAACTCATTCTACTCTTCTTACTCTTTTCATTCTCATTTTTTATCCGACCGTTTTCGTCCGGTTTTATACATTTTTATATGTTTTAACCGTTTTCATCCGTTTTATACGTTTTTATACGTTTTCATCCGTTTTCAACCGTTTACATCCTTTTTTATACGGTTTCGTCAGTATTTATACGTTTTTGTCCGTTTTTATACTTTTTCATTCGTTTTTATACGTATCTATACGTTTTCGTCCATTTTACACGTTTTCATCTGTTTTTATACGTTTTCATCCGTTTTCGTCTGTTTTTATACGTTTTCATCCGTTTTTATACGTTTTCATCATTCCTTATATGTTTTTATACATTGTTGTCAATTTTTATACGTTTTCGTCAGTCTTTATACGCTTTTATATGTTTTCATCCATTTTTAATGGTTTACATCCGTTTTCGTCCGTTTTGTACATTTTCATTTGTTTTCGTTCGTTTTTATATGTTTCCGTCCGTTTTTACGTTTTTGTTCACTTTCATATTTTTTCATCTGTTTTTATACGTATTACTACATTTTCGTCTGTTTTTATACGTTTTTGTCCATTCTTATATGTTTTTTATACTTTTTCGTCCGCTTTCATCCGTTTTTATATGTTTTCATCCGTTTTTATATGTTTTCGTCCATTTTTATACGTTTGCGTCCGTTTTATATGTTTTCGTCTTTTTTTATATGTTTTCGTCCATCTTATACGTTTGTATACGTTTTCGTCCGTTTTTATACGTTTTCATCTGATTTTATACGATATTATACGTTTTCATCTGTTTTTAACTGTTTACATCCGTTTTCATACATTTTTGTCCGTTCTCGTAGGTTTTTGTCCGCTTTCATCTGTTTTATGCGTTTTTGTATGTTTTCTTTTGTTTTCATCCATTTACATCCATTTTCTTCCATTTTATTTTAAAGTTTCGCACGTTTTATAAGTTTTTGTATGTTCGAATACGTCGTATTCGTTTTTATGCGTTTTTGTACATTTTTATACTTTATTTGACGTTTTTATACATTTTCATATGTTTCTGTCCGTTCAAAAACATACGAAAACATATAACACATACAAGAATGTACAAAAACGTACATGAAAATACAAAAACAGACAAAAAGGTTAAAAACGGACAAAAAAGAACAAAAAACGGACAAAAACGTATGAAAGCGTATAAAAATGTACAAAAGCGTACAATAATGTACAGAAACGGATATAAACAGATGAAAACGTAAAAGAATGTATAAAACGTACAAAAACGTATAAGACATACAAAAACATACACAAATGTGCAAAAATGTGTGAAATAGTAAAAAACAGACTAAAACGTACAAAAGCGTGCAAAAAGAGTAAAAAACGGATAAAAACGGACACGAAAAGATGAAAATGTATAAAAACATGTAAAAACGTATAAAAACGGTTGAAAACGTATACAAATAAATAAAAACGAACAAAAATTGATGAAAACGAACGAAAACGTATAAAAACGGATGAAAACATATAAAAACATCTAAAAGCGTACAAAAACGAATGAAAACGCATAAAAATTGATAACAACGAATGATAATGGATGAAAATGTATACAGATATCTAAAAGTGTAAAAAACGGACGAAAACGTATAAAAATGGTCAAAAACGATAAAAAACGAATGAAAACGTATAAAAATGTATAAATACGTACAAAACGGATGAAACCGGACTAGAACGGATGAAAAAGTATAAAACATATACAAATGGATAAAAACGGATGAAAACGTTTAAAAACGAAAAAAAAAAACGGATGAAAATGTATAAATCTGCACAAAAACGTATAAGAACGGATAAAAATGTATGAAAACGCACCAAGATCTAATATGAAAAAAAAGTTGATTATAAAAAGAAAAATGCGAAAAGAGCTTCATCTAAACATCTTTTCAGTTTTTAAAAAGGAAAAAAATATAATTACATATAAACGTGTTTATAAAATTCTCAACTCTTCTCTAGAGAAGAAAAATTATTCCCTTCTCTGGGAATTTAGAAATGGAAAAACAGGAAAAAAAAATACCAACTAAACGGCCCTTAAATTTCCTTTGGGCACGTTCGGTAGAGAGAATTTGAGAGATTAGAAATAAAGAAGAGATTAGAAATTCAGATAATGAAATTGAGTGAGAAATTTATTGAATTTCGTTATTTGGTAGCGCTAAAGAATTGAAATAAAATATATATATATATATATATATATATATATATATATATATTATATCTTTGAAAAAACATCTAAATAAAAAAAATTATAATAATAATGTCATAAAAAATTCAAAATGTTTTAAACATTAAATGTTGGACATAATTTGTTTACATAACTTTTTACTTTTTGGTAACGACAAAAAAATTTGATCTTAGAAATTAAATAATTATTTAGTTATATTAAAAATACAAATTTCACCAATATCAACCGTGGCTTTAAAAACTAACGGGGTGCCTGGTTTTGGGGGTTAAGGGGGTGGGGAATGGAAAAGAGAATGATTAAAAGTGTTTGGTCGGAGGTAAAAAATGCAATCAATACCCAGTATTGAGTATCAATCATTACCCAACAATTTTACTTGAATTTATTTCATATATATATATGGTGGTAGTGGCGGAACCAATCAACAACAATAGCAAAGATAATACTCATTGTATTCTTTAGTATTCCCATTATCTTTCTTTTTACCATTGCTTAACTTCAACCAAGCCCCCTCTAAATTCTATATTTTTGTGTAGCCCAACCAATTCTCACATGTACCCCATCATTTCCGATCCAACTAGAAAGGAAATAAAAGAAGTGAAAATATAAAGCCAATTCTTTATGAGATATACAGGGTGCGTTTAGTTGGAGAACAAATTCTCTTATTTTCTACTTTTAGTTTTGTAAAAATTTGGAAGGAGAATTATTCTTCACAAAACTCTTGAAAATATAGAAAACGCGTTTAGTTGATGTTTCTATTTTCTGTTTTGAAGAAAGGGAGGGAGGGTTGAGGGTTACAAAGGAAAACAAGGAAAACAACCAAAATTTGTTTTGTAATTTTCCTTGTTAAGTTAGGAAATAGGGGATTTGTGTTTTGCAAAACATTTTGTTGGAAAATGTTGATTTGAATGCGATCTCTGTTTTCCTTGTTTTCCACAGAACATTTTGTGGAAAACAAAGGTATTTTCCCTCAACTAAACGCAACCACAAATTCCCCGCTTTCTATTTTCTGTAATCTACCAAATAATGAAAATTGAGGCATTTCTATTTCTCTCCTTTTATATCCCTTACGGCCCTACCAAACACACCCTCCCCGTCCCTTACTAGTCTTTTGCGTCATCTTCGAATTTTTTTCCGTATGCCGGGGAAAATGCCTCACCTTTCTAAATGCATTTTTAGAAGAATTTCCTCGGGTCTCAATAAAACAGAAGGAAAAGCCCGGGTGGAAGCACAAACTAAAGGAGAGGAAAAGTCGAAAGGGGGGAAGAAGTCTAGTGCTAGTTCTTACTGAAACTTCTTTGATTTTATCTAATCTTGTGCTTAAAGGGTTTCGGGTTACTTGCTTTATTTTATGTCTTTCCTTCTTCCCTTCCTCGCTCGGGAAAGCTGTCCAATCGGTCTAACCAATCCTCTAGTTGAAGAGTAATAGGACGGTAAAGAGGAGCTGCCTCCGTGTTGGCAGAGGCCATTCAAGATATTTTGAGGCAGAGCAGTAGCACTGGAACTGATGAAATTCGGGGAAAACATGGAACCGGTCACTATACCAGGGGTGGGGGGGGGGGGGAGACATGACCGCGACAAACACACCCTTAAGTGTGTTCTTAAGTTAGATAAAAGAGAAAATAAAAGAAAGAATTCAATACGACGATTTTACAACAATGCCCTCATAATTAGGGGTGTTCAAAAAATCCGAGAAACCGACGAACCGAGCCGATCCGATCAATCCGAAACCGCAAAAAACCGATAACCGAAGAAATCAAAACCGAGAAAACCCGAAACCGAAAAAACCCGCTTATCATGGTTCGGTTTCGGTTTTTACTTTTAGTTATCCGTGGTTACCTAAACCGAACCGTGTATAATATACATGAAGGTTTTAACAAACCATTTATAAAGATGAACAAGTATTAACTATATTATTGCACTACTTTTAGCATATAACACATTTTTACTTATCATATGATCATTTACATATGATTAATATGATCGTAATCTATAAACGTCAAATAATTACTATTAGTTCTTTTGTTACATATGGTAATTTGAATGTTTTTATTGCGACGGAACAACATTAATATTACTCTAATCTCTTCAATGTTATTTAATCTTACTAAAATGACATATTATGTTCTAATTTATGTTATTGTTTGCCCGATTCGATTCGATTAATTTTTTAAAATGGTTAACCGTGACCCGGACCCCGGGTAACCGCTCATTTCGGGTACCCGCATGTCCGGTTACCCGCCTAGTACGGTTCGGTTTTGGATAGTAAAATAAACTACCCACCCCGCCATGAATAGTTAAAATCGCTAACCGAACCGAGCCGAACCGCCCCCTGAACACCCCTACTCATAATGTGTACTTACTTAATGTAAATTAATTGTGGCAATTAGAAAAGCCACTTTTTTTCCTTCTATTTCTGCCAAGATCTGATTTAGGCGGAAAATTTTGAACACAAAAAACCAATACTTTCTTCTCACTTTCTTTTCCTCTCTCACAAACTTTTTTGTGATTTCTTTTCTTTTCTTTTACTTTTTTTCTTAAATCAAACTCAAAAACTTAGTGGTAGCGTAAAAGTTTGCTACAATTGATCTCAGCCAAAGCTTAAAGTCAAGCATTGTACAAATTTGAATGTTAGTTAGTTGGTCAATGATGGGTACGATTTTCTGAACTTACTTTTCTTTGATGAAATGACTTTTACAGCAAGAAAAAATATATTTTGATTGCGTGCCTAAAACACAATATCATAAAAATCTTACTTCAAATCATAGTAAAACATAAATTAATTGTTACCTCTAACACCTGCATTATTAATCAAGCAATCAATACGTCCAAAAGCCTCCCACGCTTTTTTAACCGATGCTTCAATAACAGGACCCTTAGCACTTACATCGAGCTCCACAGCCACGGCTCGAACATCGTTAGTTTGTCCAAGTCGGTTGATCTCATCGCATAAAGACTCGAGTCTGTCAACCCGACGGGCTGCTGCAACAATTCGGCAGCCCGCTTTAGCTAGGTCTATACAAAAGTCTCGTCCGAGCCCGGACGAGGCTCCTGTGACCATGACAACCTTATCGCTAAGGTCGTGCCATGGTTCCAGTTTGGTTTTATTAGCCATGGTATTGGGCTTTAAATTTCAAAATGAAAGTTGTAGGCAGTGAGCTGTGTGACACTCAGAGGGTGTGGTTGGGTTTTTGTATGTTTGTAAAAAAATGTGTATAGATATTATAGAGAAGACAAGTTGTAGACATGGGCAAGGATCTGATTCTAGAAATAGATTTGAACCCAAATGACACATAAGTTGGCGTCATTCATTGGGAGTTTCCAACTCTGTTGTTTGCCCCAATATTTAGTTTTGTCTTTACATTCTTTTTATACATACTTCTTGGTGACATCCACCAATCGACTGAGACCACTTATCTAAACTAGACGAGTACCCGCGCCTAGCGGCAGCGATGTCTAGTTTTCTGCAAAGTTCCGATGACGTATAAGTTTCTTTCAACAAACTGTATTTGTAGCATTAGAGAATCATTTTCGAATAACTACAATTCTGATGCGTGGTTGCATAGCAGCATAAATATATAGTTTTTTAAAAAATTATGTGGAGTCGATCTAAGTGTGTGAGTATATTTTCTAATAGGATTGTTTTAAATTATTAAGATTTTTAGTAATAATAGATTCAAGCATTACAAAAAAGCAACGGTATTATGTAGTTGGCAATATTATATTGTAGTTTAGATGTATAGCCAACATGTGTGACCGCTTTTTCTTGTTTTGTTAGTAATTTAGACAGTGATAACTATTTTTTTTACATGTGTAACGTTTATCATTTGGTGTGTGGCTTTTAAAATTGTAACTTTGCAAATTGGATATCACCATAAAGATTATTTTGTACTATCAATTTGTATAGATATTTATGCATTGTTCAAAGCTTTTTGTTTGAGGTACAAATAATTATCGCTAAAGATAACAATACTATTTATTTTTGTGATTTTAATAAACTTACATAACATTATTGATACACTGAACAAAGGGCTATACAATATATATTAACTTTTAAACGACGATTCATATATGCTAGTCCCTTAAATGGTGCAAGAGCAACATTTTTAAAATAACATTATACAAATGACAAATTACATGTGTCAAAGCAAAATAAACCAAAACTACAATTACTTGGTCTCTCCTTTAAAAAAATTGTCACGGGTTCCACAACTACTTCATCATTTCTCATATAATTTTGTCAAATTTGAAACCCGATTTCCTCGGGTGGTTCAACTGGTTGAACCGTTCCGATAAAAAAAAGTCGATTTAAACCGAGTCAAACCGATAGGTTGGGTCGAAAAAATGTCAAATTAAACGGGTCAGCCCGCCGGGTTTGAAGCGTCCCGGGTCAACCCGATATCGGTTTCAACAGGTCAACCCGGTATCGGTTTCAACGGGTCAACCCGGTATCGGTTTCAATTGGTTATTTTTAATTTGGTAGATGTGCTTTTAATTGGGTGTACAATGTGAATAAATTATTGTACTTTTAAGTAATGGGGTGTTTTAATAAGAGTATTAATTATATTATTTATTTCTCTCTCCATTGACCATGTTTTCAACATTCAACTTTCAACATTTTTCACTTTTTCCACTTTGACCATTTTTCCATTTTATATAGTATAGATACATAATATAATATTAATTTTACTATCATTCATTAGAGCATTCCCAACAATAACACCATAACACCGTCCACGTCAGCGCCATATCAGTTTTAACATTTCACCTTAACATCCCAAAAAAACACTAACAACAATAACATCCCAATAACATCAATAACATTTCATATTTTCAATTTCAACCCCTAAACTAAAACAAACACTTCATTTATTAAAACACATATCACATTTAACATTAAAACACCAAGTACATTAAACGTTAAACACGAATTACATTAAAAATTAAAGATACAACACATACTGATGAAAATAAAACTACTAAAACTTAAAAAAACGAATCATCTGAGTCCCAACCCTCAGAACTTAAAGGAGAATTAAACTCCCCATTATAGTACCGACACTCCATTATGTCGAAGTAGTTGTCTTGGAGGTACTGAGCTTCCCGTGCTTCTTGCTCACGGGGAGCAGCTTCTTCACGTGCATGTTCTTCCATAATCTCCCTAACGTTTTCTTCATCTTGTTCTAGTTGCCGGAGGGACTCAGGGAAGCCTCACTTAACCCGCTGGGGTGGTTTTGAAAATCCACCTGTGGACTGTTCACAGGTGGAGTTGGAACAATTGGGAGGCATGGGATGTTTTCAAACCCCACCGGAAAGACATTTTCCGGTGGTGTTGAGTAAACTTCAGGGTAGAGTTGGAAAGCTGGTTTCCGGCAAGTGATTTGGAGTTGGAGAGGTTTCCGCAACTTTTCGGACTTGGGAATTCTGAGAAAAATCTTTGCGAGACATTTTTTGTGTGTGAGTTGTGTGTGTTGTGTGTTCTAAACAACTCTGGTAGAGTTGTATATATAGGCAGAGTTGATTTTGAAATTGAATAAATTCCGCTCAAATTTGATTTTTAAATTTCAAATTTGAATTTGAATTTGAATAAGTTGATTTTGATTGTGTGCCTAAGAGCACAAGGTATGCAAGGACTCAATAACAATTGATTTTCGTTAGGAGTATCCAGCCAAAGCTCAGCACCACCTGAACACACCTCCTAATATGCACTCAATAACACGTCAATCATACACCTCCCAATAACACATCAATAACTCAAACAACCCTCCCTCATAACACACCACTAACATCACCTGTAGGTCCCGCAAAATACCTCACCAAATATACCACTCACTCACAATACAAATAAAAACAAAACACACACACACACACACACAAAAAGATGCATTTGGCTTGAGTTAGTGCATTGGCTCAAAACACAAAAGAGTGCATTTGACACAAGTTTGACATGTTAGCCGGTAAGGTTGGCATACCAATGGCTCACCAATAGCTCACCAATGGCACCTCATACCTTGTGCTCTAAAAAAACAATATCACAAAAGATCTTACTTCAAATCATAGTAAAACATAAATTAAGGGATGAGTTATTCATACGGGGGCTATATTTTTATATATACCCCCCTATGTTTTTTGTTTTTTTTTTTATTTTTTTTTGTTTTTTTTTTATTTTTATAATTTTGTTTATATCAAAAAGCTATAAACCTGAAAATGCGGAACTGTAAATATAAAGTTTAATAAGCAAAACGCTTAAAACTGTCAGAAATACGGAACAGAAACTGACAAAAAACTGTGTTGTACTGGAAAAAGCGGGGGACAAAAGGAATATTCCCTTGGGGCAAAGTGGCAGGGCTAGGGTAGCCCCCGTAGCAATAGTGTATCTCTAAATTAATTGTTACCTCTAACACCTGCATTATTAATCAAGCAATCAATACGTCCAAAAGCCTCCCACGCTTTTTTAACCGATGCTTCAATAACAGGACCCTTAGCACTTACATCGAGCTCCACAGCCACAGCTCGAACATCGTTAGTTTGTCCAAGTTGGTTGATCTCATCGCATAAAGACTCGAGTCTGTCAACCCGACGGGCTGCTGCAACAATTCGGCAGCCTGCTTTAGCTAAGTCTATACAGAAGTCTCGTCCGAGCCCGGACGAGGCTCCTGTGACCATGACAACCTTATCGCTAAGGTCGTGCCATGGTTCCAGTTTTGTTTTATTAGCCATGGTATTGGGCTTTAATTTTCAAAATGAAAGTTGTAGGCAGTGAGCTGTGTAACACTCAAAAAGGGTGTGGTTGAGTTTTTGTATGTTTGTAAAATGTGTATAGATAGAAGACAAGTTGTAGACATGGACAAGAAACTGATTCTGGAAATAACGACACATAAGTTGGCGTCATTCATTGGGAGTTTCCAGTTGTGTTGTTTGCCGCAATATTTAGGCTAGTCCCAGTCGTGACCTGGGACGACCTGGGTCATCCAGCGCCACGTCAACTTTCTCTTTCCAGCGACCTGACATGACCCGGATGCCCCAGTCGACGACCAAAGTTTTTTTTTTTTTTAAATCAAACATTTTTAACATTAAATTTAAATTTCATTCAAATTAAAAAAAACATTACATTACGAAAAAATTTGAAAAAATTTTTGGTTTGAATTTTTTTTTTTAGTTTAATGACCCAAGCTTTTTTTTTTTTTTTTTTTTAAATGACCAAATGGTCACTTTTTTAATTTTGTTTTGATTTTACCAAACGGGCAAAAAATGGTTGGGATTTGGAAGCATTAAACATCGAGCGTAAATTCACTCGATATTGCAAAATTGTGGTACTCGACCGATGTGCCAACCGACTCCCCCATTCGATGTGCCCGATGTTAACATCGGTTGAGGAGGGATTTTTTTGGTGCCCAACCGATGTCCACCTCTCGATTGCGTCTAGCCTTAGTTTTGTCTTTACATTCTTTTTAGAGTTAACTGCTTTTTGGTCCTTGTGGTTTGCTTGGTATTTCACTTTTCGTTCAACATTTCAAAAATTTTTAGTTTTAGTCAAAAAATGATAGTTTCATTCCACTATCAGTCCAATTTTAACGATTATGTTAACAGAGTAGCCACGTGAGAAACACATGAGGCCTTGATTATTTTTTTATAGTTATACAAGGGTATGTTGGTCTTTTTCCCTTTCCCGCTCAAATGAAAGTCTTATAAGAATGAAAAAGTCAAGAAAGCTGTCATTTCACTTTTAATCCTTATGCTAAACCGATCAAATTCTCTCTAACTAAAAACCCTAATTGCAAGCTGATAAGAACCCTAAAATCCTAAATGTTGCTTTGTCAGTGGGTTTTAAGACCTGATGGTCATACATTTGATCCATACCACATATACCATAAGTAGTAAATTAGGGTTTATGCTTTTTTGGGGGTTTAAGTTTTTTACATATATCTATGATTGTTGAATGATAAATCTTGCATTTTGTTGCAACATGTAAATTTCAAGTGTTTTTTCCCTAGAGATACAACATAGTGGTGTCTTTACCATTGCACCAAATCGTGTATACAATGGTGGAAAGGTAAGTTGGTTTGACAAATTGATGCAGATGGGTTTTCAGTAGTGGAAGTAACAAGTATGTTAGCGGGCTTAGGTTATATCAATCCCTCAATGCAATATTATTATAAAATTCCAAATGGTAATTTAGATAGTGGTCTTTTTTCCTTAAGCAATGATAGTGATGTCATGCAGTTGATAAAGTATGTTGATAGGTTTAAACTCATTGAGGTCTCTATTGCACACCCAGTTGATATGCCTAAAATAACTGACCCAAATGAGAATCCTGACTTGGGAGATGACTTTAATCTATTCTTTTGTGATCTAGACAATGAAATGGGGGAGTCAAGTGCTATGCATAAAGAAACTGACCCAAATGAGAATCCTAATGTTAGTGAACCAAATGAGAGAAATGATGTAGTTAGTGATGGCAGTGACCATAATGATGGAAGTGAAAGTGAAGAGAGTTCTGACAGTGATGACAGTAGTGAAGATAGTGATTTTGATGTGGAGTTAGAGGATAAGATTGATGATGTTGATGTAGATATGGAGGATTTTAGGAAGTACACAGATGGTAATGTTGAATGGGTAGGATGTCATGAGGCCCCAGTTGAAGATAATCAACCATTGCAAGATGATGAAAATGAAGTAGACTTGCAGGATTTTGAGAGTGATAGTGACCAAGATGCTTTAAAGCATAATATGAAACAAGCCTTAAAGAAGTTAGCAAAAAACACAAACCTGTTGATGGGCAGATTTACAGTGAAAACTTTTATGCTGGGCAACTTTTGGTAACAAAAACTTGATAAAGGAGATGGTTACTAGACTATCAGTTGAAACAAGAAGAGAATATTTGACAAAGAATGATAAAGTGAGGGTAAGGGCTGAGTATAGAGGAATTGTACCTAGCTTTAGTAATGAGAATGCTAGTGGATCACAGTTTAGGCCTAGTGGGACAAATGGTCCAAGTTGTGCTAGTGGATCACAATCTGTTAAGTCAAAGACTTTTAAGACACAAAAAACAAGGGCAACTTCCGTTAGTCAAAAGAATACCAAAAAAAAGTGGCAAACCTAAAGTAATAGTGGAATATTCTCAATCTTGTCCATGGCTGCTACACTGTTCTAAATCAAAGCAAGAACCTTGGTAGGTGAAAGCATTGTGTAGACTAGGAATGTGAGAAAGTGTACTGCTAAGTTTCTCTAAAAAACTGTTGAAGAAATAATAAAACCAAACCCTAAGGTACCCTTAGCTGCATTAAAATACCAATTGCAAAAGAAAATTGAAGTGAAAGTTTCAAATGCAAAGGTGTTTAGGGCAAAACAGATGGCAGAGGAAAGGGTTACTGGTGATTACAAAGATCAGTATGCTAGGTTAAAAGATTATGTATTAGAATTGCAAGAACAAAATCCAGACACTACAATAAAGATTGATGTGGAAAGAACATGTGAGGTGGATAGTTACACAAGACAATTTAGAAAGGATATATGTTTGTCTATGAGCTTTAAAAAGTAGATTTAAAGCTGGAAAGAGAGATCTCTTGGGCCTAGATGGGTGTTTCATGTCTGGACCATTTCCAGGACAGATTTTGACTGTAGTAGGGGTTGATCCAAATAATGAGATATACTCTTTGGCTTATGCAGTGCTTGAGTCTGAAACCAAAGACTCTTGGAAGTGGTTCCTTGACTGTCTAGGAGATGATATGGAGATGTTCAGAAACTCAAACTTCACTTTTATGACAGATAGAAAAAAGGTACTAACTTCACTTTTATAACATTATTCATGCTCTACATCTTTCAACATTATTATCATGCTTTGTAACTTTTGTTCATGCTCAGCATATTTTGTAAACTTATGTGACATGGGATTATACATGCTCTGCAAGAAATGTTCCCAGCAGCTAAACATAGATATCGTTTGAAACATATCTATGACAACATGAAATTATCATGGAGAGGAAAGCAGTACAAAGATCTATTGTGGAGGTGTGCTACTGCCACTAATGTGCAATTGTTTTAGAGAAACATGGATGAATTTAGAAGAACCAATAAGGAAGTATATGATTGGCTGAATTTGATTCCACCTCAGCATTGGGCCAGGTCTCATTGCTCTGGTATGTATATTGTAGTTTAATATTTATTGTATTTTTAGAATATGCCCTTTCATTCCTAGCTAATGCACTGTAATCATTTTGTCATTTCAGAAAGACCTAAATGTGATGTTCTCTTGAACAATATGTGTGAGGTTCTCAACAAGCAATTAGTAGATGGAAGGGATAAGCCCATCATCACTTGCTTGGAATTCATTAAACACTATCTTATGAAAAGGATAGTCAAGGTGGAGCAATTGACCAGCAAGAGTAATGGGCCTCTTATACCTAATGCCACAAACATTTTCAATCACATTAAAAAGGTGGTACGCTTAATTCATAGTTACATGGAATGGAGGAGATTTATATCAAGCATCTGGTTCTTATGGAGAGCAGTGTGTTGTGAACATAAATCTGATGACTTGCTTATGTAAGAAGTGGGAGCTCACAAGAATGCCATGCAAGCATGAAGTGATAAGCATCTGGGACATAGTAAGCAATGGGATGGAACCTGGTATACCTGTGTCATGGGAGAGTGAATTTTATTGGTTATAAATAGATTATAAATTCACTTTTATCTATTATCATGGTCTGTAACTTTTATTCATGCTCTCAATATTTTGTAAACTTATGTGACAGGCGAGTGAATGTTATTGGTTATCTAATTGGGAAGAAACGTGTAACACCCCCAATTTCGTGAACACAACGGAATTTAAACTGGGTGTTACTCGTTGGTATGACAATTATAATAGTAGAAAACGATCACTAAATCATTAAAAAGACTTATCATTCGATTTATTAAAATATATCAGAGTTTACAAGGATAGGTTCCAAATGGTTCCATGATTACAAAATACATCAATATAAAGTCTTTGATGTTTATTGAATGATAAAATAGGTTATAGCCTTTCTTGATTGTTTCTGTGCCCCTCCGTGCCATCCTCGATCATTATGGACCTGAGATAAAACATGCTTAAAAGTTCAACACAAAGGTTGAGTGAATCCATAGGTTTGTTTGTTAAATGTTGAACACATTGTTTCTGTGTGGGCTACGATGTATTACACCAAAAATGTTAAAAACAGTTATTATTTCACTAAGCATGCAACCAAAGCGTTAACGTGTACCAATATCAATTGGCGTGTTTGTCGCCCCTTTAGGTAATTTGCCGTTATACCTTATGTTCTCAAATATAGTGCGTTTGTTTGAACGTACTTGGTCAACACAAACGGGATTCGTCAATCCCAATAGGCCTATTCACAATATTTGCGCTCACTACACTTAGTGATTAACTGATTCATGATGTGGGGCCTTATGTTTGGCAATAATGGTACTTAATGACAATAAAATAATCAGATAAGCATATAGTTCAAATGTTTGTGTGTTCATGTAAAAATAACATGTATCTCCTCCAAGGGTTTGTAAAACAATTAAGTAATAGAAAGTGGAGCTATGAACTCATCGTGAGTTTAATGATGTTTAGTGCTTAATGAATCTGATGGATAAGCCGGGAAACTTCTACGTGCAACCTAAAATATGATGTTGTATCTTAGATTTGAAATAATAAACGAGCCTATATGCGTCATTATATTTGATCATGATGTAGTACTTGGTAGTTTGTGTGTGTTTGTTTATGAAAAAGGTTTAGTTTGTGAAAATGTGTTTAGTTTATATATATCGTACTACCGTTCGGGCCATCACAATCCAGAGGTCATGTAGTGAACGTACGAGGAGCTAGGATACTTTAATTCGTGAAAACCAACAACTCGTCAGTACGATCACCCCGAAGAGGCCTCTCACATAAAGCTCCCTACTATTGTAGTACTTAGTAAATAAAAAGAAATATATATGTTTTTTTTGTTTGATTCAATGTCATATGTGTTAAAATACTTATATGGTTCACACAATAAGTTTTGGTTATGTCCCGCAAATGAGTTTTGGCCATTTTCAAAATAAAGTTATAAGGTTGTTTTATTATAAATTAAGAAATAAAAATGGTTATTACGTGTTCTCGTCAATTACTAGATCTGTTACTTCGAAGTTGAGGTATGTGATTTTATTTGACGAAAGTGATATTCACATGTATATAAAGAAATTTTTAAAGTTTCATGAGCTATCGGGGTTGGGAACTAGTTCGTTGGCAAAAAGATTTTTGGAAAATTTTATGTTTCGGTCTAAACAGGCCCTACTGCCCAGCCCACCTTAGTGCATGTTCAGGCCGAGATCTCTTGAATCCAGATGTATAACATCATTCTGGATAACTTTCGTGTTTTACACTTTTGATGATTCGGAATCTAAAGTGGTTAAAATTGCGTTTTCTCGTTTCTGGACAGCTTATTGACAGATTGTATAGTTTTCGGCTTAATTTTCAATTTGTTGTATTTTGACTCGTAAATCCATTTTGAGTGATTCAAATTGCTATGGTTTTGTTTAAAATTCCTCTCTAACTGTATGATATTACTTATGGTCATGGATTCATGGTTTTGTCCATTTACATAGCATGATATACTTGATTCTTAACTGGTTTTCAAAGTAACACTTTCACATAAAATCATAGAAAGTATTTTTAGTTGTTTTAGCATAAGTACATATCATGATCAATATAGTTAACAATATATAGCATGTAATAAACATATTTATCACATAAAAAGCATGAAATCATAAAATGATGGTGGTGATTACGTGCTTACAACTTTTGGCCTAACAAAAAGGAAATCGAGATTCAAGAACTAGCACAAGGACTTAGAGCTCTTCTCTCTTGAATTCCTTCATTACTCTTGTATGATAAAGGTTGTTCTAGGGCTTGTGAAAGATTTGGATCTCTTGTGTAGCTTGAATTTCACCAAAGGAATGAAGAAACTTATAACTAGGATTAAGTAAAGCTTTACAAGAGCTTTAGAATTGATGTAGAACTTGTAGCTTGATAATCAAAGATGAATCTCTCTTGAAATATTGTTATAATCAGATTTTTATGATAGAAAAGGAAGAGAGTAAGTCTTGGTTTTATAGCATGTTGAGGAGGTTAGTTTTCCTAAGATATTTTGTATTTTATGGCTAAAACTTGTACACATGATGGATAATAATTCCATGGCTCATCACCAAGCCACCAAGGCTTAGTGAGACCCTCATTGTGTCGTTCACTATGCGAAGCATATATGACTATATGAGTTTTGACATTATTTGGCTTTTACGGAGGTAGTTTTGTCCAGTAATCGCTAACGATAAGTATTTAAATCAGGAAACTTAAAATCGGGTATCTTAAAAATATAGAACTTCTAAGAAATGTTAAAACTTATCATTATATTCTATAAGGTATATTAGGTGAGTGATAAGTTTAACGAAGTGAGAAAACGCTATTAAAACTAAAAAACGTAGGTTGAAAACGCGTAAAACGTGAAACGTTCGAAGTTTACGCGAAAATAGAAAAAGTGAAATGTCACTTTTATAATATGATTACTATAAACGTAAAAGGCTTATAATGTGTAGACTGGGCCTAGTCTATTTTCGGTTGATGTTAAATGTTCATTAAGTCTGAAACCGGAAATGTTAAAAATCAAGGGATGATTTATGGTCAAAGGGAGAGGGAAATAAGTTTGAATTTTTCCAAAAATTTAAAAGTGTCTAAACATCTTAGAAAATGCGGTGCAAATATAGGTTAAGTTTGCGTATAATTAACAATGCTTAAAACGCGAGTTTAGACTTGTAAAACATAAGGTCTATTTGGTAACATTTAAAATTAAATTTTAAATTTCCTTATAATGATTATAAGTGAACTAAAAATTAATATAATGTGATAAAAATATTCAGGGCCAGTTTTCGTTACGCGCGGGATAACCTAATGGTTATATTTAAAGTTCAAAATTGTACGCAATTTTGGATAAAATGTTTATGTTTTGAATAAATATTAACGTGAAATTTTTTAGTTGTTAGAGTCTTACCACCTTAAAAGGAATTCCATCCCGGAACTCAGTGTGCGTTAACTGAAGGTGAAGTGTCTTAGGAAAGAGTGTGGGTATATGCGGCGAATTATAATCTTTGCGTTCTCAAGTTTCTAATCATAGAATGTGTTATGTACCATTCTAAGTTTTCAGCAGCGGCTTAAGTTGGTAATCTAAAGGGTTTGCTAAGATCTTATAAAGTCCATTATACCTTAAATTTGTCTTTTCTCATTTCTCAAAATGAATTATACCTTGTTGTAACGAGGCTTTTAACAAAACCTTTATTCCTAACATGGAGTTTTTGAAAGTTAACGCCTTACATTTGTGTAACTTTTCTGGAAATAGTGTGCGGCATGCAACCTAATTTGTAGTTGTGTGGTTTTCCTTGGTTGTTTCGTATGTGATCTCTGAACATCTCATTCCAGTAGATGGTTGACCAACACTTTCGTCTATATAGTGCCTCAAACAGAACAATTTTTTTATTGTTAGGGTAATTGTTGTTAACCAAAGGTGTAAGATATTGTTGATATGAAATGGTTTGTAATGATGTGATAATTGTCGTTGTAGGAAAGTCTAGCTAGTGGCAAGTGGTTATCCAAACCATCTCTAAAATTGATCATGTCTGGGGTAGTTTTAAGATGAAGGCTATATCATACAACGTATAAGTCAACTAGAGTTTGAAAGAACTGTGATACAGTGAAGTTTTACATACTGACTTATAATAGGGTTCAGATAATGATGTGATATGTCGATGATCAGAAGAGTGCAGTGTACGCTTACCATTATTCTTAAGTAGAGATATCGAGTTTGCTTCAAAATATTAAGAAGATTTTAAAGGATTATGGCGGAATAATATTCTTAGGACCTAAACAGGCTAGTACTTCTAAGGACTGAAGAGAAGATTTGATGACTATCCTAATATAGTAGTTCGAATTATCTCATGAAGGAAAAACTTCAAGAATGAAATAAGGTAGTATAAGGTCTTAAGATTTTTTCTGAGTGGTAAAATATTATCGTGTCTCTAGATCTTTTCAATGAATTCAGGTGATTATCACGTTTGAGTTCATACTTATGTCATTTCGAATATAAATAAGCCCACTTATTTATAATTAATTACTTACATAAAGAAGCGTTCAAATTTATGCAAGTAAGGAGTTATAAACTTATGGTTCGGTAATTTACAATTTTTTTTATTTAAATGAAAAGGCGTCCCAATTTATTGAAATAAGGATATTATAAATCATCCTACTTAAGAATTACCAACACAAAACTCATACTTAACTGGTGAGTTACAAGACGATGTTTTATGATATAACGTTGGTGTTCCAAGAGTAAGGAACGAGTGTTCAAACTCGTCTTCCGAGACGGGTAGTAAGATAGTCAATGAGATTGAAAATTTGTGACGGGTTTCAATAACCTAAAAACAATATTATGTACGGTTTATGAAATAATTTAGAGACTATTGTATAACTTACAATGTCTACGAATTAAATGGGACCACTGTGTTACTCACAGTATCTGGGAATGTAATAGAGATCAATGTATCACTCACAGTATTTGGTGTTCGTCAAGTATATATATAATATATAATAGTAATACTTAACCGACCAGTTAGTCAATTCGCTCTCTAACCGAGAGTGAAAATCCCAAATGGTCAAAGAAAGTCAAACTATATATATTTCCGGAAGTAATAAATATTCCCGGGTCGTTAATGTCCAAACAAAGTGTGAATAAAAAATCAGATTCGGTTCGTGATCGGGTGATTGAATAGTCGAGATATTTTGAATTTTAGTACTTAAGATAGAATACATAAACAAGGAAGCAAATAAAAGCACACAATTCAAGAAAACAAAGCACAATTAAGTCCTAATGCAAATTAAACTAAAAACGAGCACTTAACGGGCGTAAAAACCTAAATTATCAAATTTTAACCCTAAAAATGCAATTCCCATTTCCAAAAGTCCTAACCGATTAAAAATAATTTTAGAAAAAAGAATTATATTTTTTTGATTTATATGAATTAAAAAAACTTTTAATATTATTAAAAATACTAAACTAATTAAGTAAAATCTGAAAAATTAAGGAAAAGTACTTTAGGCTATTAAGAATCTAGGAAAAATAAAATGGATGATCCAGCTTATTTGAATAAGCTAGAAATAAGCTATTTGGGTTGATAAGCAAAACTTGTTAAAAGTGGAAATATTGTTTGCACCCTTAGACGTGAAAGTCCCAAGGGCGCAGATGGTTAAGTGTGTGTGTGTGTGTGATAAGGCGTGGTTGAGACTGATTAAGGTCTTGGGTTCGAGCCTTGGCTCACCCTTGGCTTCCAAGTTTCCCACGTTTTTATTTTGCAAAATTATTTTTAAAACTTTTAAATAAGCTGATAATAAATAGCTTTTGTAAAGGCAAAATTTTATAATTTTTAAAATAAGCTGAAAAGCACAGCAGTACTAACTTATGGTTAGTACTGCTAGTGTTAATTTTTAAACTGCTAGGGCTTTTAAGCAACTGAAAAGAACTCTAATAAGCTAACAAACTGATAAATCCTTAAAACCTAATCCTAATAAGCACTAAGGTCCCTAAATAAGCCAGAAACAATAAGTAAAAAGCTCAAAAACTCTAATATGAAATTTAGACCAAACTGCTATCCAAACAGCCTAGAGGGGTACATTCAAGCTACAAAATAAGCGCCACCAAACCAATAAGCTAATCCTCAAAACCTTAAAACAACTGAAGCTTTCCTACCAAGGAACTCATAAAACAATTTTCAAACATTTTGAGCTTAATTTGAGCTTAAAAATAAGCTGTGAAAAGTGACAGTTGAGGCAATATTTTTTGAGTTTTATAAAAATTTGCAGTTCTGAAACCCTACTTTTTAACACCAAAATAAGCTACTATAAGCTATAACCAAACCTTAAAAACTAAAAACAAATTTAGCCTACTAACTAGTGAACACATAAAACCAGTTTTGAATGATTTTTGAACTAAAAATAAGCTATAAAATAATCTGATAAGAGGACAATTACACTACTAATTTTGGCTTTTTGTTTTTTTTTTGACAAGAAACTTGCAGACTCAATAAGGACTTTAAAACTTATAAAAATGACTCAAATGACTAAAAACTTGTTTAAACTTAAAAAACCTCTTATTTAAGCTGATTTTAATCTAAAAACATCATGGCTTAAAAGCTATAATCTATACTAGCAGTCAATGTTGCAAAAATCGGTCAACTCGGCCGATTAATCGCCGATTAATCGTTAATCGGCCGAGTACCTTTTCGATTTTTGAAAATCGGTCGAAAAATCGGCGTAGGATAAAAATCGACACTAAGCAGTCAAAAAATCGGTTGAATCGGTCAAAATCGGCCGAATCGTTAAAAAATCGGCCGAATCGGGCAAATCGGTCATTTTAAAAATAATAATAATTTAGGCATTATACTTAATTTGGGGGTCATATATTTCACTTATAACGCACAATGGGCGTCATAATCAGAATTGGAGCCTTTTATTGAGGTTTGGAAACATGGCAGGCTTGGAATCGGTTAAGATTTTTAGTTTGGTCTCTAGAAATACCGAAAAACTGCAGGAAATGCCAATCCGATTAATCCCGACTTGACGGATTACT
Organism: Chrysanthemum makinoi; assembly: GCA_910596185.1. Lineage (NCBI taxonomy): Eukaryota > Viridiplantae > Streptophyta > Magnoliopsida > Asterales > Asteraceae > Chrysanthemum > Chrysanthemum makinoi. The sequence continues at coordinate 122,746,182 of OU343223.1, read as the reverse complement.
CGCTGCAGGGTGGTCGACTGCCCGACTACCGATTCACGATTTTTGCAACATTGCTAGCAGTATTAACTTAAAGTTAATACTGCTGATCCAAACACCCCTTTAAGTTTTCTAAAAGCTTTTTAAAACTGATTTAGACTATAAGACTTATAAAATTTTGATAAAAACATATTATTATTACTAAATGACTAAATAAAAGCAAATTTGACTAATTGAAAAACACTAACCAATAAGATAAAGCTTATTGGTGTTTTTGACAGTTAAAGAACTAATTAGAGCAATAACTTTTAAACTATGAAATAAGCTAACATTCTACTAGATCTAAGCATATAAGACATATAAAAGATAAAATAGAAAGTAATAAGCGTAAATAAGCAAACTAATAAGCAGATAAGCAATAAGCAGTTTTAAGCTAAAAATGAGATTTGAAAACTTACAAGAGCCTTAGCTTAACAAAGGATGATTAAGGCTCGAAGAGCTACTCTACAACCTGCTTATAATAAGCTAGAATAAGCCCTATGGATCCATCCAGATCTGATCCATCTTCCTTGGCTTATCCTTCATTCCCAAGTTTAACTTATATAAACCAAATCACCACCAAACTGCTTTTAAATCAAACCACAAGCTCAAACAAGCTTAAACAAGCTTGTTTGAGTGCTAAATAGTATTTATGAGCAATTTAGCTTATTTAACCAAAAGCAAACATTTAAAAAAAAACTTAAAAGTAAATTTGACAAGGTTTAAATAAAACTAAACTTTTATTAATAATCTCAAACTGTTACAATACTTGGAAGACAGAAAATACAACTTAATTTTAAACTTTAAAAACAAAAAGCTGGAAAAATAAGCTAAAAACTACACCCTTTGTGTGTGAGGTGAGCAGCCCTATTTATAGGGGTCTTCAGAAGGATCTAGGTCTCGAGGAGCATCTTTGAGCTCTAATCTTGGCCCTTCAATCATTTCCTATCATTGATAACCTTTAGATTGAGTGCCAACGTGCTTCAATCAATCGTATGCCTTAGGATTGCCAGCGTGGGCACCTGATGCGTCACATTCTATGACTTGTCAGCCTTCTAGAAGGGTTAAATTTCATTTAAGTTGGGTAATTAATGTGGGGAAGGTGCAGGGTAAAAGGGAGAATGATGGGTGAATAGTAACTCTGGATTTGGCGTGTTTTTTCTATTAGATATTTGACTGGGTTGACTTGGGTTATGGGTGTGGGTTTTATTAATTGGGCTGGGTAGTGGTATTGGATTGGATTTGTTATAGTTTAGGATTTAACATAAGTTAGTTTAGGGTCTAACTTTGAAAATGTTTAGGACTAATGGTGAAATTTTTAAGGGACTTTTGGTGTAATAAATTTAACATTAGGGATTAGATTTGGTAGTTTTAGGTTAAAGCTTGATCCAAATTGTATAATTTCTTCCCCGACTTCGGCTTTTCACGCTCTTTCTAATCCTGTGCTCGTTTTTGTCCGTTTTGTCTTTATTTTTGTCCTTTTGTCATATCCGTTACTTGCACATACAAAAACACAAAAACAAGCATATATTTGGCATTTATAGTCATTTTTTGGTCTTTTGAGTCCGTTTTTATAAAGAAAAGGTATGTGAATTCACACATACCAGTATCTGAGAATGTAATAGAGACCACTGTATCACTCACAGTGTTTTGAAAAAATAAATGAGACCATTCTATCTCACAATATCTTGAAAAATGAATGAGAACATTGTATCTCACAATGTCTTGAAAAATGAATGAGACCATTGTATCTCACAATGTCTTGAAAAAAGAATGAGACTATCATATAAATTACATGGTCTAGAGAAACAAGAGAGACCATTGTAATCAGTTACAATATATTGAGAAATAGGAAATACCATTGTCATCAGTTACAATGTCTTTGAGAATGTTTCATAGATCACAAATGTACAAATAGGTACATGATCGGGAAAATGTGGCTGTGCAGTAATACCCTGAATAGGCATACGCAAATATGTTCAGTCCAATGTTTATATAAAATGATTGAAGGTATATCGAGTGTGTATATATCAACATACTTGTATATGTGTAGCATAAAATGCCTAGTGTGTATATATCAATATACTTATATATGTTCGTGTAGCATAAAATGACTAGTATGTATATATCAATATACTAATATGTTCATGTAGCAAAAAATAAAATGACTAAAAGTCACATAATCGTCTGGAGGATGGAAGGCATGGAGAGCGTAGGCTATAAAATGCTTTGTTTGTAAAAATGGTTATAGTTTAGGTCACAGTTAGACCCGCCGTTTCTCTATAACTATAGCTCTGATACCAATCTGTAACACCCCCAATTTCGTGAACGTAGCGGAATTCAAACTAGGTATTACTCGTTGGTATGACAAGTATAATAGTAAAAAAATATCTCTAACTGAGTCGTTAAAAGACTTATCATTCGATTTATTAAAATATATCAAAGTTTACAAGGATATGTCCCAGATGGTTCCATGATTACAAAATACATAAATATAAAGTCTTTGATGTTTATCGAATGATAAAATAGGTTATAGCCTTTCTTCATTGTTTCTGTGCCCCTTCGTGCCATCCTCGATCATTATGGACCTGAGATAAAACATGCTTAAAAGGTCAACACAAAGGTTGCGTGAATCCATAGGTTGTTTGTTAAATATTGAACACATTTTTTCTGTGTGGGCTACGATGTATTACTCCAAAAATGTTAAAGACAGTTATTATTTCACTAAGCTCATGCAACCAAAGCATTAACGTGTACCAATATCAATTGGCCCCTGTAGGTAATTTTCTGTTATACAATATGTTCTCAAATATAGTACGTTTGTTTGAACGTACTTGTCAACACAAACGGGATTCATCAATTCCAATAGGCCTATTCACACTATTCGCGCTCACTACACTTATGATTAACTGATTCATGATGTGGGGCCTTTTGTTTGGCAATGATTGTACTTAGTGACAATAAAACAATCAGATAAGCATACAATTTAAATGTTTGTGTGTTCATGTAAAAATAGCATGCATCTCCCCCAAAGGTTTGTAAAACAATTACGTAATAGAAAGTGGGGCTATGAACTCACTGTGAGTTTAATGATGTTTAGTTCCAAAGGTCATGTAGTGAATGTACGTGGAGCTAGGATATTTTAATTCATAAAATCCAACAACACGTTAGTACGATCACCGCGAAGAGGCCCCTCACATGAAGCTCCCTACTATTGTAGTAATTAGTATATAATATATATGCTTTTGTTGGTTTGATTCAATGTCATAAGTGTTAACATACTTATATGGTTCGCACAATAAGTTTTGGCTATGTTCCGCAAATGAGTTTTGGCCGTTTTCAAAGTAAAGTTATAAGGTTGTTTTATTATAAATTAGGAAATAAAAATGGTTATTACATGTTCTCGTCAATTACTATATTTGTTACTTCAGAGTTGAGGTATGTGATTTTATTTGACGAAAGTGATATTCACATGTATATAAATAAATTTGTAAAGTTTCATGAGCTATCGGGGTTGGGAACTAGTTCGTTGGCAAAAAGATTTTTGAAATTTTTTATGTTTCAGTCTAAGCATGCCCTACTGCCCAGCCCACCTCGTGCATTTTCAGGCCGAGATCTCACGCTGCTAGATGTAAACCATCATTCCGGATTTCATGTTTTACACTTTCGATGATTCGGACTCTAAAGTGGTTAAAATTGTGTTTTCTCATTTCTAGACAGCTTATTGACAGATTGTATTGTTGGGTTCAGTGAATACCCAAACCCCTTAAGTCTAGGATTTGAATAGAAAATACCCTAAGTATTTAATCCCTTAAACATTAACAAGTCACTAAGTCAAGAAAAAGATGGTGGATTCAGTGAGGTATGACAATAACTCACTGAATTCCTATACTCCTCACCAACTACATACACTGAAGACAAACTGATGTTGAAGACTGAAGGCTAAGAAGACTGAAGAATGAGCGGGACAAGGCGGGATAAGTTTGAACAGATAAAACGAAGTCCTTATCAACCAAAGTCAAACTTTCCCTGAATCACTAACTACCAGGCTCAGTGTCATCACTGACTAGATGAAAGTAGCCTTGTCACTTACTCTAAATAGCCAATGTAAACAGAGACAAAATACATCAGTATTTTGTCTTCTGTAACCTGTCAGTTTGTCCTCTAGGATAGAGTTAAAACCATACTTGTATAAATAGCATAAGAGATGGAGTGAAAGATTTAAGATTGTGCATTAATTGTAAAACACACACACAATCCATCTTTCACTCCTCCAAATACAACTATGTCCCTGAGATAGCTCAGTGGTTCCTTTGTAGTTGTGCTCAGCCTTAGCCTGAGCTTAGTGAAGAGATACCCTACTTTGTCAATTCAATCCCAAGTACTATTCCGCAAGTACTTGGGTAATGTATTCTTTTTGATTTGTTTCTAATAAAGAATATTAAGTTGAAAATTATTCAGTGTGTTTTTACTTACATTACTTTCAGTCATTGTTCACAATCTGTTTATTTATTGCTTTAAACTGTTTTTATACGATTGAGAAACGGGAACAACAAGTGGTATCAGAGACAAGCTGATTATTAAACTTTTTTTAAGCCGCTCTAAAACGTTTTTAAATCAAGATCCAAATAGCTGAAATTGATGTGCCCAAACTTGTCGACAAAAAGGGTGGAGCTTATTCAGCTGTTGCCCCTCGACTCGAAGTTGGTAAATTTAACAAATGGAAAAAGCGAATGCTTTGCTATTTGACTGGGATGGAACCTTACTACATTAAGTGTATTAATGAAGGTCCATTTATCCCAAAGACTGCTGAAGGTTTGCCTAAACCTGAAGCTCAGTGGACTCAGGACGAGAGGAAAGTGGTCAACCAGGACCAAAGGGTCAAAAGCATCATCATTTCTTGTATTCCTGATGATGTTATGGAGTCTGTTATAGGCTGTAGTACAGCTAAACAAACCTGGGATGACCTGGTCCACAGTCATGAAGGTCCCTCAGATACCAAGGAAAACAGGATTATGGACCTGAAACTTGAGTACAACACCTTCAGGGCTAAGGACTCAGAAACTCTGTCTCAAACTTACACCAGATACAATACTTTGTTAAATGAAATGTCAAATGATGGTGTTAAGTTGTCCAAACATGAAATCAATGTTGGTTTTGTCAATAGTCTCCCTGAGAAGTGGCTGAATTTCTCTCAGGGACTCAGAAATGCTAATCATATCCCGAATCTAGAACTTCCTGAAATATATGGGAAATTTGTCTATGAGGAAAACCTCATCAACAGACGATACCCTGACTTAAAGAAGTCTCAAGAAGTCAAGAAGTCACTGACCACCACTTCAACACCAATTTCTACTGCTTTTTATTCTAACAGTGTGGTTCAAGATTTTCAGGTGAATTCAGATGATGAGGCTGATGAGAGGACAAGCAAGGAGTACCTGAACGACTTAAATATTGAGTTTCAGGAAAGGGCACTCCTTGCTAACTCTTAAAGGTTTATACGAAGAAACAAAACTTTTTCAAATGCTAAAGCTAACGAGGACACTGAATGTTTTAAGTGTCACAAAAGAGGTCATTTTGCCAAAGACTGTTTTTCAAAAACAATTTCTGAACCCTCTTACAAACCATCAGGGTCAAATCAGTCCTCAGGCTTTAGCAAATTTCAATCAAAAATATATCAGTCTCATCAAAACTTTCAAAACAAATCTGATCAAAATAAAACTGTTGATTTTGAAGCCAAGTATAGGAAAGCCAAAGCTAAGCTAGCACTGCTTGAGGCCACTCCCTCAGAAACAACAAACAATGTTAAAAGCATGCAAGGCTAAAAACAAGGGCCTTGTTCTTTGAAGTCTTCGATGGGATGAAGAGCAGTCTCCTCGGCGACAAAATGGTGCAAGTCAGGTGCACTGATGGCTCTCTCAAGAGGACAAGCTGGCATTGGGAAGAATCATGTCAGGAATGGAGAATGGGTCAACATCACAATGAAGAAGGTAAATATTTTACTTTCTATAGATGATGACTCGATTGGCATCTTATATGAACTATATCAATGTTGACCTTAAGTCGTAGAAGAGCAACGATTAAATTTTTTTCAAAATACAACAAGTTAAGTTTTGAATTAAACAAGTGTAGGGATGAACTGCTTCTTTTAAAACAAGCTAAGCTTGAGGTTGTCACACTGCAAATTCAAAACACTGAACTAGTTAAAAGAAATCAAGCTCTTTAGGAAGAACTTAAAAAGGAAAAAGATATCATTGAAAGTTGGACTGCTAAGAATCCTAGGGTCTTTGATGCTGTGGGAGCCCCAGTAGCAAAAGAGAGTCATAGGGAAGATCATCACCACGACTCTCACAACAAAGACCAAAGTCCAAAACCATTTGTGTCTGGTGGCATGATTACTAATATGTTGTCAATTCCCAAGCCCAGTGATTGGATTGAACGGGTTAACCCTGAAAGTAAGCTTCCAAATTTTGATTCTGGAAGGATTCTAGATCCTGAAAGCCAAGCTCTAAAGAGCATGCTTGGACTCCCTGATGTGCCCAGTAGTACTGAACACATCTCTGAGTCTGAAGCCGAATCTCAAGCACCGCTTCCACCCCTGAAACCTCTTTAGGGTGCTACACCTAGCTATGAGCCTACTCCCTTGCATTACAACCCTCACTCACCTAAAGAAAGGTCTAGACTTGGTAGAACCATCCTGAAAAGACCCTCAGAACCAACCCAAGAAGAATATGTTACACTGAGACTTCAACATCTTCAGTTCCTACTGAAGTAGACCAAATCCAGCAACTGACTGAACTTGTGAGGAAGTTAACTGACAAAATGGACTCTATTGAGAAAGTTCCTTATTCGACAATCAAGGAAACTAAGTCAGCCTCCTCTAGTTCATCAAGGTCAAAATCAAACACCAAGCCCAAGCAGAAGTGTGATCTGTGCCATTATACCAGTCATACCACTGATAATTGCTACAGAATCCTTTTTTGCATGATCTGCAAAAAGGAAGATCACAGAACTTATGACCACTTACAGTATGTAAGCTCTTTCAGTGAAGCAACTCACACCAATACTGGTCATCAGTTTGCTTCATCCTCAAAGTAGGGTCAAAGACCTAAAGCTAAACCTTTTCTTCCTTGTCCTCATTGTGGCTTCAATGATCATCTTCCTGATGACTGTCTCATGAACTCTTGTTGTGATATATGTGGAAATCCAGCTCATGAGACATCTCAGCATGATAAAGTCATCCAGGCAAGGAGAAGTTCAAAACAACCCCGCATCACTGAGTTTTCCTCAGTAACCAAATGCAAAACCTGTGGTAGCACACTTCACTCAACCACTGACCATGAATCAATTGCTAAGTTCAAACAGACCATGAGACCCAAACCCACTTGTAAGTGGGTAACTAAGAGAAGCTAATTCATTTTACTACTTGTGCAGAGACACGCCAGGGAGCCTATTTGGTATCTAGACAGTGGATGTTTAAGAAGCATGACTGGTGTAAAAGATTATCTGCACAAGTATGTAAAGGAACCAGGACCCAAAGTAGTATTTGGTGACAGCTCATCATGTCCCACTGAAGGTTATGGTTTAGTAAACTGCAATGGAATAGTTTTCTCTAGAATAGCTTATGTCAATGGTCTGAAATACAATCTTATCAGTGTGAGTCAGTTATGTGATGCTAAGTACATTGTGCAATTCAATGACAAACAAGGCACCATTTTCAATGCCAACAAAGAAGTTGTTTTGATAGCGCCCAGAAGAGATGATGTTTATGTGTTAGACATGTCAACACTCTCTCAAGATAGAACATGTCTCTTTGCCAAAGCCACTGAAACTGTCAACTGGCTGTGGCACAAGAGACTCTCTCACTTAAATCTCAAAAACATCAACAACTTGGCAAAACAAAATAAAGTCCTTGGCTTACCATCACTGGTTTTTGCAAAAGATAAACCATGCTCAGCCTGTGAAAAAGGCAAACATCACAGAGCATCGTTTAAAACAAAACAAAATTTCTCTATCAAAAGCTGCCTTCACCTCCTGCACATGGATCTCTTCGGACCAGTCAGTCCAAGATCAATCCAGCATGAGAAGTATACACTTGTCATTGTTGATGAGTTCTCAAGATACACTTGGGTATACTTTCTTTCCAAAAGATTCAGCGGTTGATACAATAATGTCATTCATAAGGAAGATTGAAAATCGAATGACATTCTTGTTAAAAAAATCGAAGCTGACAATGGTACTGAGTTCAGAAATCAAGAACTGGAGAGTTTCTGTGATGAAAAGGGAATTTCTCAAAATTTCTCATCCCCTTATACCCCTGAAGAAAATAGGGTTGCTGAAAGGAAAAACAGAACTCTCATTGAGGCTGCTAGAACCATGTTAAATGGCTCAGCTCTCTCAAAGCATTTCTGGACTGAAGCAGTCAAAACAACCTGTTATACACAAAACAGGTCAATCATTGTCAAAAGACATAACAAAACCCCATATGAGATCTTCAAAGGTATACTTCCTGATATCAGCTACTTTCATGTGTTTGGGTGTCCTGTGTTCATTCACAACCACAAGGATCACCTAGGAAAGTTTGATGCAAAAGCTGATGATGGGTATTTCCTAGGTTACTCACTGATCTCTAAAGCCTTCAGGGTGTTTAACACCAGAAGACAACAAGTTAAGGAAACCTTTCATGTTACCTTTGATGAAAGTTCAGAAAGCATCATATTTACCAATACCTCAGTGGAGGAAATAGGAATTGATGACTCATCAAGATATCCTCCTGATGAGTTCATCACTGAAATCAATTCCTCCTATCAAGCTAATGCTGACATCTCATACTATGTCTTACTCCACAACCTTCCTCAACCAACTATTAGTGAAGTCATTGAAAATCAATCGGTCCCTACTGGGATAGGCAATACCGAACCAAATTTTCAGGAACCTGTGATTCAAGAAACCCAACCTGAACAAGGCATCTCAACAGATGATCTAAATGATTTTGTGGCTCCTGCACCTAAACTCACTCCTGAGTTTACAGTGACCTCTTCATGCTCAGATCCTAGACCACAAAGTAAGTGAACAAGATCTCAGGACACTGAGCTTGTAAACATCATTGGTGAACCCACTGAGGGTATGCTCACTAGAAGCATGGCTGCTAAGTTAACTGCACTTCACCAATGAATGTCTATATCTTGATTTTCTATCGAAATAGAACCCAAAAATGTCACTGAGGCTCTAAAACATCCAAGCTGGGTTCAGGCTATGCAAGAAGAACTTCAACAGTTTGATAAAAACAAGGTCATGACCTTAATCAAAGGTCCTCAGGATGTCATTGTCATAGGAATGAAGTGGGTTTTCAGGAACAAAACTGATGAAAACGGCACTGTCATTAAAAACAAAGCCAGACTTGTAGCCAAAGGTTACAGTCAACAAGAAGGCATTGACTATGATGAGACATTTGCTCATGTTGCAAGAATGGAAGCCATCAGGATCTTCCTTGCATTTGCAACCTACATGAACTTCAAAGTTTACCAAATGGATGTAACAAGTGCATTCCTGAATGGTTAACTTAAGGAAGATGTGTATGTTCAACAACCTCCTGGCTTTGAGAGTAGTGAATTCCATGACTATGTCTGCAAGCTTGACAAAGCCCTATATGGACTTAAACAAGCTGCCAGAGCATGGTATGAAACTCTCTCAGCCTTCCTGATTCAAAACAAGTTTGTCAGAGGAAAGATAGACAACACCTTGTTTATCTACAGGACAAAACAAGATGTGATACTAGTCCAAGTGTATGTTGATGACATCATCTTTGGCTCAACAAATTACACACTTTGCAAACAGTTTGAAAAACTGATGACAAAGAAGTTTGAAATGAGCATGATGGATGAACTCACATACTTCCTTGGACTACAGATCAGGAAAACTGATAAAGGAATCACCATCAGTCAAGAGAAGTATACCAGAAATTTCTTGAAGAAATATGAGATCTCTGACTGTGCTTCAGTGAAGACACCAATGGTCCCTCCTAACAACCTTGGACCTGATCTCACTGGCAAATCAGTTAACCAAACTCATTTCAGGGTGATTGTAGGCTCACTGATGTATCTTACTGCTTCCAGACCAGACATACAATTCTCAGTCTGTCTAATAGCAAGATATCAGTCCAATCCCATAGAATCCCATCTCACCCTAGCCAAAAGAATCCTCAGATACCTGAAGGGAACTCCAAGCCTTGGACTTTACTATCCAAAGTGCTCAAGGTTTGACCTCAAAGGGTATTCGACTCGATTATCTTTGGTACGCAACATGGATAGAAAAAGTACCTCAGGGTCCTGTAAATTTCTTGGAGGAAAGTTGGATTGTTGGAGTGCTAAAAAGCAACAATCAGTGGCTATGTCTTCAGTTTGAAGAGTATGTGGTGCTGCAGGATGTTGTGCCAATGTGTTATGGATGAAAAGTCAACTCAGTGACTATGACATACATTACAAAATGGTACCCATCTTCTGTGATAACACCAATGCTATTGCAATATCCAACAACCCTGTCCTTCACCAAAGAACCAAATACATTGATATCAGATATTATTTCATCAGGGACCACATAATGAAAGGAGACATAGAACTTCATTTCATCCCTACTGAGTATCAGCTTGCTGATATCTTCACCAAACCATTAGATGAACCTACCTTCACGAGACTGAAAGCTGAATTAGGTATGCTTGATATTGAAAGTTAGCAACCTGAAAATCAATCCTAATCTCAACAGTTCTCTGAAATGGTTCCTGGTCCCTGAATAACAATATCACCCCCAAAATCATCTTTTCACTGAATGAGTAAGACTCATTCAGGGTCCCTGACATTGGTCAAAGAGCATTGAATGAGTAACTAAATGCTCTAAGTATTTCAATTACTTATTGTCCTAGGTTGGTAAACATACCAATTAAATATAGGAATATATGTCTCTATATCCTTCTGTCATCCACCCCACTTGGCATTTATTTCCTTTCCTCACAACAAATATCCTGAGGATATTTTAAACATGCAAGATGCACTTTTACTGTGCACTGCAACAGTTTTCCTTGAAAACCGTGAGAAAACTGCAGGTAGTGGAGTGGTCGCTTTAAATGAGGTAAATAAAATGTTTTCATTAAAAGCTTTTCTAATCCTCACATGTGCAAAAACTACCCTATCACCACTTTTTAAATACCCCTCTCATAACACATAAAAACTGTTTTCTACATCAAAACTCTATCAAAATCATTTCTCAAACCCAGAAAACATTGTGTGTTCTTTAAATCATCAACCAATTTTTAACAAAAAAACTTCTCTGTAAACCATTTACAAAAGATTTTTCTTCACCAAACTCAAAAGGTTTTCAACTTGTTGATTGTTCTTGTCAAATATCTTCAAAAACCCTAAAATCTTTCAATGGAAATGGCAAGAACACAAAGTATTCATTTTGCACCTCAGTGGGTGGGCGATCTTGAAAATGTTGAATTCAAAACTATCAACGTTATAGGAAATTTTGAATACCCCCTGATGTCCCAGCCTATAAGGGAATCATGAAATTCTTATTCAACTGCCCACTAAAACAGGCCTTTACTCAGTCTCCTTCTGTACTGTACCAAAACCTCCTCAGGGAGTTTTGGGAAAGCAGTGTGGCCTATGACCCGACACCCTCAATGATGAGACAGACCTTAGACCACTCGGGGAGTATCTCATCAAGTTCAGTCTGTTTAACGGGGAAAAGTCAGTCACCCTGGACTATAAAACATTTTGTACATCAACAGGGCTCAACTATAATACTGGTAACTATGTTGCTCATCCTGAACCTTCCACAGTTAAGGATGGGTTAAAACAAATTTTTTTAGATCCAAATTTTTTGGACAGAACCCCAGTCACCAAGAACTCATTTCCTACGGCTTGGAAGATCCTGTTCACATTTGTGATTGGGTTCTCGGAACCACTCATCCACCGAACAAGTTAACTCTATTCATTGATGATGGCATATTGCTTGATGACGGGGCTGGCTGTCGACATAGGGGAGATCATTTATAGTGATCTCGTAACCAAGCTACTGAGCAAAACTAGGACGAAATACGTTTCGTACCCTAGGTTTGTCTCATGCGCATTACAAGTGTTACTGGGTTGCAATTATCTTCAGGAATACAATTATTGTGCTTTACCTGGCATCATGAGTCAATTAAATTTTCGAAAAGACCCATCCCAAGTCACTGAAATCGAATTGACGGCTCATATGGTTGTTGTAAACAACCAGAGGGACTCAGTGTCTCCAAACCCTGCTCCTAAAAAGAGAAAGAGGAAGTCTCAGACTGGGACTAAAACTAAACCAAGTCTCAGGGCCCTAAGGCTTCAGGAACACAGCCCAAAAGGCAAAGAAAGCCCAAGACTGATCTGCCACCCAAAGGAGACCAAGCAACATCCACCTCGATGACAATGAAGGACACTGATACATCACAATTAGTGCCATTGGTCCCAACTACTACTCGCCAAGATCCAGAGGGAAACAAACAACCCGCTGGTAGGGGAGCCTTCCACACGCCCAGGAGGACATTCTCCAATCACAGCTTTTGTCGAGGGCCAAACGAATGATCCCAAAGACTCGGGGAAACAAACAACCAGCGATAGGGATATCACGCCATTGCTTCTAAGGATGGCACTGGAAACACCCACCGTGCACGAAGGACAGAGGGACAAAGACTCGGAGGAAAGAAACAACCCGCCGTCACGAACTCATAACCAATACGACTCGGCGAAGGCACGGGGAAAAACCATCATTGCCGAGGGTCACAGGGACAAAGGCTCGGAGGGACAAAAACCACCCGTGATATGGAACCCATCACCACCACCGGTTTGGTAGCTGTTGCGAGGTCACGATATATTATTCTTTGATGAAGAGCTTGCGGCGGTGAAGAAGAAATACTTTCAGAGAAGAAGACATGGACGCCGATGTTCAAACACAAGAACAAGAGCATCACCGATCAACAAGAGACGAAGAGTCACCGATAAGCTGATGAAAATGACTCTGACTCCTCTTCTTCATCCTGTCCTGAGGAATTCCGAAAGTTTGACAACATTCTTCCACTGACTGAAAGACAGCTGGTTATGTGGATCACAAAGGCTTCAAGGAAGTTATACTCTGGTGTCACTGATACTATATGGGATCAACATGTTGAAGCAGCTGCCAGCTATGCAGATCTGAAAGCTGAAGTATTTGATTTCAACACCAACACTTATGAGCACAGGGATCTAATGTATGAACACCTCTACAGACTGGATGAAAACCTGACAAAATTTCTCAAGCACCTTCAGGGGTGTGACACAAAGTTGGATGAAATCAGGAATCTGTCAAAGAAGACCCAGCACTCAATTCCAAAGTGCTGGAGGCTACTGAGGTCTACGTGAAGAATTCCTCTCGTCTCATTGAACTAATCAACATGCTTCAATCTGCACATATTTAGGGTCTTCAGTCTTCTATTCGGTCTCTTCAATCAACACTGGGTTCACTGGATGCTCAAGTTAATGATCTGGCTAAAGCATCGTCTTCTATGGCCTGGAATCTCGGGCCTAGAATGACAGCACTGGAATTATCTCAGGACAATCTTGCATAAAAGGTTACAACTCTTCAACAAGATACATCTGACATCAAGACCATGGTCTCGGAGATCTATCAAGCCTTCAAGGGTCAAGCTGCTCCTTCTCCCTTAGTGTCACAACCAACTCTTGCCCTCACTGACGCTGCGGCAATAGTTGAGGGGGCGAAAGTTGCTGAAGAGACTCCCTCTCACACTTAGGGGGAGCCAACTCAACCTGTATATGCAACACCTATCTCATCAATCCCACCATCAGGAACACAAATCACAACAATGACAGTAGCAACAACATCACCGATAATCACAACCACCCCTTCACTGGTAGCATCTTCTTCATCAGCTCAGGATAAAGGCAAAGCCATAATGAACACAAAAGAGCCTCAAAAAATCCTCTATGAAATACAAGGCAAAAAGTACTTACTCAGTCCAGAACAGATAACTGCATATCTTGATAAAGAAGAAAGACTCAAGAAGCAGGCTGAGGAGGAAAAGAAAAGTAAAGAAGCCCTGGTCCAGGTCGTATCTGAAGAAGCGGAAAAGATTGGAATTGATCCTAAGAAGCTTGAAAAAGGACAGGCAGGCCAAAAGTTCAAAGAGGCTCAGACTACTCAAATGGTTGCCATGAGAAAGAAGCTTGATGAAAAGAACAAGAGGGATGCTGCTATCAGGCAAGAAAGGATTAACCACTACAACTGGACCATGACAAGCAGAAGGCTGCCTGAGAAGATCACTAATGTAAAAATCATCCCCAAGTCCAAACCACTGGCAATGAATGTCTACAGGGGGGATGATAAAAGGCATTTTGAGGTTCATGATCCCATGAAGTTCACAGACTTTGGGATCACTGAACTTGATGAGCTTGGTCCTATCGTAGCAAAGAAGTAGAATGCAGTGGTCAAGGAGCTGATGAAATCCCTAAGCAAACGGTATGAAAGACTGAGGGAAGCACCAGCACTACTTGGGATTCAGCCAGCTCTAACCGCAGCTCAAGGATCTCAGTCTCAGCCAACCCATGGTAAGAGGAAAAGAGTTGAATCTGGACCTGAAATCAAGGTACCTGGTATGGACTGCAACAGGGAGCTACCTGAAGGTGTGAAGTTTGTGAACTGTCTTTGTATTGAAAAGCCTAAAAGAGGACTTTTCTTTATTGATGTCTATGGGAACCCAACATTCCAAAGATGGAGTGACATTGATCTTGCAGGGGTGGCTACAATGGAAAGCTACCTACCAGTGGCCTCTCAAATCCAAACTCCAGAAAACATCAGGTTCTGCATTGACCTGAATGTCAAGATAAGAGAGCACCCTGACAAAGAAACACTCCTCACGAAGAAAGTCAAGCTAGAAGCACTGGGAATCCATCTTGAGTGACATCATATATTTTATCTTTTGTACTAGTGATAGGGACTATGTAATCTGATCAATAAACGATGTATGTTTTGTTAAAATATTCAGTGTTCCTTATTATGTTCATTAGTACATTCAGTGTAAGAAGAAGCCATTTGCTCACTTAAACTGATCAAACACTTTTGCTATTTTTATATCCAAATAGGGGGAGACTGTTGGGTTCAGTGAATACCTAAACCCCTTAAGTCTAGGATTTGAATAGAAAATACCCTAAGTATTTAATCCCTTAAACATTAACAAGTCACTGAGCGCATAGTCTCTCAGTGAGCTGTCTTCAGGATAATTAGTAAGAGACGAAGAAGAAGTCTCTCCACTCAGTAAGGCGGAACTTAAGGGGTGAAGACTGAGTCAAGAAGAAGATGGTGGATTCAGTGAGTGATGACAATAACTCACTGAATCCGTGAACTCTTCACCAACTACATACACTGAAGACAAGCTGATGTTGAAGACTGAAGACTAAGAAGACTGAAGAATGAGCGGGACAAGGCGGTATAAGTTTGAACAGATAAAACGAAATCCTTATCAACCAAATTCAAACTTTCTCTGAATCAATAACTACCAGGCTCAATGTCATCACTGACTAGAAGAAAGTAGCCTTGTCACTTACTCTAAATAGCCAATGTAAACAGAGACAAAATAAATCAGTATTTTGTCTTCTGTAACCTGCCAGTTTGTCCACTAGGATAGAGTTAAAACCATACTTGTATAAATAGCATAAGAGATGGAGTGAAAGATTTACGCTTGTGCATTAATTTTAAAACACACACACAAGCCATCTTTCACTCCTACAAATACAACTCTGTCCCTGAGATAGCTCAGTGGTTCCTTTGTAGTTGTGCTCAGACTTAGCCTGAGCTTGGTGAGGAGATACCATACTTTGTCATTTCAATCCCAAGTACTATTCCGCAAGTACTTGGGTAATGTATTCTTTTTGATTTGTTTCTAATAAAGAATATTAAGTTGAAAATTATTCAGTGTGTTTTTACTTACATTACTTTCAGTCATTGTTCACAATCTGTTTATTTATTGCTTTAAACTGTTTTTATACGATTGTGAAACGGGGAACAACATGTACATGTATAGTTTTCGGCTTGATTTTCAATTTGTTGTATCTTTTGACTCGTAAATCCGTTTTGGGTGATTCAAATTTATATGGTTTTGTTTAAAATTCCTCTATAACTATATGATAATACTTATGGTTATGGATTCATGGTTTTATCCATTTACATAGCATAATATACCTGCTTCTGAAATGGTTTTCAAAGTAATACTTTCACATAAGATCATAGAAAATCTTTTTACTTGTTTTAGCATATGTACACATCATAATAAATATAGTTAACAATATATAGCATGTAATAAACATATTTATCACATAAAAAGCATGAAATCATAGAATGATGGTGGTGATTACGTGCTTACAACTTTTGGCCTAATAAAAGAGAAATCAAGATTAAAGAACTAGGATAATGACTTAGAGCTCTTGTCTCTTGGATTCCTTCACTACTCTTGTATGATAAAGGTTGTGCTAGGGCTTCTGAAAGACTTGGATCTCTTGTGTTGATTGAATTTCACCAAAGGAATGAAGAAACTTATAACTAGGATTAAGTAAATCTTTACAAGAGCTTTAGATTGATGTAGAACTTGTAGCTTGATAATAAAAGATGAATCTCTCTTGAAATATTATTATGATCAGATTTTTATGATAGAAAAGGAGGAGAATAAGTCTTGGTTTTATAGCATGTTGAGAAGGTTAGTTTTTCTAAGATAATTTGCATTTTATAGCTAAAACTTGTACACATGATGCATAATAATTCCATGGCTCATCACCAAGCCAACAAGGCTTGGTGAAACCCTCATTGTGTCGTTCACTATGCTAATCATATATCACTATATGAGTTTTGAAATTATCTTGCTTTTACGGAGGTAGTTTTGTCCCGGTAATCGCTAACGGTAACTATTTAAATCAGGATACTTAAAATTGGGTATTTTAAAAATATAACACTTCTAAGAAATGTTAAAACTTATCATTATCTTCTATAAAATTATATTAGTTGAGTGATAAGTTTAACGGAGTGATAAAACGTTGTTAAAACTGAAAAACGTAGGTTGAAAGCGCGTAAAATGTGAAACGTTCAAAGTTTACGCAAAAATGGAGAAAGTAAAATGTCACTTTTCTAATATGTTTATTATGAGTCTAAAAGGCTTATAATATGTAGACTCGGCCTAGTCTAGTGTTGGTTGGTGTTAAATGTTCATTAAGTCTGAAATCGGAAATGTTAAAAATCAAGTGATGGTTTTATGGTCAAAGGGGGAGGGATATAGGTTTGAATTTTTCCAAAAATGTAAAAGTGTCTAAATGTCTTAGAAAATGCGGTGCAGGTATATGTTAAGTTTGCGTATAAATAACAATGCTTAAAACGCGAGTTTAGACTTGTAAAATACAGGGTCTATTTGGTAACATTTGAAATTAACTTTTGAAACTCTTTATAATGATTATAAGTGGACTAAAAATTAATCTAATGTGATAAAAAAGTTCAGGGTCGGTTTTCGTTACGCGCGGGATAACCTAACGGTTATATTTAAAGTTCAAAATTGTACGCGACTTGGATAAAATGTTTATGTTTTGAATAAATATTAATGTGAAAATTTCGAGTTGTTACAAAATGTATAGGTTCAAGATAAATCCTTGTAAGGGACCAGACATGTGGCTGAAGTCACCAAGCCCAATCACTCTAACACCATCAGATTATCATACTCATATTGGTAGACCAAGAAGGAAAAGGAAGAAAAGTGCAACTGAGTTATATGGTGGTATGGTAAAAAAAGGGAAGTTAAGTAGAGAAAGGATTACTGTAAACTTCAAAAAGTGTGGGGAATCAGGTCATAACAAGAGATCACGCAAAGGTCAAAGAGGGCTACAATTACAAGCATCTGCAAGTGCTGGATCATCTATTAGACCAGCTGCAAGTGCAAGTGTTAGGCCATCAACACCATCTTAGGCAAGCAACTCCATTTATTGCCCCAAGATTCACAAAGACTGATGCAAACATGCTTTCTCCTTTAAAACCAACTGCAACAAGGCCATAAGTTACTTTAACAAGGCCACAAGCTGCTGCAACAAGGCCACAAGTTGCTGCTGCAAGGCCACAAGCTTCTGGTAAAGGTAAGAAGTCTGGTGCAAATGGCAAATGTAAAATGAAGATGGGGTAATGAAATAGCTCTTATGGTGCAATTTACAGATGTAACTTTTGGCCATTTGGTTGTTTCAATTGTTTAAGAATTATGGTACTTTTGTTTTATGTTAGACTATGTTGTGTTTATCTAAGAATTTGGTAGTCTGTTTATGTTAGACTATTGTGTTTGTTAAAGACAGTTTGGTTATCAGTTATGTTAGACTATTGTTCCCGGTTACGTAAAACTTTGTTTCTCAGTAATATATGACATTGGTTGTCATTTTGGTTCATTTTGGTCACATATGAGTTTGGTTCTTAGTATGAACCATTTGCAGTTATGTGAGACTTTTTACAAATGTGAGAATTTTACATTTTGTAAGACCATTTGCAGTTTTATGAGACCATTTTTATTTTGGTTACATATGAGTTATTTTGTGAGACCATTTGCAGTCAGATGTGAGACCAATTATTTTTTGAGACCATTTGCAGTAACATGTGAGACCAATTATGTGAGACCATTTGTAGATGTGAGAATTTTGGCTCTCAGTAATGTAACATTTTGGTTCCTTTTGTTCACACCTATTTTGGTACATTTTGGTTATCTGTATTGAGTGTGTGCCACTTTGGTACATTTTGGTCACACCTCATTTCGGTACATTTTGGCCATTTTGGTCACACCCAATTCAATACAAGTAAGCTTGGACCAACCAAAACACCGCATTACATTAACTTCATTCATTCAAAAGTCTGCATTACATTAACTTCACAACTACATCCCCTTTATTGCATTTTGACTGCCATTACAAGTGAACCCAACTAAAACCAAACTAAACCCTAACATCATTTGAGAAGATATAAAATGAGGTAAAACACCCAGCTAAACACTAACATCATCTTCAATCTTCTTATTGATCCACGATTTTGAGCTACAAAAGCTTGTAACTCATTCATATTTTGTAATAACCCAGGAATGATTTGCACAGATCGATGACACATTGATGGATCATACCAATCAATAATCCCACAATTTTAACCCTAAAGAAAGAACATTTGCAAAATTAGGTCAAAATCAAGAAAAAAATAGAAAAATTAACAATTGATGGATTACCCTTTTAGAACAACGGTAGAAACGTCTTCCTATATTAAATTACGTCCATGAAGTGACGAATCACACCTGGTGATCCACATCGAGGACAATGAACTATGGTTGTGTGTTTTTTGGACTGAAAATATGGTGGTAGTGGTGGGTGGGTGATTTTTTCATGTATAAATATATTAGTAGTGTATAAGTTATTAGATAAAAATACAAATATGCCCTCACGTGAGGGTCACATGTATGTGCCAACGACTTTAATTAACGTTAGTGAAATTGGACTAATAGTGGAATGAAACTATCACTTTTGGACTGAAACCAAAAAAATTTGAAATTTTGGACCAAAAGTGAAATACCAAGCAAACCACAAGGACCAAAAAAGCAGTTAACTCTTCTTTTTATATACATACTTTCCATATAATACTATGTTTATTAGTGACATCCACAAATCGATTAAGACCACAAATCTAGATATATAATATAATATTAATTTTAGCGTCTCTCATTGGGAGTTTCCTATGTGTCACCGCCAATTGTTTGCCTTAAGGTTTTCAAGATCGGGATTCTACTTATGATTGTTTTTTATTTTACAAGATCGTGATCATAAGATCGGATCGGGATCCTAACATCTTACTATAATGTCATTTTCTTAATAGTTTTTGCAATATTATTAAAATCTAAAAATTATAAGACAAAATTATATGAATATTTCATGAAAATGTTGTCATAAATTATGAATATGAAATGTTTAAGAAGATTAACATTTTGGTTTTTATATATAATAAAGCATAATCCATAATTTTGTAGTTTTTTAGTTTGCGATTCGAAAAAAGTAAGATTGGATCGCATTAGATCTTAAGATCTTATGCTCAAGATCGGGATCTTATAAGATCTTAAGCTTGCTAAGATCCTACGTAGGATCTAGATTGTTTTTGTTTATTAGTATCGTAAAATCGTTAGATCTCAGGATCTTAACAACCACACTTTGCCCCAATATTTAGTTTGGTCTTTACATTTTTTTATATACATACTTGCATATACGACTATGATTATTAATGACATCCACCAATCGATTAAGACCACAAATCTAATAAATCTGAGAATATAATATTAATTTTATACAAAAGTTGGACATTTAATTCGCCGAACCAGTCACTTGGTGACCTTTCTTTTCTTGACCCAATTTGCCATATGTCTCTCCATGATAGGCTATGCAGTGTACATGAGGTGGAGATTGGTTGTATGTATTATATGTTAGGTCGGGTTGTTGATAAATGATAGTAAAAATTTGAGATTGGTTGTATGGTTGTATAGGTGAAAGAATAAGAAAATAATATTTTAATTAAAATTGGGTTTTGATAAATTGTAGATAAACATAATCTAACCTAACGTTACAATGTATAATATCGTCAATTTATGTATACGTGTATTAATTGTATAAAAGGCGTGAATAAAGAAATTTTGTGGGTTAAGTTATAATTAACTATTTATATAATATAATTTATAAATTACATTGCTTTTTATAAGTAAATGCATTTTATTATAATTTTATAAAAAGCAACATTTATCGTTATTGTTGTTATTTTTCATATATTATTATCATCGTTATTAGATTAAATTAATTGTAATACCGATAAGCTACAAGAACAAATTTTAATAGGGAGTTATAATGCAACAACTCATAATATCTTTAAAAATTATTAATTTCACAAGTTGTGTTTGATAACTTGTGCATGCATTAAACTTGTAACTAATTTATTATAAGTCTTTTATATTAAAATAAAATTTAAAAATAAATTTGATTAATCACGTTAGACAATAAAGCAACTTGATTAGCTAATAAAAATCACAACTAACCTCTCTATAAATGAAAAAAAAAATCACGACTAGCCTTAAATTTAATCAAAATTTCGAGGAATTTATCTATTTTCCCTAAAGTACAATCAGCAACTGCCCCGACCCGGTATCCGTCTTACGCCTATGGGTTAAATCCAACATTTTCTTTACCCGACCTGGTCTTCTTTTCTTCTTTACCCACTCACAATATAATTTCTTCTCTGGATTTGGTCGGTTTCGTTTCATAGTTTTCCCGATCCAAGCTAATGAACAGTAGAATGTACATTGCTCTCCACCTCCTGCTTATCTCCACCTCCTGCTTATCGATGATTCATCTTTGTGGATTCAGTGCATGAAACCTGTTTTGTTGAATGCCATCTGTTGTTAGTTTGGGTTCCAAATGTTTACATATGTGTTTCATTTCTGTTGGTATCTCTGTCTCTCTCATAGAGTTATGATTTATGTTTTTTGTTGTAGATTACATTAGACTACTTTGTAATAGGGTGTTATGATTCTTAGGGTTTTGTTTGGTTGAACTTTCTGTTGCTCAGTCGACTTAATTAGGGTTAGGGTTTGGTGGTTTCTGCTAATTAGATGAATTCATAGATTGTTAAGGTTTGGTTTGGTTGACCTTTCTGTTGTTCAATCACCTTAATTAGGGTTACTCGGGTTAGGGTTAGGTGCTTTATGCTAATTAGAAGAATTGGTGTGTTAAGCGCGATCTTTTGTTTGATGTGTGAATTTTTTTCGAAATATTAGTTGATTAGTTAGGGTTATTGTTTAAGGATTCAAGATTAGTTGTCGGTGATTGTTTGAGGATTAGGTATTAGTTGCGCTCATGTTTTTCATTCTTATACTTTAGTAAAAATTGTTAGGAATTAGAAATTCCAGGTATTAAAGAGTCAGTCACCTCAAGTATATGTAATCGTTAGAAAGCTCGTAGTCGTAGTTCATTTGTGTTAAGTAGTATTTAGTTTAGTAACACCGTGGAGGACGGACGGGTCTTTACCCACTGTATGCCTGATCCACAGCCCGTTGTGTGGCGTTTTATTGTAAGACTATAAATACTCTCTACCTTCCAAGGTAGAGAGTTGGAGCTCATAATAATATTTTGTTTCTCTCACTATAGTTCCCAACTCTCTTCATTTCTCTCACTAGAACTTTCTCTCTCTAACATACTTATACGCCTACTTTGATCATGGTTTAGAGTGTTTGTGAAATCCAATATCCTACAATTGGTATCAAGAGCCATGGTTTGATCACTCATCTTTCATGCTCTTTGTTTTGGTGGATTTCATAAGGTTTTTGGGGTATTAAGGGTTTAGGAGAGTTTGATTCATTTGGACAAATTCTAGTGTTAAAGTTTGAATTTTTCTTGTACTTTTGTGTTTAGGATCATCATATGTGTTTATGTTTTGAATTGGAAGGCTTAAATCATTGTGGTTTGGTTGTTTTGGATTGATAAAGTGGTTATTTGTGAAAGAAGGACGAAGCGAGTTGAGTCTCGGACTTGTTTTCTTCAAAGCGAGTTGCTTTGTTATTTGATGCGAGTTGGTACATGTGACTTAGCTGTTTAGCGAGTTGATTTTTATGCGGTTTGAGTTCTAAGCGAGTTGTTTCTTTAAGCGACTTGAGATCTAAAGCGACTTAGCTATTGAGCGAGTTGTAAAGCTAGCGAGTTAAGTTAAGCGACTTGGTGTTTAAGCGAGTTGATTGTGTTGCGAGTTGATACTAAAGCGAGTTGGCTATTTAGCGACTTGATTCATTAAGCGAGTTGATTGTGTTGCGAGTTGATGCTGATGCGACTTGGCTATTAAGCGAGTTGATTAAATAAGCGAGTTGTGTGGTTTGGTACTTATTCATTTAGGCTTGTTACTTCTTCGTGATACATTCTTACGGTTGTTCTTTTGGTTTAGTAAAATCCCGTGAAAGAATCAATTTCCCGGTTTAATCAAAGAATTGTAAAATCCCGTAGAGCTTGAAACATGTCTACAAACGTTCCTACTATCATCTCCATTATTGCCGAGGATGTTCAAGCAGCTGGCTCGGATACTCGTCCACCCATGCTTGACAGAACTGACTACGATTCTTGGGCTCAACGAATCAGTTATGCTTGTCTTGGAAAGAAAATGGGGTTAACATTCTCAAATCCATCGATGAAGGACCTTACCGAGTTGAGACTACTAGAGATGTACTTGATACTGCTGAAGATGGAACTCTGATCTATGGAATGGACAGACCAAAGATGTATGATGAGCTTGACGATAAGGAGAAAAAGAGATTCGATGAAGATATCCGAGCTTCCAACATTATACTGCAAGGTCTACCAAAGGACATCTACAAGCTTATCAATCACAACACCGAGGCAAAAGGCTGTAATGGGATAATGTCAAGATGCTTCTTTAGGTTCCGAGCTAACTGTTGAAGACCGAGAATCACAACTGTATGATGAATTTGAGCACTTCAAGATGAAACCAGATGAAAGTGTTTATGAGTACTATATGAGATTTCATAAGCTGGTGAATGACATGAGAAACATCAGAATGACTATGCCTAACATTCAGTTGAACTCAAAGTTTGTAAACAACATGAATCCCGAATGGCACAAGTTTGTTACTTCTGTGAAGCTCACTAAAGGATTGAAGAATACAAATTATGAGCAACTCTATGCCTTCCTTCTTCAAAATGAGAGGCATGCCATGTTCGAAAAGAGGATTCTAGATCAGTTCAAAGCTCAGGGAGAAGCAAGTTCAAAAAATGATTCAACTGCTTTTTACACAAATGTTGGGATTACCACCAAAGCTTCTCAAGTTGTACCCACGGGAGATGGTAATCACAAACTCATTCCTGATCCAAGGTTCAAGCAACCAGATGCTAATGCTGTCATGGAACATTTCATCAATCAACTGGCACTCATGGTTAAAGAAAACATGACACTTTCACCTCACACTAACAAACTTCACACCAACAATGAGATCAGAACCGCCTCCAATATTCACAATCATGCTTTGATCAGAGATGGGAAAATTATGGGGCAGCCAGTTCAAGAAAGGCAGTTTGATCAAAGAAAGGGTGGAGCAGGTGGAGGTTATGGTGCAAATCAGAATCGGGGAAGGAATGGAAATCAAGGTCAAGCAAAGCCGATCAAATGCTATAACTGTGGTGGTGAGGGACACATTGCAAGGAACTGCACATCTCCAAAACGTCCACAGAATACTGATTACTTTAGAGATAAGATCTTTGCTTGTACAAGCTCAGGATAATGGTGCTGCTTTGGATGAAGAAGAGTTGTTGTTTCTCGCTGAGGGCAATGCCAAGACCTATGATGCGATGTGGATGAGCGAGCCAATTCAGGAGATAGGTCACAATCATCGAAAGCCTTTCAAGTCGGCGATTGTGATGCATACAACTCTGATGTGGATGATGGACCAACTGCACACACAATTTTTATGGCTAGCATTTCTCCAATGGTTTCTCCCAAGGTCTCATCTTCACCACAAGCTGGCCCATCCAAAGACAAACTCATCTCGGGTATTAAAACTATCGATGATCGATGTGCAAAAGATGCATGACAAAGTACAATCAGCTGAAACTATTGAATCAAATATTGAAAATATGGGTAATATCAATGTTGTCCCATATGATCAATATGTGAAACAAAGTGAAAGTGAAGTTGTACAGAGTGATGCATCTTCTGCAGTCAACAATGACTATGTTTTTGATGAATACACTGCATGTGCCCCTGATGATTCTGTTATCTCTGAACTGAATGCCTATAAAGAACGTGTTGCTATTTATGAACAACGTGCAAAATTTGAGTTGACCACCCGTGAGCAGGAAATGGATGACCAAATGCGTACAACTATTAGAAAAAGTAGGTTTAGAGAAGAAGTATTAAAACAAGAGTTAAACTCGTTACAAGAAAAGCTTTCTAAAACTGCTAAGCAAAAGCAAGAACTTCAAGAAAATGTTAAAATGCTTAAGCAAGAATTCAGTGCTAAGGAATCAAAACTTCTGAATGATTTTTCTAATCTAAAAACCTTGAAAAACAAGCTTGAAAATAAGTTGTACGTACAAGGAAATACCATTCAGACTGCTCACTTAATCACTAAGCATAGAGTCTTAAGCGATAAGCATATGATTCCCCTTGTTGAGGAACCAAATCCAGAGGTCATTAAAAAGGCTAGAAATGCTCATAAGGTTCTTTATGATGGCAATGAAATCCTTAAACCTAGACAGAAACCTAGTTGCGTTGAGTGCACTAAGGAAGATAAGAAATCAGATGAAGTCACTAGGGAAAAGATGAACAAGAAATTAGATGATCCTAAATGTAAAGAGAAGAAAATAAAGATCACACCCCATGATTACAAGAAGGAAAACTGGATTTCCTTGAACATGTTTAAGCCTCAGACATTGTTGACTCAACAAGTTTCGGAAAATGGATTTAGATGAGCAGAAAGCTGAAAATATTGTTGAAACAAACCCTCCCCTTTGGAAAATGACTAAAGCGACTGTGTATCCTCCTAATACACCAATGCATCTTGTTCCTAGAACAATTGCCACTAAAAGCAAGACCTTAATTAGTCAATATGTTATCTTTCAATTATTTGTTGATTTTGAGAAAACTTGCAAGAAAAGAATCACACCCACTGGTATAACTGAAGGAGAAAGGGGTTTTGAGCAAACGAAAGAATGTTATTTAACTGAAGTCATGCCTTTCTTTAAACTGCTAAAAGATCATTTTGAAAGTCTTAAAAAGGGAATGAACTTAGACATTAAAGAAATGGAAAAGGAGTTTGATGCAATGATAGTTGAGGTTAGTGACTATGAGCGAGCACTAAAATATAATGAGATTGAGAGAAAGAACTTGCATACATTAAATGAGACTCTAATTACTGAATGTGTTGCTCAAGATATGTTTTTCACTGCTACAAATTGTTCTATTAATGCTTCCCAATTTCATGAACTATCTGTTGCCCTAAAAGTCTCCCATGATCGTGTCATTGAGCTTGAAAAAACTAATTCTGAACTAAATGAGAAAATTGAACTGGATGATCACGACAATTTGGTTAAACATTTTTCTAATCTAGAAGTTGAGCATTTTAATTTACAACTAAAATATCAACATCTTAAAGAAAATGTCAAAACTTCAAATATCAAGACATCCTCAGAAGCCCCAGAGTTTGATGCAGTTTTTCAAATTAACAAACGTGATGAACAGATTCAAGCTCATTGCAACACGATCAGAAAGTTGAAAGCCCAAATCTCTCAATTAAAGGGTCAAACGAACAATATGGCAGGCTCCCAAATGCCTCCTCCTCTAGATTCTCAGAATTCTCAAACGTTTCATCTTCAAAACTTAGTAAATGCATTACAAAAGGAAAACAAAAGTTTTCTAGAAGAAAATGAAAAGGTTAAACGTCATTTCAGTGAGTTATTTGAATCTATAAAGGTCACTCGTAACAAAAATAACGAAACGGTAGCCTCGTTACAAAAAGAAATTGAGAATCTAAAGAGTCAGGTAAAAGGGAAGATGCCAATGACTAATGGGGAGAATGGTGTATCAAAGGTACATGTCTGTAATAAATATGCTTTGTCTGTGAAATATGTTCCTCCTAATCTTAGGAATAACAAACTTGCTATTCAAACATATTTCTCACATCTTAAGGACAGCCTAGAATGTCTCCGTGAGATTGTTGAAGAGGATAAATTAGAGAAACCACTTGACAATGCAATTGGGCATGCATGCTTATATGCCAAACGATCTCAAGAAATTCTAGAATGCTTAATCACAATATGCCCAAAGTCCTTAGGTGAGAGAGTTAATCCTTTGATTCCATGTTCGATGCCTAGTGCCAAGTATGATATTCATTCGATGACAAATGTTTTTAATGTGAACCTTAGTGTGCCTTTAAGTGGTTCAGATTCCAGATCTGTCAATGCTAAGAAAGAGAACTCTAGTGTGCCTTCTAGGAGTACAAATCCCAGCACTTCTAGTGTTATGAAAGTGAACTTTGGTGTGTCTGCATGTAATTCAGACCCCAGAACATCTAAACAGGAGATGCAAAGAGTAGCAAAAACTAATGTTCCCATTCCCTCTACAGGAGTAATCAGTGACATTAAAGCAAGCAGGTCAAAGTCTCAAGACAATACAAGGA
Source organism: Chrysanthemum makinoi (assembly GCA_910596185.1). Classification (NCBI taxonomy): domain Eukaryota; kingdom Viridiplantae; phylum Streptophyta; class Magnoliopsida; order Asterales; family Asteraceae; genus Chrysanthemum; species Chrysanthemum makinoi. The sequence goes on along the minus strand of OU343223.1, from coordinate 122,718,891 downwards.
AGGACATGACCTCGCAAGCTAAGAATGTGGATTGGAAGAGAGTAGAAGACCAACCTAGGAACTTTAAGTTTGAGTTGAATAAAACGAATCGTGTTGATTCTAGTATTAGCCATAAGCGTACTGTAATTAATTCGAATTCTGATACTATTTGCAAACCTTGTATTGATGTTTGCTTGAATTCTGTTTCTAATCATGAATGTGGTGTTAATGTTTTGCCTAATGATGTTAATTGTCCAGTTAATATTGTTAATGCTAAAAATCAGGCTAAGAAGGCTAAAAGGCAAAAAGCGAAGAAAGTTAGAAAGCGTTGGAAACCCACGGAAGAACATTTAGTAAGTTAGGCTATCATTGGATACCTGTTGGTCATAAGACTAATCAGACAATGCCCACTAGAAAATGGATGCCTACTGGTAGAACTATTCCCTTAAGAAGTGAGCACACTTTGAATAGGGCTATCTGACACTAATCGCATCTAGTCATAATGATTCCATTGCTTTATTTCGATATGAATGCTTCTTTTTCTGATGTGGGTGTTCCAACCATTGTTACTAACCAAATGGAACCCATTCTTGCATGGGGATCCCAATTATCCGGTTATCCATTCTTGTCTGTGTTCAACTGCAGATCGTTCAAATCGTTCGTGGTACTGGACTCGGTACGTTCCAAGCATATGGCGGCGACGTCATGCTCATGAACCGTGAGCAAATTCATCAGGACAGTTAGATTCGGGAATGATCATTTCGGTGCAATTATGGGTTATGGTGATTATGTTGTTGGTGATAGTGTTATCTCTAGAGTATACTATGTGGAAGGTCTTGGTCATAATCTGTTCTCTGTTGGTCAATTCTGTGATTCTGATCTAGAAGTAGCCTTCAGAAAACATACTTGTTTTGTAAGAGAACTTGATGGTAAGGAACTGTTAAGAGGAACTCGTGGTTCAAATCTATACACCATCTCTATCGATGATATGATGAAGTCTTCTCCAATTTGCTTGTTGTCAAAGGCTTCAAAAACAAAGTCATGGTTATGGCATCGTCGTCTCAATCACTTGAACTTCGGCACCATCAATGATCTCTACAGAAAGGACTTAGTTGTAGGTTTACCTAGACTAAAGTATGAAAAAGATCATCTTTGTTCAGCATGCTAATTGGGAAAAAGCAAAAAGTATACCCATAAACCCAAACCTACAAACTCAATTACAGAAGTTCTTCATACAATTCATATGGATTTATGTGGACCAATGAGAGTCTGAGAATATCTTTGGGAAGAAATATGTGTTAGTTGTGGTTGATGATTACTCTAGATTCACCTGGTCAAGTTCTTAAGGACAAAGGATGAAACTCACGATATCATCATCAAACTCATCAAACAGTGCGAGTTCGACTTAACAAAACCGTCGAATTATCGAACAGACAATGGAATTGAGTTTGTTAACAAACAACTTAGTGAATTTTATGAAAGCATTGGAATCAACCATCAAAGAAGTGTTCCACGAACTCCTCAACGAGCGGTGTAGTTGAAAGGCGAAATTGAACTCTTGTGAAGCCGCTAGAACAATGCTTTGATTTACTCAAAGGTTCCAATGTTTCTCTGGCGAAGCTATTGCCCTTTGCATGCTACACAAAAATCGTTCCTGATTCACACTGTTCATGGAAAAACTCCATATGAACTTGTCCACAACAGAAAACCTAATCTCTCTCCTTCGTGTGTTTGGTGCATTGTGTTATCCAACTAATGAGGGTCAAGACTTAGGCAAACTTAGAGCTAAAGCAGACATTGGAGTATTTGTAGGGTATGCACCAAACAAAAAGGATACCGAATCTACAACAAAAGAACCCGAAATATCATGGAAACAATTCACGTCACATTTGATGGTGACCGGTCAAGCGGCTCTGGACAATCAGTTCGGGACCCGCACTTCAAATCAGTCCCATTGGTTCATCCCTTGTTCCAAACTCTTCTCAAGAAACTCCATATGTACCTCCATCGGAAGATGATTTAAAGAAATTGTTTGATCCTATGTTTGATGAACTTTATGAGCCAAGTACTAATGAGGTGACGACTCCTCTGAGAGGCTAATCATATTCCTGTGAATGAAGTCAATCCCTCATTCTCAATATCCTTAAGTCAAGAAGCGCCTGCTGCTGATCCTTCAGTCTCATCAACAAATCATCAATCTTCGAATGTACATCATGGAACTGTTTTAGGCATCAATGATGAAGTTAATCCCTTTGCTACTCCTGAAGATGCTCCATTTGAAAACATATTTGCTCTTGAATCTTCATCAGAACCATCTTCTTCAGGAGACATCGACTCTGCTACTTCAGTCCCTCAACAACTACCACATGAACACCTCAGAAAATGGACTCACGATCATCCATTAGAAAACATCATTGGAAATCCCTCTCGTCCAGTATCCACACGGAAACAACTTGCAACCGATGCCTTATGGTGCTTCTTCAACTCCGTACTCTCTAAGATCGAACCAAAAGATGTTAAAACCGCCATGAATGAAGATAGCTGGTTCAATGCTATGCAAGATGAAATTCATGAGTTTGATCGACTTGATGTATGGGAGTTAGTACACCCTCAGTTGTGCTATGATCATTACACTAAAATGGATCTTCAAAGTGAAACTTGATGAGCATGGTGATGTGTTGAAGAACAAGGCTCGATTAGTTGCTAAAGGATACCGTCAAGAGGAGGGTATAGACTTTGAAGAATCTTTTGCTCCGGTTGCTCGAATCGAGGCAATCAGAATCTTTTTGGCTAATCTTTGCTAGTAAGAACATGGTAGTCTATCAGATGGATGTGAAGACGGCATTTACTGACGGAGATCTTAAAGAAGTCGTCTACGTCAGCCAACTGAAGGATTTGTGAATCAAGAGCATCCTACTCACGTTTATCGTTTGAAGAAGGCTCTTTACGGTTTAAAGCAAGCTCCAAGGGCATGGTATGATACCTTTGTCAAAGTTTCTTCTATCTACGGATTTAGCAAAGGAGCGATTGATCCAACATTGTTCAACAGGAAGTCAGGCAAACATTTAATTCATGTTCAAATTTATGTTGATGATATCATATTTGCCTCGACTGACCAATGGAATGTGACGTTTTCAAATGAAATGAGTTCAAAATTTCAAATGTCAATGATGGGACAAATGTCATTTTCTTGGGATTACAAATTTCACAAAGTCCGGGAGGCATTTTTATAAATCAATCTAAATATGCAACTGAGATCTTAAAGAAATTTGGATTTGATTCAAGTGACCTGTTGACACTCCCATGATTGATCGAACCAAACTAGATGAGGACCACTCGGGGATCATGATTGACCAAACGAAATATCGTAGTATGATTGGATCACGATGTACCTCCCTGCTAGTAGACCGGACATCTTGTTATTTGTTTGCATGTGTGCCAGATACCAGGCTAAGCCTACCAAAAAGCACCTTGAAGCGGTTAAGCGGGTCTTTTGGTATCTCCAAGGAACCATCAATATGGGACTTTGGTACATGAAGGACACCGGTATGTCACTAACGACCTATCTGAGGATCTTGATCATGCGGGATGTCAAGATACTTCGTCGAATGCGTCACGGAGGTGCTCAGTTTTTAAGTGATAAGCTTGTGAGCTGGTCTTCAAAGAAGCAAATGAGTACTTCTATTTCCTCTGTAGAGGCTGAATACATAGCCATGTCATCTTGTTGTGCTCAAATCTTATGGATGAGATCTCAATTATCGGACTATGGCTTTGAATTCAACAAAATCCCTGTCTTGTGATAATAAAAGTGATATTGCTCTCTCATGCAACAACGTTCAACACTCAAGAGCAAAGCATATCGACATTCGACATCATTTCATCGGGAACAAGTGGAAAAGGTGTGGTGGAACTCTATTTTGTGAGTGCGAATACCAGTTAGCGGTTTATCTTCACCAAAGCTCTTCCAAGAGAACGTTTTGAGTTTATTCTTCAATGACTTGGCTTGAAAAGCCTTCAACCAGAAACACTCAAACGTCTTCAGGAGGAAGACGAGGAGTAAAGGTTTCCTTCATCTATCTCTTGTATATATCTATTCGAAAAACAAAATACAAAATTATAAAACCTTCAAAAATCAAATAGAAAAATATAAAACTTTCAAAAAAAAATAAAAATAAAATAATAATATTGTCAACTTGTTATGTTTTTTTTGGTTCGGAAATATCTACGGTCTTTGTGCTGTCATTCAAAGAATGACACGGGACTTTAGATGTTTTTCGAATTTTTATATATAAAAAAGAAATTATTTTTGGGAGAAAGAGAAACAATGGTTTATTGTCATTTCAGGCAGTAACCCGCTTTTTAAAGAAAGAACAGAGCCATTCTTTTTCATGTTTTTCAAAAGTCCATGCTCTGATTCTATAAACATTTATCTGCTTTGAAAACTAACGCTTTGAAAAATAACTATGTCTCTATTTTTGATAATCATCTGGACTTATTTGTCAAAATATCAATCTCTCAATCAACAACCTTTGTCATTGATTGAGGGGGAGAATGATTTCAATTAAATTAAAAAGTTATTTGGCATTCAATTATTTTCAAAAGATATTCATGCATGTTTTATCAATGGAGTTTAAAGTTTTAAAATCCGATCCTTATCGGTTAAAGCGCTTTAATAATCAAGTCATAATTCTCCTTAAAAGCTTTCAAAATCAATTTAAATCTATAAGAGATCACAAATCTCAAATGATTTGATAATTGTGATCGGGGAGAATGTGTGATTTAAATTGGATTTAAACTGATAATTCGGTAAATGGTTTTATAAGGATGTACATGCTATCCTTCCCACATGTGACAAACGATTTCAAATTTTCCATGCACATGTTGAGGAGGAGCATCTATCTTAAACCTATGATGTGAAACGTGATCACTTATCTCAATGTGCAGGTTCCCTCTAGTATGTGCAAAACTCTTTTCAAACCTAGAAGCACATATTGAGGGGAGCAAAATCATGAAAATCTCATCCTTCCCCAAAATGCTTTATCTACTTGATTCGATTAGGAAGTGATGTTGATATCTTTTAGAAAATGGTAATCAAAGAAGTTAATTCTTCCTCTTGCCTCCGTGCAAAAGCGATTTCAAACATTTGATGCACATGTTGAGGAGGAGCACTTGTTCTAAAAATATCAAAAACAATTCAGGTACAAAATGTTTTGATAATATATCACCAGTATCGGGATTGATTTTCAAACGGTTTTCAATTGGTTCCAAATGGCAGATGAACAATACCAAATAGACCGACCAAATTTACTTTATGTACGGTGATATAAGGATGATAAGGTTAGGTATTGGTTCCCATGATCCGAGACCGGAGGATCTACCCAGGACAATCCACTAGTTAGTGTAGAAGTCCTTAGGTATGATGATAAAAGGAGAAAAGTGAGATATGGGAAAAGTGCGGACTGAGACAGGCAGTGTCTTGGAACAAACCCAACAAGGTTCTTGCTATGAAGTCTCGGTAAGCTTGAGGGGTTGAAGAATTTAAAAGAATTGAATGAGAAAAGGGTGAAAACAAATAGCCCTCCATTTATTCAACCTTAGAGTAGAAACCGGGTTCAATTCATATGCTACGGATGGTAACATCGGTATTGAAGACAAGACTTCATGGACCCAGTGACGCACTGCACTCCAACTTTCCAAACCACTCAAGTTCCTCTTAAAAGGACTTGTTTCATTCTCACGGGGAACCGACATTATCTATCGACTTTCTCCTAGAGATTGTTGATATTGAAGAAGGAGACCCTCTCCCTAGTCTCCGATATAGGATCCAAATATGCACAAAATTGAGTCTAGAGCCAAGAGATCATCAATAAATCTCATTAGGACACTTTCAATGAAGATTCTCTGTTTCACATAGTGTGTAAAGAGAGATTATATCTTGAGTCCTACGCATTATCCTTGTGGTATTGCCAGAACATCTGAGTGCTATGTTTACATATTCACAGTGAAGATGGAAAGCCTTCTGGAGCCAACATCAAACAAGCTCCTGGTAGGTGGCATGTGAGATCTATTATATAGATCAACCATGTGACAACTGAACAGAAACAATGGGGCGATTCAATCTTTTGAATCAATCACAGTTTCAGGATTGTGGATACCTTTGAAAAACCGGTCTTTGTGCTTATAAAACTATTTTCTTTAGCACGCCGACCGTGTACTAATTTTTCAAATCAAAAGGTGTTTTATGATTGATAATTAATTTTCAATAAAACCTCGTTGTATTGCAAAACAATTTCTATTGAGCAATACGATTGTTTTCAAATCTCTTTTCATCAATCGATGGACTTAAATTATTTGGTTCACTCACTCGTGTTGTCTTCTTTGAGGCGTTCGGTTTGAAACGGCTTGACGTGCGAATCCTGTCAAGAAATTCTTAAGAATTACACGATCACGGCGATACTTATCTGATCAGCGAGGAACCGTGGGCCGTGTACCTCAATTCAACGAAAGTGATCAAAGACACTTTCGTGCGATTTAATGCTAACTGTGTTGATGCGTCCTCATGCGGTGATCGAGAATGAAGCGGTCAATCCATAGCATGCTCACTTAACACATTCAACTCAAAGAAATCATGATTAGTGCATCAATGACTCTGATATTTTCACTCCATGCCGCTCACGATCGCCAATATCATGAATCAACGAAAGCTTCCGCTACTCGATGAGAAGATATCATGATCAGTTGTGAGCATGTCGGTCCGTAAGTCACAACTTCACATAATACCAACACCACAATGGATGTCTCGGAGATTTTTGTTGGTGATGATCTCAAAGGCGGCATAAAATTATTATCCGTGGATCATAAAAGACCTCCACTTGGATTAACCAAACATGCAGAGTGGAATCAATGACTACGAGCTTGGAGCAAAGTACTACATCAAGAATGCAAGAACAATTGTGTAATATCTTTTGTATTCAATGTAAATTTTAGTATATGTTTGAGGTGACCTCCCTTAGGGGGAGATTGTTAGGAATTAGAAATTCCAGGTATTAAAGAGTCAGTCACCTCAAGTATATGTAATCGTTAGAAAACTCGTAGTCGTAGTTCATTTGTGTTAAGTAGTATTTAGTTTAGTAACACCGTGGAGGAAGGACGGTCTTTCTTTGTATGCCTGATCCAGACCGTTGTGTGGCGTTTTATTGTAAGACTATAAATACTCTCTACCGGTAGAGAGTTGGAATATATTTACTATAGTTCCCTCTCTTCTCTTTTGATCATGGTTTAGAGTGTTTGTGAAATCCAATATCCTACAGAAATATAGCTTGATTGGTTACGGTTATTGTTTGAGGATTAACAATAACTGTACTTTAGTACAAATATAGCTTCGTCGCTTACGGTTAACATGAGTTGATTAGTTGCCGTTACTGTTTCCGTCTTAACGGTTAGTTATACTCATGTTTTTCATTCATATGGTTTAGTAGAAATATAGGTGTGCGATTTGTTAAAGATAGAAGGTTTCACCATTTGTATCCTAGATTAGGTCATAAAGGTTAATTTGACAATGAAAATGAATGTGACTTTGGTGTCGGTAAGAGCAGTGGTATTCTTTGGTGTTTGGATTTGTTTACCAACATGGGTTGATTAGTTACGATTATTATTTCGGTATTAAGGATTAGTTATATTGATGTTTTCCATTCTTACGATTTAGTAGAAATATAAGTTTCTGATTTGTAAAAGCCAGAATGTTTTACCATTTATTTTTTGGATTTGCAGCCATGGGTCTCGTTTAAGGCACAGTTTGCTTACGTTTATCTGTTGAATTTTGTGGGTTACTATTTGTGGTTATATTTGCGGGCCAAATTGGTTAGCAGCCATGGCGGGGCAAATAATATCACTTGCAGCCATTGGTCGCTAAATTATGTATCTTAGATACTCAATTGGTTTTCTTATCTCTCACATACCGCTCTCTAAAATTAAGATCATTTGCAGCGTCGCAAGGCGAGCTTAGTAAGCTTGCAGCCATGAGGTTGCATAATATCTTGATGATGTCATGAGTTTTAACGGGCCCGATTTTAGGTGAGATTTCCGTATTTTGGCAACCCAACCGACTAGGGTTGGAACCATGGCGGGTGCATCGGCTTTTTCTAAAATTGCTACCGTATGTGAGCATTTACTTGGAAACTTGGTAGCATGAATATAATATATTATATCTTCAGGTTGTGGTGAGTTTAAACGGGTCGGGTTAAAGGTGAGATTGCCCGTATTTTGGCATGGAAACCTGTTAGGGTTGCAGCCATACCAGGTGCATCCAATTTTTCCTAATTTCTACACCATCTGAGCCTAAATAGTGTGACGAGCGGTTTACTGTAGCTAACACCGTTCACTCCTTCTATAAAACCCTGAAATCCGAATCATGAAATTTGCACTAAATTAAAATTTTATTCTAAGTTTATTAAAGAATTAAATTTTATGTTACGTGAATTTAAATAATGAAAAGCCTAAATAATTAAAAGTATGTAATATATGAGTTTACTAAATTAACTACTCCTTACACTACTTTAAACACATCTACTAAAATATTTTAAGAACCGAAAATATGTCCTCCCTTATACGTTTTAATATATTGAGAGCAAGCCTAACCAATTCAAAATTTGGAAAACGAAATTAGTCTTAATGTGAATCCCCCAGTCACTGCTTATTCCCTATCCCTCTCCTTAATAATTTTGGCATTCCCTTTTCATCCTAAACCGATTCATCAAAGAAACCCTAAATAATGAAAATGGCGTCATGTCTCTTCAATTCTCCCTAAACCGAAAACCTTATCAGCCCTCATCATCATTCGTTTAGCTTTCAAGATCAAAAAGAAGGATTCGGTGGTGTTGGTGATTATTGGTGTAGCTTCGTGTGTGTTTTTATCCCATTGTGAATCAGTTCTTTGATATTTTTCTTAACCCTTGTTCTTGATTTCTTTTTTTTGATCTACATATATGAACATGATAACCGAATTTTAATTTTGAGTAACCTAATGATATGGGTGGTAAAAATTTGTTAAAAACCTAACTAAAACCTAGCCTAAATCGTATTTGAGTGGAGGACTAAATTGGATTCGGTTAGGGTTTATAGGAGTTAGGGTTTTGTTGTGATTTCATGTGAGCCTGCTGACCAGAATTCGGGTCGTGTTGCAAGGGTCATAAGTTAACGATACAAACGTGTTTTTGCAAGATTTTTGAGGTTAAAACTAAATTCAGGATGTATAATATCTAGATATCAAGTTTCATAATTTTTGGGGGTCGGGAAGGGCACTTTTTGAATTTTTCAAGTTGGGTGATCAAAGCTGTTAAACTAAGTCTGGAAGTCAGTTGGAATGGCCGATTTTTCATTTGCAGACCATAAGGTCTTAAGAGCTATAAATTTGTATGGTAAATATTTGACGTGTTAATTTACTTCTAGAATTTTTTTGGGGATTTTTTTTTGAATTTTCTAAACTGGTCTAACAAACCTATACTTTAAGGTTGTTTCAGCAGGTCAAAATCTGAACAGGTTTGGACTAATGATTTTTATAACCTTATCTATATTTAAAAATAAAATCTAAGAAAACTCATGAGTTAACTTACATATGGGGGTATCACATATATTTAATCTGTAATTTTTAAACACTTGTAACCTGGGTAGAAAAATACAACTTTCTGGTCTAAATTGGTTAAACTAGAACTGGATAAATATAAGAGTATATGTTGATCCCAGTTGAGCAAACGATCTTATATAGAAGCTAACTTAAACAAATACAAACTGTTAAACACTATGCGAAATTTAATGTTTAACCTTAAGAAGAATAACTTTGATTATCACTAAACACCTCAATATATTAATATACTCTAATACTCAACAAGATAGGTTTACAACCTTGAAGTGTATCGACTCTTAGATATAACCAATACGTATATCTAACTCTAACCTAGGACCTTCTTTTATAGGCTAAGGAGTCCTTTATAATATACATTACGTATTCTACAAGATAACTATACTTACCATACTATCTAAATACAAATCGACCTACTCAAGAAATTCTAGAATATTACAAGTTAAGCAAACCTACATACTAGAAGTGGAATATTACATTAGCAAGTGGTATAATACTTCTACTAGCAAAGGGTTCATCTTGAGCAAGTGGTTCCAATCCTTCTAGCCGTGGTATCTCAAGTACGGCAAGGGTTCCATACTTAGAATCATTCCTGTTAGCAGAACCAAAAACCCAACAATCCTCCCCTAAACTTGATATTTACAATCAAAATCATCAAGTTTCTTTTTAAGCCCATAATACCTTATTTGGAGGATGTATCCAAACACTAAGCAGCCTCTTCATTCTCCTTATCAGATTCAGACTCTTCATCAAATGCTTTTGATCTGTATGCCTTTCTTTTAATTCTACCTTGAGGCTTGCCTTTGATAGCTAAAGGAATTTCCAAATCTGCAAACTTCTCAATCTTCTCCAGTAGTGGATGAACAATAGGATGAGTTGGTTTTGTACACTGCAGATCAAGCTTCACTTCCAACATTTGTCCAAGCGCTTCATCAAAGGATAATCTCACAACCAAAGATGAAGATTTTCTCCTCTGTAGTCTTGATAGCATGTACTCTAGGATAGGCATACAACATCCATTCTTCAACCACACAAGCTTCCCAACACTTATCTTCTGGATTAGGATCAAACATGTACTTCAATGTTGTCCACATAGATCTAGAAATAGTTCCTGTTGGTCCAAGCTTTCCACATCTAAAAGACATTACCTCCCACAGATTTTCCAAATCAGTTGTAGTAAAAAAGAATAGCATATACCCAAAAGTAGGGTACTGACTTTTCTTTCCATCTCCTCTTAATCATGTCTCTATCATCCACTGAGACAATCCTCCAATCTATGATAGGGTGTATAGATTTTACAAGTGTAGGATTGATAGGCTCTTCAGGCACTTTATCACTCACCACTATATACTGATCCAGTCTATCTTTATCATCCACATTTTGTCTTTTTGAACTTGACCCCTCAATCACAGATTCTTTTCTCTTTTGTCTATTCTTTATCATCTCAGCTTCTCTTTTAGAATTCATGGGAATGAAATCAAACCTTCTTTTGCAAATATTGTATAGTTCCTCAACTTTCTCATAGGAGCAGTTCCTCAAATTCACAGTTTTCATATCCACGTGTTTGATGAACTTCATCATCTGATTCCTCCTTTCTTGCTTGGTTGGTGGTTTGTTCTTCTTTGCTTGATAGTCTTTAAATTCTTTGTCATGTTTCATCTTCCTCATCATTTCAACCAGCATCTTAGACCTTGTATCAATGTCCAACTGACCCCATTCATCCATAGTCATCTATTTCTCAAGATTCTCTCAGAAGCTTGAAAATAACTCTGTTCCTTGTTTCAATCTTCTATAGCTTTCAGAGAAGCTTCTTCTTGCTCTTGCCTTTCCTTCTCTTTAGCAAGTTCCTTAGCATTTAACTCTATATGTAGTCTTTTAGCAACTTCATCATCATATGCTATTTGTTCCTCTCTACTCTCAAACTCCAAAGCAGGCTCTGCAATCCCTTTACCCTTTCCAATATATGGTTAAGTAGCCACAGTTCTTTGCACAGGCTCACCAATCTTCAAACTTTTAGCAATAGATTTAGATGCAGGGATTGGTTTAGATTGTTTCAGGTTAAGCAATTGAACAACAATCTCTTTCTCAGCCTCCTTGGGTTTTGGTGTTGGTGTAATAGTGGTGGTTATTGCTGTAGCAGTGGTTGCCTCTGCAGTGGAAATGTCTGAACTAGCAGTGGCTAAAATAACTCAAAGAAGTGATTCTAACACTAGCAAAGGATGCAGAACACCGCAAAGGGTTGTCTGCACCACTTCCTTCTCCTTTTCTTCAACTACAGTCTTTAAAGAATCATTTATCACTACTTCTTTACCTTCTATATTAGTCACCAAATAACCATCACCATTGTCTCCACTATCCATATCCAAATCCAAATCCTCCTCTGAATTTGTACTCTCACTCCTCCCCTGTTTGGATGCATCCTACAAACTCTGATTACCTGAGGAGCTTGCCTTCTTACCCATCTTTCTCCTGAATGCAATGATCCTTGGCCTTCTTAGTCTTTCCAAAACACTGACCCTATGCTTCAACCTCCTAATTGTACCAGCTTGAGAAGTTGTCAAATTTTGAAGACCAGAGATCTTTGACTCCATATTTGTGCATCTATCTATCAATTCAAGAATGATTTTCATAGTATCCTCACCACTTCGACCTGTGTTACCTGGTCCGAGAGGCGGATCATTGGAAATGCCATCATGTACAAAATCATTAACCGTCAATTCATGTTGCTGTTCCAAACTACCCTCATCACTTCGAGCTGTGTTAACTGCTCTAAGAGGTGAATCATGGGATGTGTGTAACATGGCATCAGACCTAGCCTGAACATCCATGTACCCCAAGTTAGCCAGTTGGCCGGGGATTCCTCAACTTGTGTTGAATTCCAAAGAACTCTCCACATTAGGAGTTGCCATTGGTTGGGTCTTACGTATGTTTCCACTGCCCTGCTAAACTTCTAAGCCTGAGGCAGTAGTGGAAGCCCTTCCAATCATGTCACCTCCTACACCAGTGACATCCTCATGTCCTTCACCACTAGCACTGGCCTGAGGAAGCTTAGTGCCCTTCTTCCTCGTACGAGTGACCAATATCCTTTCAGGTTGGGTACTTGAAGGTAAGGGTTCAGCAGTAGTTGTGGGTTGTGATGTGGTAGCAGTGGGATCAGCAGTGGGTTGGATAGGTTGTGTATTTTCCTCTGCTACAATTTCTGGCAAGTTAAGCATTTGAGGAAATAGTGGAGTGATAGTCCCTGAGAAATTATGATTCATCTTTTTCGTATGAGTAAACACCTTAGGGACTATATGCAACACATCATAATTTCTCTGATGAGGGATGGGGTCTACTATCTGACTCTCTACTAGCAGTTGAATAAATCTGGGATACAAGTAGTATTTACCTTGTTCCTTAACATTCTTCTGTAAACCCTAAAAAATCATTCTTGACCAATTAAAAACTATTTGTTAAGAGAGACAAATCATAGCAGTGGCAATCTTTGAGGGAAACTCATCAAAACCAGTCGTCTTATTGCTTAGACACATGATAATGATATGGATTAAAACTTCCATTGAGGAGAAAACATACCTTTTTAAAACTTAAGACGATCCCCTCTTCTCTCATACCCCATTTGCTCCAAACCAGCACAAATCTCCTCATTCGACATATTGACTACACCTTCAGCATCCTGAAATTTCAACACACTTCTAATCACTTCCTCTATGACCAGAACCTCTTTCTCATCAACAACTGCCCTAATAACTTCTACCTCATCCCTCTCTTGAAGCTCAGCCATCACCCAAAACTGATGAATGTAGGATTTGAGAATGATTGGTTTAACAGTCAATGCATAGCGAATAAGGCTGTGTTTGATGAATTCTATTATGTCATGGAAGACTTCAGAATGGTCATTCTTAACCAGGTAGGCAACCAAGTTGTGGGTAGTGGAAAATTCAGTCGCCATTGTAAGATGAGAGTGCGTGTGATGTGGGATTGGTAAAATTAAGTGTTTAGAGTGGTTAGGGTTTGTGTTGAGCGCCAATTGAGAATGTTTGAAAGACCAATTTAATGATCGGCAGTGATTTAGGGAATAAATACGTTATCACCAGAAAGTTTCAAAACAGTCCCTATAGTTTCCACATTCATCAAAAACGAACAAGCAGTGGATTGCTCACCACTAGCAGTGTTTGTGCAAGCCAGCAGTGGAAACATCCTTTGCACTCCAATCTTTTTAACCAAGACTTCCGCTGCAAAATCCTTGGCAAGGTAGTGTGATCATGCATTTGGTTGAAGAATACAACAAAATTTATACTAATTAATTTTTTTTTAAATTAAATTACCAAATCCTAAAGCTCTAAACGATCCATAATATACACAGCTTCTTCAAAACCTGCATGACACAGACACAAACCAAACACTACAAACTGTTGTTAAGGTTAGTAGGACAATAAAAATAACTAGCAGTGGTTACAAGTTATGCACTAGCAATGCTTTTACAAGTTGCTAAGCACTTAGTCAAATAGTCAACTCTAGTCATTTAATCGTCCAAGTTTTAGTCAAATACTTCATTAACTCCTTCAACAACTCACACCTTCCTTGCATTTAGCTAATTGATTTCATCTTAAAGTCTATTTAAAAACCATTCACCCATACACCATACACATCACTTACTTCTCAAAAATCTTTCTTTCAGTCAACTATTCAAGATGAGCAACACACCAAACACACCAATTAATATCTCTTCTGATTCTTTTGATGATGGTTGGAATTCCTATTTTCCACCCAAAAACACTATACTGGCTGTTAGAAACACCAACCCTGCTCCTGCTCCAGTTGGACCTTCATCTTTGCAACTTCATCTCAAGCAGCTCTTGTGGAAGGTTCCAGTTTTGAGCTAAGTTCCATGCCAAGCTATGTGTCAGCTTATGAAGACACATATGAAAAAACAAGTGGAACCTCCAGAGTATTGGATGTTGTTCCTCTTGCAGAGATTCCAGCGTCACCAACTCCAGCACCACTTTCAGCTCCTCCTACTGCAGCACTACTTTCAGCTCCTTCTGCTTCAGCACCACCAAAGAGATCTCAGGTTCTAGCACTCCCCAACCCATAAGTTTGGTCCGTGGCTGGGAGAAGGGGGAGACAAAGCATGCTGGACATAGGAAAGGGGAAGGGACCTAGGGAGTAGGTTGTGTTGGATGTTTTCTTTTGTTGTGATGTAATGAAAGCTTGGGTTGTAATACTGCATCTGTTGATGCAGTTCCTTTAATGAATAAACTTCCATGTTTCCTTTTCTTTCTATTGCTACTAACTGTGTGTGATTGACCTTTTGATCTGCAAAATTGTTAGTGGGAACAAAAATAACAGGCAGTGGTAAAATTTAAACTAGCAGTACTAAGATTTACTAATAGCAGTACTTTCGATTTACAAACTGTTACAAAACATTTTTGAGACTTAGAGATTGATCATACCTATACTAACTACTAAGTACTGAAACCTCCCCACATCAAAAGCTTAGTTCTTGAATGCAAAACATGATTTTTAATCAGTATGTATTTTAACAATTTGAATTAGCCTTTTCTCATTACAATCTCTAATAAAAAGATGTCTTATCTCAATATGTTTAGTTCTTGAATGCAAAACAGGATTTTTAATAATGCAGATAGTACTGTTATTATCAATGTAAATCTTAATATGCATAAAATTGTACCCAAAGTCCAGCAATTGATCATGAATCCAAAGAACTTGACCACAACAACTTGCAGCAGCCACATACTCAGCTTCAGTGGTGAAATTGGCTACAATAGTCTGCTTCTTACACTGCCATGAGATAAGCCTGCTTCCCAAAAACTGACACCCTCCAGTAGTAGACTTTCTATCCAAACTAGCCCCATCATAGTCACTGTCAGTATAGGCCACCAAATTAAAAGGTGAATCCTTAGAGTACCAAAGGCCCAATTTAGGATGACCCTTAAGGTATCTAAAAATTCTCTTCACAGCATTCATGTGTGTTGTATTAGGTGTAACTTGAAATCTTGCACACACACATACTGAAAACATTATATCTGGCCTAGAAGCAGTGAGATACATCAAAGACCCAATCATGGATCTATACATTTTCACATCAACTCTAGGACTTCCATCATCAGGTAGCAGTGGTTTATGTGTTTCCATAGGTGTACTTGCAATCTTGACATCCTGAAATCCAAACTTCTTCAAGATATCTGCTACATATTTATCTTGACTAATGAAGATTCCATCAGTCCTTTGTTGAACCTGTAGCCCAAAAAAAAAGTGAGTTCACCCATAGAACTCATCTGAAACTTATCATGCATAAGTTTCTCAAAATCTATGCATAACTCCTTATTTGTTGAGCCAAAGATGATGTCATCTACATAAACTTGAACCAGCAAAATATCATCCTTGTGCTTCCTTATGAACAATATCTTGTCAATCAATCCTCTCTTGAATCCATTGTCCAACAAATAAGTAGAAAGGCAATCATACCATGCCCTTGGAGCTTGATGCAACCCATACATAGCCTTTTTCACCCTATAGACGTTATCAGGATGATCAGGATCTTCAAAACCAGGAGGTTGACAAACATACACCTCCTCATCAATTGTACCATACAAAAGGCACTTTTCACATCCATTTTATACGCCATAAAGTTTTTGAATGAAGCATATGCCAAAAACAATCTAATAGCTTCAATTCTGGCAACAGGGGCAAATACTTTATCATAATCCAGACCTTCAGTTTGTGTGTATCCTTGAGCAACCAACCTTGATTTATTCCTAACCACAATCCCCCTTTCATCCCGTTTGTTTCTGAATACACATTTAGTTCCAATAGCCCTTTTTCCATTAGGTTGATCAACCAGTGTCCAAACTTCTTGAAGTTTGAATTGTAGCAGTTCTTCTTGCATGGATTCGATCCATCCTTCTTCTCCTAATGCTTCTTCAACTCTTTTGGGCTCCTTCTGTGACAAAAAGCAAGCAAATAGACAATTTTGTAAGTCTTTATGACTGTTTCTTTTGTGAAGTGACTTTGCAAAGAAACCTTGTTCAGTGAAGGTTTTATGAGTCTTACTTCTTGTTTGCACTGAGGTATTCAAGTTTCCAAGTATCTGTTCTTTGGGATGATTTTTATGTATTCTGGTGGTAGGAACTGGACTCTCTATGATGACAGTTTCCAAATTAGTAACATCAGCATCCTTGAAAAAGTCATCCATGTTCTCATCATCTGTTGTAGTATCAATCTCTTCCAAAGCTGGCATGTTAGGATCATCTGGATAGTCATTAGTTCCTACTAGTGGCTTAGCAGTGTTACCAAAGAAAGTACTGCTAGTTGAACTTGTGCCAGCCGGGGTTTCAAATGAAATAGCAGTGGTTGCAATTGACTTAGTAGTGTTTTCAGCAACACCCCTCTGCTTTTCAATTTCTTCTACTGACACTGAGTTATCTCCTGATAACTCTTCCTTATCTTGATGATGATCTCCCTTGTTTCTTGAATCCAAATCATCACCATCTGAGGGACCCTTCTTTTCAAGAACCAGCTTTCCACTTCTCAATCAAATAGAATTCTTTTGGAGAATTAGCTTCCTTAGAATTTGTTCCTACATTAGAATTCTTTTGTGTACCTACATCAACATTACTGGATGTACCTACACTGATTGGCTCATAATTCATAGATTTTGTTAGCATATCAATATTAAACAACCAATCTGGTCCTTTGGTCTCAACACTAGGAGTCTCTTCATTAAACCTAACATGTAGATTCTCTTCAACTATTCTAGTCCTCCTATTGTATACTCTAAAAGCCTTACTATTGAAAGAGTAGCCAATAAAGTATCCATCATCTACCCTTTTCCTCAAACTTGCCTAGGTGGTCTATGGTATTCAAGATAGTAACAAGAAACCCAAAAGGTTTTAGGAAATCTATCATAGGCTTCCTACCAAGTAACAGCTCATATGGGGTCTTGTTATAAGGCTTAACTATCTTACTTCTATTCTGCACATAACATGTTGTGCCAACAGCTTTAGCCCAAAAGGTAATAGGTAACTTAGATTCAGATAACATTGTTCTTGCAGCCTCAATTAGTGTCCTATTTTTCCTCTCAGCTACACCATTTTGCTGAGGTGTCCTAGCAACACTAAACTGTCTTTCTATACCCTTTGCCACACAAAACTGATTCATAACATCATTTTTAAACTCAGTTCCATTATCACATCAGATTACTTTAACTTTATGGTTTAACTGATTTTCTATCTTAGTTATGAAACTCTTAAGGATCTCACTAGTTTCACTCTTAGATGCTAAAAAGTAAACCCAAGAAAATCTGCTATAATCATCTGTGATAACTAGGTAAGACTGCTTATGATTCAAACTTCTCACAAAGGTAGGGCCAAATAAGTCCATATGTAACATAAACAGTGGTTGAGTAATGGTGTTCACAGTCTTGGTCTTACAAGAGGCTTTATGTTGTTTACCTTTTTGACAAGCCACACAAATTTCTTTACTTTCAAAAACCTTGGAAGGTAACCCTCTCACTAAGTTTCCCTTCACCAATTTATTGATTGTTTTGAAATTTAGGTGACCTAGCCTTCTATGCCATAATTTTGACTCATCAACTGATGCCTTTGCAAACAAACAGGTTAAGGTTCTATTAGGAATTACATATTTCATGTTAAAGCAATATATGTTCTCTTTCCTAGGAACCCTAAGCTGCACATACTTATCATCAGGCATTTTAAAATCAGGTGACAACACCACACATTCAGTTTCCCTAAAAAGTACCCAATTATTTTTATCACACATTTCGAAAACACTGAATAAATTGTACTTCAGTCCCTGTACCAGATATACCTTCTCAAAGTCCAACTTCCCTGTCCTGATTGTTCCTCTGCCAACAATCTTGCCTCCCTTTGGATCATTGCCAAAAGCCACATAGCCTCCATCAAAAGCTTCAAAATCCTCAAGGTTGCTCCTATCCCATGTCATGTGTCCAGAGCAACCACTATCAAATATTCCTTTTTCCTTTAGATCTTCCTGTAGATTGCCCTGCACATGAAAGTAAATGGATTAGTTTCTTTTGTGGACCCAAGCCAATAATGACTTGGGTCTGCCCTGTGCATCAACATAGTCAAATTTCTTTAAGTCCATTGATGCACTACTGGCATGGTGTAAAACCTTTGTTTTTGGTTTCCATTGACAGCTAGCTGAGGCCTTTACAGCATAAAAATGGCTTCCAACTACTGTATCAGTTATTACCTTAGGCACTGTAATTAAATCTTCTTTTTCCTTAGCAGTGGTAACACTTTGCTTAGCAGTGGAATCGTTTTGCTTAGCAGTGAAAACAATTTTTGATCTAGTGGTTGGAATTCCTTTTGGTGAAGCTGTGATTATAGATTTAGTTGTTCCATTTCTCATTAGCACTGCTCTTGGAACCATGTTTCTGTTAGGATGAGGGATTGTTTTCTTTGAAAATTTTTGATGATTTACCCTCCTCCATTGGTTCCAAACTGGTGGTTGATTTTTGTTACAGTTTCTCTGTAAATGCTCAAAACTACCACATTTAAAACAAGCCTTTTTAACAAACTTAAACTCACTCCCTAATTTGTTTGAGATTAAGCCATTAAAGTTTCTTTGATTTCCCCTAGGTTTGTACCTGTTCATCTGTTCCCTAGGAATCTCATTATACTCAACAATTTTCTTAGAGATTTGTGCTCCAAATCTAGGCTTCACAAAGTTAGCTTGTTTTGAATCAACAATTTTAATGTTTTCAACTTTTTTAGATTTTGTTGACTCAGAATTTTCTTCCTCACTATCTGAAACCCAATCTTCAATGATTGGTGCATCAGATGACCTCTCATTAACAACCTTAGGTGACTAAGACTCACTATTTTTACCTACAGGTTTGTTAAAACTAAAGTCACTACTGAAAGACAACTCAGTACCAGGTGGTGCATGAGTACTTTTCTTAGGAGGTGCTACATCATTGTACCCTAGGCCAGAACCTTTCTTCATTAAGTGATTATCAATTGACTTATTCACTAAATCAGAAGGATATTGTGTTTTAGCAACCCTAACTATATGTTTATCTTTTTCATCTAAGGCTTCTTGTTTTACTTTTTCTGCTTCTTCAAGTTTCTGCTTAAACACTTTGATTTCTCTATCTCTAATCTCAACTTCACCACCTAGAATATTAATCTGATCAACATATTCAAACTCACACTTTCTACTAAACTCAAGTTTTTCTTTAACATTCTTAAGTCCAACTCTATAACCTAAGTTATCCATTTCAAGTTGTTCAACTTCTCTTCTAAGTTTATCAGTCCTAGCTTTAAGAGCTTATAAGTTATCCTGACAAGATTTAAAAGAACAAGTAGAATTATTTGAAAAATCAGATACCTCATAATCAGAACCAGAAGATGATGAAGCATATGCCATTAGAGCAAAGTTGTGCACTTTGGAAGCTTCACTTGCAAGAAACGCAACATTTGGTCCTTCTTCAATCTGGTCACTCCAGTCATAGTCACCAAGTCCATCTTGAGCCACCAATGCAGAAGAAGGCTTTGGTTCTTCAGTTGCCTTCTTGTAGTTTTCACCAATCCTCTTTGGAGCCCTACATTCCCTTGCAAAGTGACCGTTCTTTTTACAGTTGTAGCACTCCATTTTTCTCTTATCAAACCCAGCTTTTCTTTGACCATCATACTTGACCTCTCCACCAGTTCTCCTCAAAAATCTCCTAGCTTGCAAGGTGAGCATTGCCATCTGCCACTGAAGATTGATTTCTTCAAGATCATCAGGATCAATTTGATCTAGATCCTGATTTAGCACTGTAACACTGGTTGTGAGATCAGCCAGAAAAGCACAAATAGCACCATCACTAATGTTATCGCTAGAAGTGGAAACATTAGTATTAGCAGTGGAAACTTCATAAGTAGTAGTAGTTTCCTGAGTACTCTTGTTGTTGGTAGACACAAAAGCAATGTTCTGAGTAGAAGAAGATGAGCCAGCAATGTTCTTCTCAGACTCATAGACTTTTAAGTTGTTGTAGAGATTATCCAAGGTCAATTTTTCAAAGTCATCTTTGTTTCTCTAAACAACTATGTGCATAGCCCATTCAGGTGACAAGCTTCTAATGAACTTGAGGTTGATGTCTTCTTGAGGAACTTTATAATCAACCAATTTCAAATGACTAATGAGTTTTCCAGTCTGTTATAGGTTCCATCAACACTTTCTCCACTGAGAGCAGAGAAGTTTTCAAGCTGATGCTTGAGCATGTTCTTCCTTGATTTTCCGGTAGTAGCATTACCAGCAAATCTTTGTTCGATAGCATCCATCAACCCCTTGGAAGTCTCAAACTCTTGAAAGTCCAAAGAATACTCATTAGGTATTCCCATACTGAGAATACTATGAGCCTTGATCTCCAGCTTCCTCTGGGCCTTATCAGTTTCAGCCACAATAGCATGTGCTTTACCATCAGCTCCAATCTTTGGTAAAGTATCACCTTTTTCAATGATATCCCATATATTGTAGTCAATTATGCGAATGTATTGCCTTATCCGCATCTTCCAAACCTCATACTCTCCCTGCTTCAGCATGGGCACCTTAGAGGCAGTAACCATGTGAGTTTCGTTAGACATCTTGAACTTGTTGAATTAGAACAAATCTAAATTAAACACGACTTCTTCTTGATCACAGCTTCTAGATCACAAGCTCTGATACCACTTGTTGATCCCAGTTGAGCAAGCGATATTATATAGAAGCTGACTTAAACGAATACAAACTGTTAAACACTATGCGGAATTTAATGTTTAACCTTAAGAAGAATAAATTTGATTATCATTAAACACCTCAATATATTAATATACGAATACTCTAAATAGTATTAGGGTTTACAACCTTGAAGTGTATCGACTCTTAGATATAACCAATACGTATATCTAACTCTAACCTAGGAACTCCTTTTATAGGCTAAGGAGTCCTTTACAATATACATTACGTATTCTACGAGATAATTATACTTACCATACTTATCTAAATACAAATCGACCTACTTAAGACATTCTAGAATATTACAAGTTAAACCGACCTAACATACTAGTAGTGGAATATTACATTAGCAGTGGTATAATACTTCTCCTAGTAGTGGTTCATCTTGAGCAGTGGTTCCAATCCTTCTAGCCGTGGTATCTGAAGTACTGGCAGTGGTTCCATACTTAGAATCATTCCTGTTAGCAGAACCAAAAACCCAACAGTATATCTTGGTGTAGATGTGTGTATAACTTGTGGGAATTTCTCGATACGATTAGTAGTGATTAGAACTCCATCATTCTGTAGATGTCATGATGAAGGAGGGTGTATGATCATCTTGTGTGCTTTTCTCCCTTGCACACATTTGAGGTACAGATATTCCGTCCTTTCAGTAAGGACACCTTTCATAACTCTCGGTTATTATTTAACAATTAAGTCCGATCACTTCCACTCTATTTTACATTGTCATTTGCAAAATATGCCTTTGATATGAGCCCTTCTATTTTGATTTATCTGATTAGGATAATTGTTGTGACTTGGTATGCTTTCTCTTTTCTAATCTATTTAATTGTTATGACTTGATATGTGATTGATATGATTCAGTGCTTTTGATATGATATGATTTGATTGCTATGATCGTTATGTAATGCTATGATAAGTTGTTGGATTTGCTATGATTTAGTGTGAAAAGCTTGGATTCGTTCGTTCTCTTGTAATCCAAATTAATATTACGTATGAAAACCCGTTAATATATATATATATATATATATATATATATATATATATATTGGTAATGTTGGAGGAAACTATTTTAAAATGATTTCTATGAATTTGATGAGTATCATTGTTCTATTAAGGTTTATTGACTTATATGAAAACTGTTTTATAGAAATACCTTTATGAAAACAAAGTTTAAATGATTTTCACAAATACTTAATCTTTTGGTACTCTATTCTTTTCACTTAAAATTATCTTCGGATTTGATTCCTTGATTTTGTACATTTGCTATGATATCTGACTTTTAATTTGTTCACGGTTGCTCCTGAGTTGACTACGTGGTTGCTATGCATTGTTATTATTTGTTATCTGGTATGATATGACTTGATATGATATGACCTGATCCATTCTTTGATTTACTAGATTTGCTATGCTTAGCTTGTTTTGTTTGATTTGATATATTTTGATTAGGATAATTGTATATTATCCTTTCTTGCTTATATGATCCTTTGACTTTGTCTTGCCCGAGTTATTTGCTCTGTTTACTAGTCATGGGGGTTCCATGACCATGTCACCGATGCACCAGTGGCATGACGCTATATGTGGAGGTAGGTTTTTGTCCATAGCGTTCCCTTTCATTTATATTGCTATATATAGCGCACTTGGCCCGTGTATATTGTATGTATGTTTAGTCTAGAACTGGCATATGTACATCTATTTTGCAGGGAGCGGATGGATGCATCCTAGGTATTCTGTTATGATATCTGGGTGATTTGGTAGGTGTGTGCAATACACCACATCACATCTGGTACATTGGAGCTAGCTACTCCGTGTATACTTATTTACTTATGTTTATATAATTTGACATGTTCAGGGTCTATTGGAGTACCTCCTTTAGGCATTAGAGCTCGTGGGCGTTTATCGGTTTATTTGATTATCTGATTTTCGTATTGCCATGCTTATTTATGTTTAATGGTTTCCGTTAGCTTTTGATATTTTTTCAGTTTACTCTTACCTGATTATCTGATTTATTTTATTTCCATGCTTATTCTTTTCAGTCATTTCTGTTGCTTATGACTTCATTGCTTATTCTTTTGACTCCTATAATTGCCATGTTGTCCTTCTGTTCATTTGACTTCCGTTTGCTTATGATATTGTTTAGTTTATGCTTATATGAATGTCTGAATTATTTGATTGCCATGTTTATATTACTGTTTAGTTTCTTCTCTGCTTGATATGCTTGTACCTTGTTATAGTCGATTGCTATTTATTATGATAATTATTCAGTAGCTTCTATGCGACTTCCGTTTCAGTAATTGTTTACCTGGTTATCTGCATCTACATATATCGTGTTCATTGATGGTTACTTCTTCTTGTCTTCTTTAGATTTCTATGCCTTCTCTATTTCTGTTAATATTGTATTCTGCAGGCTCCTCATAGACTCATTGTGCTCCTTCTTTATGACTCTTGTTTCTCAGTTTCCTTTGATTTGTTTGTATCTTTATTGTATTTAGTTTTCGTTTATTTATATCTGTTCACTGAGCTTTGTAAACTCAGCCGCATTTTTCTTTTCCTTGCGGCAGGTTTTAGCGGAAGCTGGGATTAGAGAGAAGAGAGTAGGAGTAGAAGACCTACCCTTTAGTGACCCTTTCTTTTGGACTATCTTTTACTCAGTCTTTATTTTCGTTTCAGCTTTGAAATTATTATTTCATTTGGATTGCATGTTTTGGACCTTTGAGAGTCCGTTGTTTATATGACTTTATTTTCCTTTATTTTATTCAAGATTTCCGCTTGCATTTTAATTATATTCTGATATGACTCCGTAATGTGACATTCGGACCCTTGTCGGGTTAGGGTGTTACAATTATGGTATCAGAGCTTAGGCATCGCCCTGTAGAGCTTAGGCTATAACCTGTGAGGATTTGGGTAGACATTAGGCTTCCGTCTGTTTTGACATATTCTGTTGGTTGGACCTTTTCGTCCAGATTTGATTTTGACAATCTTTTGTCTTCGTTGAATTGATTTTCCTCCTTCCACATTTTGATTTTGTCTCTTTTGTCTTCGCGGGTTCGTTTGTCGATCGTTCAGATGGTGGGTACTCTTAGAATCGAAGATGGTGGTTTGGACCCTGAGTTGCTGCAACAGTTGCTGAATTAGAGAAGTTCGTGAAGCAGAAGCCGCATACGTTCAAGAACAATTGTCGCTCCAATTAAAGTTGAAGACATGATTGCTCGTGCCGAGAAGATCGTTGAAGTATTGTGACGCAACTGGAAACATCAGGATGCTGCAGGAGAGAGCTAGACAGAACAACAAGAGGAGCAAAGACGGAGACGAGATTTAACTAGCGGGTACTCGGAAGGTGTATGGGCAGAAGAACTATGCCCGACATATTTCAGATAGGCGAGGAAACTACTATCAGGAGTTTGGACGTAATGGTGGTCAAGAGTTCAGCCGTACTACTTGGTCATCGTATTAAAGAAGAGATGCTGAGAATATTTCATCCGATTCGTGTGGTTTGGTGGGACATCGGGTCATGATTATCATGAGAATGGTGGAAGATAGAGTTACCGTGATTCGTGTTCCTTTCATTTGTTTCGTCACGCGTTTTGAAACATTCTTATATTTCGTTATGTGATTTTTGATCGGTAGTACTCTTCTTTAATTCGTTCAGAACACAGTTTGAATTGTGAAGTTTTATGGTTTGGCATTTTGTGTGTTACTTCAGCTTCGTATCATATCTTGTATCTCTTTGAGAGATTTCGATTATCATCTGTTATGTTTGTGTGAATCGTACCAGTAAGATCAGATTTTTGATAGTTTGGCATTATTTGTGAGGCTGAGGCTGTTTTGGATCGTCCAAAATGAGTCATGAGGAACCTTCCCAATCAAGTCAGCCACCAACATTCTTTTCGTGAATCGGTAAGTTTTCGTTTAATCTTTTGAATTCTTCTAGAGTTTGATTTGATGAACAAATTGCCACATGTATGTGAAATCTGATTTGACTTGGATTTGGTAGATTATTTTGTCTTGACTCAAGATAGAATATGATAATAAGGGCATGTTTATATGATGCAAGTATTATGACGCCTGATCAACGTGATAATACCGAGATCATATAACTTGATCTTATTGGGATCGTACGATGTCTTGAGAAGTGCCTAGTAATAGTAAGTTTGTTGAGTCAGAACTATATTCGAAATTCGTGGATCATTTATTTCATTTTCTTTTGTGCGGGTATTATACCCATCTCAGTATGCATCTTAATACGTTATGTGTTTCTTGACCGTTGGTGCATTCTTCATCGATGCGTCTCTCCAATTTCGAGAACGAAATTTTCTTTTTAGAGGGAAGAGTTGTAAAACCCTCAAATTCGAATCATGAAATTTGCACTAAATTAAAATTTTATTCTAAGTTTATTAAATATATAAAGTTTATGTTATGTGAATTTAAATAGTTAAAAGCCTAAATAATTAAAACTATGTAATATATATGTTTCCTAAATTAACTACTCCTTACACTACTTTAAATAATTTGTACACATCTACTAAAATATTTTAAGAACAAAAAATATGTCCTCCCCCCTTTATGTTTTAATATATTGAGAGCAAGCCCAACCCATTCAAAATTTGGAAAACGGAATTAGTCTTAAAGTGAGTCCCCCAATCACGGCTTATTCCCTCTCCAGATCCGTAATATATTCGGCATTCCCTTTTCCTCCTAAACCGATTCATCAAAGAAACCCTAAATAATGAAAATAGCGGCATGTCCCTTCAATTCTCCCTAAAATGAAAACCCTAGAATCCCTCATCATCATTCATTTAGCTTTCAAGATCAAGAAGAAGGATTCGGTGGTGTTGGTGATTATTGGTGTAGCTCCGTGTGTGTTTTTATTCCATTGTGAATCGGGTCTTTGGTTACATGAACATGATAACCGAATTTTAATTGTGAGTAACCTAATGATATGGGTGGTAAAAATATGTTAAAAACCTAATTAAAACCTAGCCTAAATCAGATTTGAGTGGAGGACTAAATTAGATTCAGTTAGGGTTTATAGGAGTTAGGGTTTTGTTGTGATTTCATGTGAGCCTGCTGACTAGAATTCAGGTCGTTTTGCAAGGGTCATAAGTTAATGATACAAACGTTTTTTTGCAATATTTTTTAGGCTAACACTAAATTTATGATGTATAATACCTAGATATCAAATTTCATAATTTTTGGGGGTCGGGAAGGGTACTTTTTAAATTTTCCAAGTTGGGTGATCAAAGTTGTTAAGCTAAGTCTGGAAATCAATTGGAATGGAAGATTTTTCATTTGCATAACATAAGGTCTTAAGAGTTATAAATTGGTATGATATGATAAATATTTGACATATTAATTTACTTCTGAAATTTTTGAGGATTTTTTGAATTTCCTAAATTGGTCTAACAGACCCATACTTTAAAGGTGTTTCAGCAGGTCAAAATCTGGACAGGTCTGGACTAATGATTTTTTAAACCTTATCTACATTTGAAAATAAAATATGAGAAGATTCATGAGTTAACTTAACATATGCGGGTATCACATATATTTAATCTGGAATTTTTATAATGGCTTCCTATTTGTGTTGACATAATATGTGCATGCAACTTTTTTCCACGGCATCCCCGTTCCAAGGCCATGATTATTTTGAGTTTGTTCTTTTTTGGGTTGTTATTGTTGTTTTCAGGTTATACCTTCGTGCGGTCAAAAATATGTTGACAGAAAAATGAAATGCCTGTCATTTAAGGGACTGAAATCCAGTTATGTACTAAATTTAGTAAAAAAAAAGAAAAATAAATTGGAGTTAGGTTGTCTAAGATGTGTTTATTGTATTTGGTTTATAAAAGTTTGTAACTTTTACCGTCTTTGGTTTGTAGGTTAACGTTATGTTACTAGAACGCGAGGTTTTCACAAACATTCGTAGAATGTTTTGATTTTGGTTCCGCCATCTGCTTCATGTATGGCTATGATGATTAACGTCAATTTTCTGAGACAAATGAAGTGGGTCGTCGAGGACTGGATCCGTAACTTGGCGGGGTAAGGACCGGATGGCATGATTATGCAACCGTGTTTCTTTGCAGCCATGGCGGACTCTAGATTGTTTTCATCCTATTTGGTTTAAAAATCTGAGCCTAATCAAGAAAGAAACAGCGACATATAGTTGATTATATTATATGGGTGGGTCACAACATATTCGGGTATTATTGTGTGTTTCAGTGGGTGCATCAGGGTGTGTGATCTAGGAGTTAATCCAGTTATTGGGTCGAATGTCTAGGTTCATTGGGTGTGTTCACGGGACGTGTGTAGAGGGTGTATTCATGGGGTGTGTTCAGGTGCTCGGAACAGGTAAGCATCAAATAACGGAGCTGCTATTAAGTAGTTATGCCTTTGATTTTAATCAAACATTCAGTGGAATTATCTATTACATATGGCTAATAAAACAAGAATTGGTAATGGTATATAATAAGTGTAACGTTTGTCATGCTCCTTTCATATTTATTGAAAAACAAATACTCTAGAATTATCGTCAAATGTGCAGGGGCATTGGAGTAGCAAGCATTCATAAGTTTTGCTGCTGATAAAAAGGGTGCCGATGTTGTTTTGGCAAGATTTTCACTTATGATGCAGTCGGTTTTACGTCAACTTTATCAGGAAAGCCAACGACAATAATTTTCAAGGTATAAATGAGCCATTGCAGTGTTCGCCTGCTAACGTACGTGCAAATAACTGTTGCACACAACTGCTGTGCATAGGTACAACGTATATACTTCGACACTATTAAATCTTCCTTTCATGAAGGCCAAACTCCTTTTTTTCTTTCAAACGACATACGAATTACAAGTTACCTTATACTAATATAGTGACACTTATTTTTGTTATAGGCATAAACAAAGGATCATAGGCGGATTGTAGCAGATCGTGTGCCACATCGTCTGATAAAGATGCGTTAATCTATACACTAGTCTTCACGTCTTACAGTTTACACACAAAAAAATGGATGCTCTGATACCATTTGTAGGATCGTAATATTATGTTGTTTAGATGATTCGGGTGGTCTTGGATGATGAAAATACAAGTATGCCATGTTTAGAGAGAGAAAGTAGAGAGATGGGTGTTCTTGGTAGAGACTTGATGTACAAAAATATGAAAGGTTAGATTAGAAGCACCACCCCTTCCAAGGATGGAAGGGGTATTTATAGTTACAGACAATACGACCTCCTGGCGGCCTGTGGATCAGGTATACAGTGGGTAAAGACCCCTCCTTCCTCCACGGTGTTACACTAAACTACTCTACGCTAATAATTAACTAATTAACTACAAAACAACGTAAATAACTACAAGTCTACAAGCTAACATATGCTAGACCATAATTGGGGTGACCGACACTTTAACATGGAATTTCCAATTCCTAACAATCTCCCCCTAAGGGAGGTCACCCCATGAAATACATTTTGCATCCTAGCATTCTTTCTTTGTCTTTAGTTCTCGAGCTCGTAGACTTAAATCCTTCAAATTCCGCAATCTTTGTGCATAAGTAGCGATTCTTTAAAGTCCGCATTGATTTGTACTTTTAGTGGAGGCCTTTAACTGATCCACATCTTTGATGATCTTTGAGCTTTCTTTGAGATCATCAGCCACAATAAATCTCTGGATCACCCTTTATTGTGTTGCCATCATGTGTTGTTGTGACTTTCGGAGCGACATGCTCACACTTTTGGATCATGACATCTTTTCATCAGAGTAGCGGAAGCTTTACTGGCCCATGATATTTGCAGCAGCGTAGCGGAAAAATATCGAGCGTGTTCTGTAGATATGCAACAGTCATGATTTCTTCAATTAAGTGTGGATGCTGTGAGCATGCGGCTTTGGAATTGACTCCTCAATTCGATCACCGCAATCGTCCAAATGTACCTACAAACAACAAGCAGTTAGCAAAAGCGCACGAAAGTGTCTTTGATCACTTTCGTTGAATTGAGGTACACGCCCTACGGTTCCCCGTTGATCACATATGTATGCCTGTGATCGTATAATTCGATGAATCTCCTTGACAGGTTTCGCAAATGTTCTAGCTGTTCTCAAACCAGAACGTCTCAAAGAAGACAACACGGAGTGAGTGAACCAGCGAATTGAGATTCACTGATTGATGAAAAGAGATTTGAAAAACAATCGTGTACCGCTCAATAGAAATTGTTTTTGCAATGCAACGAAGGTTTTAATGAAAATCAATTATCAATCATAAACACCTTTTATTTTGAAACATGAGTACACGATATGTGCTAAAGAAAATAGTTTTTAAGCACAACGACCGTTTTTTCAAAGGTATCCGTCAATCCATAACCTGAACCAGGATTGATTCATAATTATGAATCGCCCCATTGTTTCTGTTCAGTTGTCACATGGTTGATCTATTGGATAGATCTCACATGCCACCTACCAAGAGCTTGTTTGATGTTGGCTCCAGAAGGCTTTCCATCTTCATTGTTAATATGTTTGCATATCACTCAGATGTTCTGGCAATACCACAAGGATAATTCGTAGGACTCATAAGATATATTCTCTCTTTCCACATTGTGTGAAACAGAGAGTCTTCAATGACAGTGTCCTAAAGAGATTTATTTGATGATCTCTTGGCTCTAGACTCAATTAGTGCACTTTTGGTTCCTGTGCCGAAGACTAGGGAGAGGGTCTCCTTCTTCAATATCAACAATCTCTAAGAGAAAGTCGATAGATTATGTCGGTTCCCCGTGAGAATGAAACAAGCCCTTTAAGAGGAACTTGAGTAGTTTGGGAAGTTAGGTGCGCATGGCCACTGGGTCCATGACGTCTTGTCTTCAATACCGTGTTACCATAGTAACCACCAGAGCATATGTATTGAACCCGATTTCGCCTCTAAAGTTGAATTATTGGAGGGCTATTTCTTTTCACCCCTTTTTACATTCAATTCTTTTTCATTCTTCAACCCCTTCATTGCTTACCGAGACTTCATTACTAGAACCTTGTTGGGTTTATTCCAGTTCTAGCTCTATCTCAGTCCGCACTCTTCCCATATCTCACTTTTCTCCTTTTTTTCATCATACCTAAGGACTTCTACACTAACTATTGGATTGTCCTTGGGTAGATCCCTCCGTTCTCGGCGGATCGGGGAACGAATACCTAACCTAACCATCCTTATAACACCATGCATAAAGTAAATTGGCCGGTCTTTTGGTATTGTTCATTCTTCCATGAAACCAATTGAAAAATCATTTGGAAAAATCAATCAAGGTACTTATGATACGAGATCAAAGCATTTTGTACCTTAATAGTTTTGATCATTTAGAAATGCTCCCCCTCAATATGTGCATATGATCTTGAAGTTGTTTAGCACATGGAGGCAAGAGTTCTTTGAAATAATTTCTTGATCACAATTTTCGTAGAAAAAGCCATTTGATTTTCTTGGTAAATTCTCCCCCTCAATATGTGCATAGGATATTTGAAATCATTTTATCACATAGAGGAAAGAGTTCCTTTTGAAGTACATTCACGATCACAAAAGCCATTAAGAAACCATTAGAAAATCAATCAAGGTACGTATGTTAAAACATAGAATTCTTTGTACCTTGATAGTTTGTTTTCTTTGAAATGCTTCCCCTCAATATGTGCTTCGAGATTCGAAAGCGTTTAGCACATATGGGAGAGCAGTATGCACATTTGAATCAAAATGATCATCTTTAATCAAGTTTCATTATTAAATCACAAATCCTCCCCCGATCAAAAATATCAAACCCTTTGAGATTTTGGATCCCAAGTGATTTAATAAGGTTTAGAAAACATGGGAGAAAATGTGGCCTTGTTTAAATACGCATCTTGTTTTTGAATAAATGCTCCTCCTCAATCATGTGCATCATATATTGAAATCGTTTGGCACATGGAGGCAGGAGTGCCTTTGAAGGGCTAAAACCAATTCCATTAAAACAGATTTGAGATTTAAATCACGATCTCTCCCCCGATCAAAAATTTCAAACCAATTGAGATTTTGGATCCCGATTGATTTAAATCGTTTAGAAAGTTTTAGGGAAAGACGTGGCAAGATTCAATTTTTGAAAAATGACAAATAAGGACCATTTTAAGACATTAAATATTGTTAGTGTTAGGTATGATAGTTTTAACAGATCTTTAAGTAAAATAAAACAATTTCACAATCAAACAAGAACAGAAAAAATTTCATTTTGAAAGACCTTGATTCAAAAGAAAAATTATACCATGACATAACATTAAATCTTTAGATCACCACTTTATTTCGTACAAACGAACTTGATAGATGAAATATCGTTTGAAAATATTTTATTTTAAATCACTCTCCCCCTCAATCGATTACCGTAGTCGATGATTGAGTGACTAAAGTTTTGATAAAATGAAGTCCGCTGATTTTCAAAATTAAGTCCAATTTATTTTCAAAACCAATATTTTTCCATTTTTCAAAACAATATTATTTAAAAAAAAAATTAAAAAATGTTATCATCACAATTATCCTGCACAAAGATACGTTAGGTGGTTGAGCTACTTCTGTTGTTGCTGTAGGGCTGGAAGAAAACCATCTGCAGAAGCAGTGAGACTTCATCGTTGCATTTTTTCATGCCAACTGAGGTCAAATTAAGCTCCATTTCTTCATTTGCTGACGAAGAAAACCATCTGCTGATGCAGTGAGACCTCTTACGTTGCATTTTTCCATGCCAACTCTCCATAGAAGTCCAATTAAGCTCCGTTTCTTCATTTGTCAACACAAGATATAGTTACCCTTTCCTTTCGGCATCCAATCATCTTCAATTGTGGAATCCGGATCGGGAACATTCTTTTATACCAAAATACCTGCATACGTTAGTGAACACACATACAGATATATGGTGGTCGACATCACCCAAACAGCAATCGACTAATAAAAGTCAATCCAACATATCAATCTGATCATATAAAGGCACGGGAATTATGTGTTCATCAAACTCTAATCATCTAATCCTAACAATCATATCCTAAATTCCTAGTCCTTCGACATAGGCAAATATCATTTTAATTAAGCACGTAGGATAATTAAGAAAGTCCGTTAGATGATATAAATTTGAAGACATTCTCCCCCTCAATCAATGACTTATTTTTCTGAAAAGGTTAAAAGCGCTGAAGTCATTGATTGAGTTTTCAATTTTATAAAACATCAATCGATTGTTTTAAAGCAACTCATTTTCCACCATTTTGTTAAAACAAATATTTTTCTGAAGAATTTTAGAAAGAAAAATATTTGAGTAGGAACAGCAGTCCTTCGACATGCTTTCCTCATTTTGTTTTAGGATAAGTGCACGAAATAATTGAAAATTGGTTTAGCGTAGCACTTTCCTTTCTTTGAAGAACGGGTTGCTATCCGAAATAATAGCAAACCATTGTTTAAGCACGGGTTACACTCTGAAGTAACCGTAAGCCATTTTTGAAGCGCGGGTTACAGTCTGAAATAACTGTAAGCCATATTTAGAGACATGTTTTGAAAAAGAAATATTTACACCTTCTGCTCGAACTTCATCTATGGTCCCGTGCCATTATTGAATGACATTTCTAAGACCGCAGATGTTATCGATACCAGAAGACATGTCTTGAGAAAATATATTTTTGGTACTTTTCAAATTTTTGATTTTTATATGGGTTTTAGATGGTTTTATATTTTTGTATTTTCTTTTTGTTGGTTTTATATTTTTGTATTTTGATTTTCTGAAAAATATATACAAAGATAGAGTAGATGATATAGTATGAGAAGATGATGATACGAGTACCGAGATAAGGATATCAAGCAACCCCGTTGAAGAAGATAGAAGTCATCATCTCTTAAACATTCACCACCAAAGCTTCCAAGGCTCTTGAATCGAAGAAAGAAATTGAACCAACTGAAAGTGAGACTTTGGCAGCTTCCCCCCAAACCGAAAATCCTTTAGCTGAGCAGATTCAAAGCTTTCTTACAAGCTTCCCTTAGCCAGGTGCACAAAGAAGCACACCATTATCATCGAAATTGCTGCTCCTTTTAAGATTAATCATCGTGATTCATCGTTCGGGGTTATATCATCAAGAAGAAGAACAGCAACGTATCATCCCACATTTGAATGCCTCTTCTCAAATTCCTTTTACACTTAAGTCTGAAGCGATCCATACCAAAAGTTTTCAAGAGAACACTTCCCCCAAGTAGATGAATTGATGCAGTCAGTCTCTTAGACTATAGCTCACGAACCCGAATACACATATACCCGAAGACAGAGAAACTTATACCATCGAAGTAGCAGATTAAGTCCAATAGCCAAAGAAAGTGCATTATATCGAAGTAGCCAGAGAAACTTATACCATCGATGTATACTTTTCTCCCCTAAAGAAAGAGTGAAGCTCAAGAACACGGTACCAATGCCCAAAGAGAGAACAACCGATAACATTGAAGAAGCAGGCCGAATCATTGATTATCTCTGCGGATGGCAATCTCTACGGATGTCCATTCCGGAATAAGTGATTATATCTCTGAATCACTGATTAAGCCCTCAAGTGAAACATCTGAGCATCCCCAATGTACACAATCTCTCTCCCCTGATGATTGCGATAACATCAAAATCATCACACACTTGTGTACCTCTTTCATCTTCAGAAACTAACTCTTCCATCTCTTCCCCCACATAGTTGGAATAAGAACACTAAACACCATGAGTCAAACCTTGAGTGTCTCTGCAGTAATGACATTTGTCTTCCCGGGATATCTTCAATCACTTAGAAGTATTAAGTTCATCAAGTTTACTCACGTTTAGATACGTGTCTCCTTCCCCCTTGCTGGTTTTGACACTTCAGAATCAGCAACACATTGTAAGCCCATATATTCGAAATCATTTGAGAAGAACCTTAGAAGTCTTTGTGAGAATCAACTTGCTGAAGAATGTGAGCAAGTCTAATTGGGGATTAAATCTGACATTTCACTCTCCCCCAATTAGTGCTCTCCCCTAAACCGAAAATCTTTTAATAAATGCTTGAATAAAGAAGAAGTCTTTAGATCTTTAAATGCAACTCGTCTTTAGTCTTCTAACATGTAGCAAAAAATGTAGAACAGACTGTAGACTCGACCTTCTTCAAGATTGTCCAGTTGGGGAATAGAAAGTCAACATCTTCAACTCACCAAATGCATTCCCGTTAACATACAAATAGCAAATCCCCTTAACTCAAATCTCTCCCAATCAAACAAGAACATAAAGATGTTCATTAAGGAAATCAGCCCCGCAACTGGAAGCACTTTGTCATTTAATCATATCAGCCCGTGTGAAGATGTCAACCAACGGCTCTTAGAAGAAACTCCATGTAACGATAACCCGATAAGAAGAAGCTCGGTTCTTACATGAGTTTGGAGCCGTTTGACCATTTATTCTCAGAAATCAATCAACCATGCAGAGTTATCATACTTCTTCTCCCCCTCAAGAATTGCATACGGACTTGCCATTCTTGATTGAATAAGTGAAAATCATCTAAATGTATTGTATTCACACTTCTCCCCCACAAAATTAGCACATGATGTCGCCATCTTCATTATATTGAGCAAGTGGAATAAGAGTAATTATCAGTAGTTCGGTTCACTTGATGACTGAAGCGCATGGAAAAAGCATGAAGCAGGTTGATGAGAATGGTCATTAATGAGAATATTTCTCTTCTTTCGAAGATAATGTGCACTGAAGCGTACACATTTCTTTTCTTTGGAGTACGAGGCTTGAACTGTTGTGTTCAAACGTCAAAAGAAGATTTCTCTTCTTCAGAAGATAAAGCGCACTGAAACGTACACTTTTCTTTTCTTTAGAGTACGAGGCATGAACTGTTGTGTTCATACATCATTAGAAGATTTATCTTCTTCAGAAGATAAAGTGCACTGAAACGTACACTTTTCTTTTCTTTAGAATACGAGGCATGAACTGTTGTGTTCATACGTCATAAATCTCTCTCTTTTCAGCTCTATTGGCAAAACATGTAATCAACCCCATTATCATTCAGTAGGCTCTTTGTCGTGACAGCTGATGGAGAAAACCCAATATGATGAATTTGACCCTGAAGTAAACCAACCCGAACTTGTGACTTAAACTTGCACATATGTAACAAAGAACGGTGCCGAGACTTCATCCTCCATTGAATCTCTAAGTACTCTATACTCTTCATCCAACCAACCATCAAGTATAAGACGTACATCACCTCTTGAAAATCCACAATTGAATGTGACACTGAGCACTACAACGTAACTCCTTAAAGTGATAGTTATTTTGCGGCGGTAATAGCCCAATTCCCCCAAGTGGAAAAAAGAAAAGGTAAAATACACCCAACAATAACTAGATTTCCAAGTCTATGTTTTTGATAATAAGCTCAAACAAGGATCATGAAGAATCTTCATCCAACCATCCCCGATACCTTCAGATACTAAGTACACTCGCCCGTGATAATTTACTTCAACCTCAAATAAATAATACTGAATTAACGCCGTTGTCACATCTTCTGGTTAACTGCTCAAATCTAGCCTCCTTTGACATTTTAAGTGAACTATGATAATGGTTTTCATCCTGACCATGTTTAATGAGCATATCCTCGTAAAACTTTGAAGTAACCAAACCGTCATGAAGAAAATCCAAACAAACACCCAATTCATGAAATACACCCTTTTATCCCTTCTTCGCGTAAAACCGTAGCACCAAAGATCGATAAGATCCCGACATACACTTTCCTTTCTCCAGGATGGTTCCATCATCACGGGATTTTATAATTCTATAGTTTAAACCGAGAAATAGTTTCTTTCGCGGGATTTTACAAAACCAAGAATAAACCGAGAGATAGAGCCGGAAATGCACTTTACTTACACCGGAATGATTCCATTGTCACGGGATTTTACAAGTCTATGATTTAAACCGAGAAATAGGTTCTTTCGCGGGATTTTACAAAATCAAGACAAAACCGTAAACAATATCAGCTTGAATGTGTTATGACAGCATTGGTTTCGGTGAATATCTGTTTTAGGGGAACATGCAGCGGTTCATCAACGGTTCATTATCCAACATCAACAATATCATCAACCATCCAATAAACACTTTGGTAAACACATCTTCCACATATTCTGACGACTATTGTTGTGACTACATGGAGAAGTAAATCCGATATACCAAACTTGATCATGAAGTAAAATTCCCTAGATTTGTTAACTTAAACTTGTACTAATCCTTGTGAAGAAGAAACGGTGTACCCAATGTACAAAAACCTCTTGACGTATCCTCAACTGCGTGAGACACCGAAGTGATAGTTACGTTGTGAGTTAAGCGAGAAAGAATCACAAAAGTAACTAAATAGCCAAGTCTTTATCACACACTATAAATGCCCAAACAAGTCATCTTCGCGGAAGGGTAGAAAGAAAGAAGACGAAATAAGCAAACGCGCCCGAAAACCTTACTTCAAGTCCAAATAAGAAATACCTTACAGCCATCCCGTAGTCAACATTTTCCAATAAACACTTCAAGCCGCGACATAATAATCTCCGTGAAAATGCATAAACCAAAGTGGCAAACTGCATATCACAACAACTCTCATTATCATACCAAATCTCATCATCAAAAACTCATTAATCAGTTCTCATGATCAATTTACACCACGCACATCTCAAGTCTCATCATAAAACAATTCTCACAAAATTCAAATTTTGAGAAGCCCAACTGACCCAATCATGTGAACGGTCTAAAGTTGGTTACTTGTACAAATCAATGCCTAACCTATGAAAGTGAATCCAATTATCCAAGTCCAACGTCCAAATAAAACTGTTTGAACCGTCACTTCAATGCCAATTCAATGATATTGGTCGTGAATCTCAAACTCATTCAATAACTCAAGCCGAGAACAAATATCCCTTGTGAAAAAATAATCATTATCAAAATTACCGTTCTTTCTCGAGAATTATCAGTACTTACGTATCCAATTTATCACAAAGACGGATATCTAAGTCCCAACTCAAACTTATCACAACGTAATTCTTAACTTTATTACCCAAGTTCACGGCTTAACCTTTCTAAGTACAAATCCATTAAATCCATTTAGCAAAATGCAAGTATTGAAGATCATTTCACAACCTTAATCATATCTCATACATATTTGGTCCAAGCACAATCTTTCAAACGTGTAAGGCCCAACAAATGACTGTTCATGGGCCCACGATCCATATTACTGCAAACCCTAAACTTTCGGATTATAAAGCACATTACAACACTTCATTTTACCCAAATGTTACTCAAACATCCGCCTCTCACAAAACACAGTCACTTATTAAACCCTAAATTCTCTCCTAAATAATCCGCCTCCAAAAACAAAATGCTGCATTTTGACCTAATCTCCATCTCAACCCTACACCCACTCTCGTAATATACTCCGCCCACCATAACAAATCCATCCCCATTCACGAGTTGACTGCCTCATTCACACTACCCAATCAAGCTTAAATTGCCACAGGGATGGCAAGGTTTAAAACGAATAGGCCACAGGGATGGCTAGGACCTTTTTTTGACACGATATTGTGACAGCCACGAAGGTAGGTATTCATTGATCCATCTATCGTTTTCACCTTTTGTGACCGAACAAGAAGTGGAATGAAATCATTCATGGTTTTGTTCAACTTCAGTTATTCGGATATACTAGAATCATGGTTTTTCAAAATGATCAATGATGAGTATAGTTCAACTCAAAGTACTCCTTGAGAGATGCTTGACAACTTTTGAACTTTCAGAGATCAAATTTTTTTCTTTTTTCTTTTGAAGCTTTGTGTCTTGGATGGTTTATATAAGAAAAAACCCATGAAGTTATGCTGAGATCTAAGACATTCATAAAAGTGCCTTGAAACATAGATCGATGATGATAGTCTCGTGATAATTTGACTTTCAAAGTCAAGATGGATACTTTGATTAATCACGAGGTGATTCTGAGATCTTAACGACATTTCCATTTAATACAGACTGAGATTAATTTTGTAACCCTTTCATTAATATGAATGCATCGAAATAAAGAGTATACCACACTTGATATAACTCTTATTTGATGTTCGAATATTATTCAAGTGTTAAGGTCAATGATGTATTTTTCCATTGTGAATAGATCTTTTTAGATCTAAGTATTTGATGAACCGTACATACAAGGAATAAAACTGAGATCATAGAAGTTGGTGAGACATGACTTGGATGATGATTGAGAGTTGTCACAAGTTTTGGTCTTGATTACTTGTTTATTGTTTTGTTGAATGATTAGAAGTAGCAGTCATTGATAAGTGATGTTGTAGTCCGAGTCTTGAGTTGGTATTGGCCTTATGGTTTAGAGGTCGTGGTCAGTTTATCATTCTTCTTCTTCTTCATTTCTGTTAAGTTGCTTCAGTCAAATCGCTAGTCCAAGTCGCTAGTCCAAGTCGCTAGTCCAAGTCGCTAGTCCAAGTCGCTAGATTTTCCTTACAAACCACAACGCGCTACATCTTTATTCAAGTCGCTATCAATATAGTGACAAGCCGCTAATGTGTCCAGTTATCAAATCGCTATTGACTAATTGACCAAATAAAAATTTGACAAGTCGCTTCATAAACCTTGAATCTGGACATCTTTTAAACAAGTTGCTTTCAAAAAAGCTCCCTTTGGACAAGTCTCTAGCAATTTACCAAGTCGCTAATACTGATAACAAGTTGCTACCACTTGTAAAGATAAGTCGCTTATGACATTCATAATATCTGGACACTTTGTCAAGTCTCTACGAAGAACTTGACCAAGTCTCTACGAAGAACATCATAACACCAGCAGCAGACTAACACCAGCAGCAGACTAACACCAGCAGAAACAGATTAATCACCCAGTAAAACAGAAACATCATAAGGACCAGATTCACAAACCATCAACTCGTAACATTAAAAACTGAATTAAACCCCATCAAAACCATGTTAAAAACAAAGAAGCATGTTCAAAACAGCCAAACCAATCATCAAAAACAAAACCACAAACCGCAACAAACATACACACACGGCATACAAAAATCGTATAAAACCCCACGAATCACCATGAACAACAAAACCTAGGACCTGTGGGTTACGGTGATCATGTAGGATTGTAATATTTATTGTGTTGATGATTCGGGTGGTCTTGGATGATGGAAATACATGTTTGCCATAGTTTAGAGAGAGAAAGAATGAGAGGGTGTTCTACTTAGAGACTTGCTTTGTAAATTATCAAATGTTAGATTGAGAAGCACCACCCCTTCCAAGGATGGAAGGAGTATTTATAGTTACAGACAACACGACCTCCTGACGGCCTGTGGATCAGGTATACAATGGGTAAAGACCCGTCCTTCCTCCACGGTATTACACTAAACTAATCTACGCTACAAACTAACTAATAAACTACAGAATAACGTAACAAACGACACGTCTACGAGCTAACATATGCTAGACCATAATTGGGGTGACCGACACTTTAACATGGAATTTCCAATTCCTAACAATCTCCCCCTAAGGGAGGTCACCCCATGATTTACATTTTGAATCCTAGCATTCTATTCTTGACTTTGTTCTTGAGCTCGTAGACTTCAATTCTTCAATTCCGCAATCTTTGTGAATAAGTAGCGATTCTTTAAAGTCCGCATTGATTTGTACTTTAAGTGGAGGTCTTTGAACTGATCCACATCTTTGATGATCTTCGAGCTTTATGGAGATCATCAGCCACAGTAAATCTCTGGATCACCCTTTATTGTGTTGCCATCATGTGATGTTGTGACTTTTGGACCGACATGCTCACACCTTTTGGATCATGACATCTTTCCATCAGAGTAGCGGAAGCTTTACTGGCTCATGATATTTTCAGCAGCGTAGCAGGAACATAGTATAAAAATATCAGAATCAGGTTATGAAGATATGCAACAGTCATGATTTCTTCAATTAAGTGTGGATGTTGTGAGCATGCGGCTTTGGATTGACTCCTCAATTCTGATCACTGCAACCGTTCAAGTATACCTGCAAACAACAGTTAGCAATAAAACACACGAAAGTGTCTTTGATCACTTTCGTTGAATTGAGGTACACGCCCACGGTTCCCCGCTGATAAGTACAAGTACCGCTGTGATCGTAGAATTCAAGAGTCTCCTTGACAGGGTTTCACAATGCTCTAGTTGTTCTCTAATCGGAACGTCTCAAATAAGACAACACGAAGTGAGTAAACCAGCGAATTGAGATTCACTTATTGATGAAAAATTGATTTGAAAAACAATCGCGTATTGCTTAGAAGAAAGAGTTTTGCAATACGACGAAGGTTTTATGAGAAAGATCAATTTTCAATCATAAATACTTTTTGTATTTGAAAAGAGTACACATTCGATGTGTTAGAGAAAAGAAGAGATTTACACATCGAACGGTTTTTCCAAAAGTATTTTTCAATCAGAGATACTTTTTGTGTTTGAAATATGAATACACATTCGACGTGCTAGAGAAAAGAAGGTTTGCACATCGAACGGTTTTTCCAAAAGTATTCGTCAATTCCAATCCTGGACCAAGGTTGATTCAAGAATGAATCGCCCCATTGTTTCTATCCAGTTGTCACAAGATCAATCTTACGAGAAGATCTCACATGTCACACACCAAGAGCTTGTTTGATGTTGGCTCTAGAAGGATTTCCATCTTCATCGTGAATACATTACATATCACTCAGATGTTCTGGCAATACCACAAGGATAATGCGTAGGACACTTAATATATAATCTTACTTTCCACATTGTGTGAAACAGCAAGTCTTCATAGACAGTGTCCTAATGAGATATTGTGGATGATCTTTTGGCTCTAGACTCAATTGTGCACATTTGGTTCCTATGCCGGAGACTAGGGAGAGGGTCTCCTTCTTCAATATCAACAATCTCTAAGAGAAAGTCGATAGATTATGTAGGTTCCCCGTGATAATGAAACAAGCCCTTTTAAGAGGAACTTGAGTAGCTTGGGAAGCTGTAGTGCAGTGCGTCACTGGGTCCATGACTTCTTGTCTTCAATACTAGTGTTACCTTGGTAAACACCAGTAGCATATATACTGAACCCGGTTTCTGCCCTAAGGTTGAATTATTGGAGGGCTATTTCTTTTCACCATTTTTCACATTCAATTCTTTTTCATTCTTCAACCCTTCAGTGCTTACCGAGACTTCATAACTAGAACCTTGTTGGGTTTGTTCCAGTTCTAGCTCTGTTTCAGTCCGCACTCTTCCCATATCTCACTTTTCTCCTTTTTTCATCATACCTAAGGACTCTACACTATCTAGTGGATTGTCCCTGGGAAGATCCCTCCTGTTCTGGCGGATCGTGGGAACGAATACCTAACCTAACCATCCTTATAACACCATGCATAAAGTAAATTGGTCGGTCTTTTGGTATTGTTCATTCTTTCATGAAACCAATTGAAAAATCATTTGGAAAATCAATCAAAGTACTTGTGATACGAGATCAAAGCATTTTGTACCTTAATTGTTTTTGATCTTTTAGAAATGCTCCTCCTCAACATGTGCGTATGATTTTATAAATTGTTTAGCACATGGAGGCAAGAGTTCTTTGAAATATATTCTTGATCATAATTTCCGTAGAAAAATCCATTTGAATTTCTTTGGTAAAATCTCCCCCACATATATATGTGCATAGGATATTTAAAATCATTTTATCACATAGAGGAAAGAGTTCTTTTGAAGCACATACACGATCACAAAAGCCATTAAGAAACCATTCGCTCTCCCTCAATATGTGTATCGATATACGAAAGAGTTTGGCACATATTAGAGAGAACTTGCACTTTGAATCAAAACGATCATCTTTATCAAATTTCATATTAAATCACAAATTCTCCCCCGATCAAAAATATCAAACCCTTTGAGATTTTGGATCCCAAGTGATTTAATAAGGTTTGGAAAACATGGGAGAATATGTGGCCTTGTTTAAATACTCTTTTGGTTTTTGGTTAAATGCTCCTCCTCAATCATTGCATTATGTATTTGAAATCGTTTGGCACATGAAGGAATGAGTGCTTTTTGAAAGAGTCACCCTTTAAAACCGATTTGAGATTTAAATCACGATCTCTCCCCCGATCAAAAATATCAAACCATTTGAGATTTGTGATCCCAAATGATTTAAATCATTTAGAAAATTTTGGGGAAAGACGTGGCAAGATTTAATTTTGAAAAATGATGGATAAGGATCAATATAAGACATTAGAGATTGTTAGTGTCAGGTATGATAGTTTTTAAGAGATCTTTAAGTAAAATAAAACAATTTCACAATCAAACAAGAACAGAAAAAATTTCATTTTGTAAGATCTTTGAGTATTAAAGAAAATCATACCATGACATAACATTAAATCTTTAGATCACCACTTTTTATTTTGTACAAACCGGACTTTTATGAAGAAATATTGTTTGAAAATAATTTATTTTAAATCACTCACCTCCTCAATCGATGACCGTAGTCGATGATTGAGTGACTTATAGTTTTGATAAAATGAAGTCCGGTGATTTTCAAATTTTAGTCCGGTTTATTTTCAAAACTATATTTTCCATTTTCAAAACAATTTAATCAAATATTATTATTTTTTTTTTCAAAATTGTTTAAAAAATGGTATCCTGCACAAAGATACGTTCGGTGGTTGAGAAGCTTATGTTGTTGCTGTAGGGCTTGGAAGAAAAACCGTCTGCAGATGCAGTGAGACTTCTTATGTTGCATTTTAATGCCAACTGAGGTCAAATTAAGCTCCGTTTCTTCATTTGCTAATGAAGAAAACCATCTGCTGATGCAGTGAGACCTCTTACGTTGCATTTTTCCATGCCAACTCTCCATAGAAGTCCAATTAAGCTCCGTTTCTTCATTTGTCAACCTAAGATATAGTTACCCTTTCCTTTCGGCATCCAATCATCTTCATTTGTGGGATCCGGATCGGGAACATTCTTATATACCAATATACCCGCATACGTTAGTGAACACACATACAGATATATGGTGGTCGACATCACCCAAACAAAAATCGACTAATAAAAGTCAATCCAACATAACAATCAGTTCATATAAGGTATGGGATTTTATGTGTTCATCAAACTCTAATCATCTAATCCCGACAATTATATCCTAAATTCCTAGTCCTTCGACACAGGCAAATATCATTTTTAATTAAGCACGTAGGATAATTAAGAAAGTCCGTTAGATGATATAGATTTGAAAACATTCTCCCCCTCAATCAATGTCCCATTTTCTGAAAATTTTAAAAGCGCAGAAGTCATTGATTGAGTTTTCAATTTTATGAACATTCTGAAGCTGATTGTTTTTCAAGCAACTCATTTTCCACCACTTTGTTAAAACAAATATTTTTCTGAAGAACTTTTTGAAGGAAAAATATTTGAGTAGGAACAGCAGTCCTTCGACATACTTTCCTCATTTTGTTTTAGGATAAGTGCACGATATATTTGAAAGTTGGTTTAGCGCAACACTTTCCTTTCTTTAAAAGAGCAGGTTGCTATCTGAAATAATAGCGAACCATGGTTTAGCACGGGTTACAGTCTGAAATAACTGCAAGCCATAGTTTTGAAGAGCGGGTTACAGTTTGAATTAACTGTAAGCCATTTGATTTGTGACATGTTTTGAAAAGAAATATTTACACCTTCTGCTCGAACTTCATCTATGGTCCCGTGCCATTGTTGAATGACATTTATAAGACCGCAGATGTTATCGATACCAGAAGACATGTCTTGAGAAAACATATTTTTGGTCTTTTTCAATTTTTATTTTTATTTTTAAGGGTTTTTGTTGGTTTTATATTTTTCTATTTTGTTTTGCTGGTTTTATATTTTTATATTTTGCTTTTTAATAAATATTTACAAAGATAGAGTAGATGATATAATTTAAGAAGATGATGATACGAGTAC
The DNA here is from genome assembly GCA_910596185.1 of Chrysanthemum makinoi. Lineage (NCBI taxonomy): Eukaryota > Viridiplantae > Streptophyta > Magnoliopsida > Asterales > Asteraceae > Chrysanthemum > Chrysanthemum makinoi. The sequence continues at coordinate 122,674,559 of OU343223.1, read as the reverse complement.
CGAGATAAGGATATCGAACAGCCTCGTTGTAGAAGATAGAAATCGTCATCTCTTAAACATCCACCACCAAAGCTTTTGAGGCTCTTGAAGAGAAGAAATTGAGCCTTTAAGAATGAGAGACTTTGGCAGCTTCCCCTAATCCAAAAATCCTTTAGCTGAGCAGATTCAAATCTTTCTTTCAAGCTTGCCTTAGCCAGGTGCACAGAGAAGCACACCATTATCATAAATCCCGCTGCTCCATTTAAGAACGATAATCGAGGTTCTCCGTTCGGGGTTATATCATCCAATAGAAGAACAGCAACGTTTCATCCCACACTTAAATAATCTTCTCAAATTCCTTTTCCACTTTGAAGTCTGCGATCCATTCCAAAAGGTGTCAAGAGAACAATTCCCCAAGTAGTTGAATTGATGCAATGGTCCTTTGTATAATGCTCATGAACTCTCCCGAATACACATCATGAGGGTAATGAAGAACACCTCCCCAATGTTCACATCTTTCGTCCCTGATGATTGTGTATGAAGCTCAAGAACCCGAAGTACACCAATATCCAAGAACTCTCCCGAATACACATCATGCCCATAAAGAAAAAACCTCCCCAATGTTTGTGGTAAACAATGGCTTTCTTCCCTGATGATCGTGTATGAAGCTCAAGAACCCGAAGTACACACATTCCCACAGAAAGAATAACTGATAACACCTCCCTCATGTTATACATTTATCTCCCCTGAATATGTCATACTTGTGTACCTCATTTATCTTCAGAAACTTTCTCTAACATCACTTCCCCCACGTAGTTGGAATAATAACACTAAACGCCTTGATGAGTAAAACCTTGAGTTTCTCTGCGGTCATGACATTTGTCTTCCCGGGATATCTTCAATCACTTAGAAGAATTAAGTTCATCAAGTTTACTCGTGTTTAGATGTGTGTCTCTTTCCCCCTTGCTGGTTTTGATACTTCAGAATCAGCAACTCATTGTAATTCCAAATACTCGAAATATTTTGAGAAGATCGCTTGAAGTCTTTGTGAGAATTAATTTTCTGAAGAATGTGAGCAAGTCTAATTGGGGATTAGATTCCAGATTTCACTCTCCCCCAATTAGTGCTCTCCCCTAAACCGACAATCTGTACGATAAATGCTTGAATTAAGAAGAAGTCTTTAGATCGTTAAATGCAACTCGTCTTTAGTCTTCTAACATGTAGCAGAAAATGTAGAACCGACTGTAGACTCGACCTTCTTCAAGATTGTCCAGTTGGGGAATAGATAGTTAACATCTTCATCACACCAAAAGGCATCCCAATTAACTTACATCTTGCAAATCCCCTTAACTAAAATCCCTCCCAATCAATCAGCCCTCAACGAACACACTAAATGGTAACACCAAACCACCAATCACATCAAACAAGAACAGAGAGATTGTTCGAAATCATCATGTTGATGTGCACGTGAAGCATTAACCGGAAGCACTTGTCATTAAACTCATCAGTCCGTGAGAAGATGTCAACCAACGGCTCTTAGAAGAAACACCAAGTGAAGATGACCCGATAAGAAGAAGTTCGGTTCTTACATGAGTTTGGAGCCATTTGACCATTCATTCCTAGAAATCAATCAACCATGCAGAGTTATCATACTTCTTCTCCCTCTCAAGAATTGCATACGGTGATGCCATTCTTGATTAAGCAAGTGAATATCTTCAACAATGTAGTCTTTTCACACTTCTCCCCCGTAAAATTAGCACAGGATGTCGCCATCGTCATTAGAGTTGAGCAAGTGGAATAAGAAAACAATCAACAGTAGCCCGGTTCACTTGATAACTGAAAGCGCGTGGAAAAATTATGAAGCAAGTTGATGAGAATGGTCATTAATGAGAAGATTTCTCTTCTTCCGAAGATAAAGCGCACTGACACGTACACTTTTCTTTTCTTTGAGGAACGAGGTTTGAACTGAAGTATTCAAACGTCATAATCTCTCTCTTTTCAACTCTCTTGGCAAAACATGTAATCACCCCATTATCATTCAGTAGGCTCTTTGTTGTGACACCTGATGGAGAAAACCCAATATGATGAATTTGACCCTGAAGTAGAATAACCCAAACTCGTGACTTAAACTTGCACATGTGTAACAAAGAGCGGTGTCGAGAATTCATGCCCATTTGAATCTCTAAGTACTCTATACTCTTCAACCAACCAACCATCAAGTATAAGACGTACATCACCTCTTGAAAATCCACAATTGAATGTGACATTGAGCACTACAACGTAACTCCTTAAAGTGATAGTTATTTTTGTGGTAAAAAGAGCCCAATTCCCCTAGTGGTAAAAGAAAAGGAAAAGACTCTAAAAAATAACTAGATTTCCAAGTCTTTGTTTTTGGAAAAGGCTCGAACAAGGATCACGAAGAATCTTCATCCAACCATCCCCGATACCTTCAGATACTAAGTACACTTGCCCGTGATATTTCACTTCAACCTCAAATAGATAATAGTGAATTAACCCCGTTGTCACATCTTCTGGTTAAAAGCTCAAATCTAGCCTCCTTTGACATTTTGAGTGAACTATGATAATGGTTTTTATCCCGACCATGGTTGAAAGCTCATAACCCCGTAAAACCATGTAATAACCAAACTGTCATGACGAAAATCCAAACACACATCCAATTCATGAAGTACACCCTTTTATCCCTTCTTTGAAGTAGAAACCGTAGCACCAACATCAGAAAAGATCTCGAAATACACTTTCCTTTCTCCAGGATGGTTCCATCAATGCGGGATTTTACAACTCTATGGTTTAAACCGAGAAATAGTTTCTCTCGCTGGATTTTACAAAACCAATAATAAACCGTAAGATAGATCCGGAAATGCACTTTATAATTACCAGGATGTTTCCATTGTCACGGGATTTTACAAGTCTATGATTTAAACCGAGAAATAGATTCTTTCGCGGATTTTACAAAATCAAGACAAAACCGTAAACAATGTCGACTTGAATGTGTTATGACAATTTTGGTTTCGGTGAATATCTGTTTTAGGGGAACATGCAGTGGTTCATTATCCAACATCAACAATATCACCAACCATCCAATAAACACATTGGTAAATACATCAATCACGCATTCAGTCGGCTATTGTAGTGACCACATGGAGAAATAGACCCGATATGCCAAACTTGAACAAGACGTAACATTCTCTGGATTTGTTACTTAAGCTTGCATTAATCCTTGTGAAGAAGAAACGGTGTACCCAATGTACAAAACCTCTTGACATTCTCAACTGAGACACCGAAGTGATAGTTACGTTGTGGGTTAAGCGAGAAAGAGTCACAACAGTAATTAAATAGCCAAGTCTTTATCACACTCTATAAATGCCCAAACAAGTCATCTTCGCGGAAGAGTAGAAAGCAAGAAGACGAAATAAGTAAATGCGCCCGAAAGACTTCACTTCAAACCCAAGTAAGAAATACCGTACAAACATCTCCGTAGTCAACGTGGTTTAATAAACACTTCATGCCGAGACAAAATATACTCCATGAAGATGCATAAACCAAAGTACCAAACAACTCACATCATTAAGTCTCATTATCACAAATTTCTTCAACAAATCTCATTAAATCCAAGTCATATAAATCCGATCTCATATTAAGAAGCCCATATGACCGTCATCTGAATCCAAGCTTTATGACCCAATGTTCAAAAGAACATATGCATTAATCACTTATACTCCCGTTATGGTAAATTTGACATTGTATAACAATCTCCAAATTATATATTAACCTTTAAATGAGAAGTGTGATTATACATTCAAACTCTAAAGCCAAGTGAAGTCACCTACTTCAAAAATCCTTATCTCAAATATTAAGCGCAAGTCGTGAATTTGTATCCTCCGTGAAGATTTATACCATGCCAACATACCACTCTTATCAAACAAATAACAATAATTTGTATCCAAAAAATAAGTTTGAATGCCAATTAATGCCATTTTACGTTAGGATCATTGCAACCCAATATCAGATTATTCATCATATCAGCCCAAGAATCAATGAGAGGGTGCCAAGCCCACGTTCAAAGAAAACCAATGCAATGAACTAACTCCAAAGCCCATGTTAGACTTAACATTCAACCCGATCCAGTTTAACAAAATAAAACCGGTTATAAAACAAAACTTCCTAAATATTAGGTCATTACCACACAACCCTAATCACAATATCCTTGTGATGTCCTCCCCCTCCTCCTCGATTCTCTCTCCTCAACTCAGTTCTAACATCAACCCAAAACAATAACTCATCTCATCACAAAAATTCCTCATCAAATCCGAGTAACAATCCTTTACAATTGAACCACACACGACCTTAACCAAACAAGATGACAACAATTTCTTATCAATCTGAATCAAGAGCAAGTCAAGATCCTTAGGAGGGTCTAAGGTAGGGTCGTCGTATGATTTTTCATTTTGTTAATGGTCTTGAAACGAGCCAAGAAAAGATTATAACACATTTGTTATACATCTTTTCTTTTTTGTTCGAATATTGAAAGAAGTTTTGACTTCAATACAAGATCGATGATGAATTAGTTCTTTTCGTGTGTTTAGAGATCTGTAAAGGTCATTAATATTTAGTTTTAATACGAAAACAGAACAAACTAAGATCTAATAATGTTTTTCTTTCTTGATTCGAGTTATGATAGTTTTAGAATGAGATGGAGGATGTGATATGTGATTGAGTCGGAGTTGGTAAATGGGTATGAGATAATTGGATAAAAATGAACCGGTGATATGTGATTGAGTCTGAGGTCGAGCTGTATTATGTTTGGTGTTAATGGTCATGTGGTCGAGTCATTTAACGGTTAAGCATAACCTTTCATCATCTTCTTCTTATTCAAGTCGCTACGACAAGTTGACTCAATAGTCAAGTCGCTAGAGTTACTAAACACAGTCAAGTCGCTAGAGTCAAGACCTTCTTCTTCCTTTCTGTCTATTCGCAACCGTAAGTCGCTACCAATTATTGAGTCAAGTCGCTATTGACTTTCCAAAAAGTCAAACAGCTCCATTATAAGCGCAAGTCGCTACCAACATTTTAACACAAGTCGCTGCATATTTTATTTGACTCAATAGTCAAATAACCTAAGTTGCTACATCAAAACAGTTGAGACAAGTCGCTTTTATCCTAAATTTAAGCACAAGTCGCCTTCAACAAGGAAACTTAGACAACTCGCTAGACCAAAAAAAATGACAAGTCGCTAGCAAGTGAAAATATCCTAAGTATTTAATCCGTTAAACACAATCAGGTCACTGAGCGCATAGTCTCTCAGTGAGCTATCTTCAGGACACTTAGTATGAGGCGAAGAAGGAGCCTCTCCACTCTGCAAGGCAGAACTTAAAGGGTGAAGACTAAGTCAAGAAGAAGATAGTGGATTCAGTGAGCGATGACAATAACTCACTGAATCCCTTCGACTCCTCTCCAACTGTTAAACACTGAAGACAAACGAAGGAAGAGACTGAAGACTTTAAAGACTGAAGAATCAGCTGGATTAGGCGGGAAAGTTTTACCTAGATAAAACTAAGTCCCTCAAGTGTTTATCCAGTCTATACACAGTCTCAATCTATCAAGATCATATCTTCCCATTTATAGTAAGCGGCGATTCTCTGTCAAGGAAAGAAGCTTCGCCGCCTACTATAGAAAGGTGAACAGTAACCGAATATATCAATATTCGTGTTTGCTGTGATCCATGTTTTTGTCTTCTAGGTTAAAGTTAATTATCATACTTGTATAAATAGCATAAGAGAATGAGTGAAAAGTTTAAGCTTGTGAATTGTAAAAACACACACACACACAAGCCAACTTTTCACTCCTCCAAATACAACTTTATCCTTGAGCTAGCTCAGTGGGTTCTAAGAGTTGTGCTCAGACTTAGCTTGAGCTTAGAGAGGAGTCACCCAAACTTTGTCATTTCAATCCCAAGTACTATTCTGCAAGTACTTGGGTAACGTATTCTTTTGATTTATTTCTAATAAGAATATGATGTTGAAAATTACTTTGTGTGTTTTACTTATGTTAATTTCATCATTATTCACGTTAATTGCTTTAAGTACTTAATTATTCCTTTTTAGCGATAGTGAATAGGGAACAACAAGTGGTATCAGAGCGGTGATTATAAAACCTTTTAAGACGCTCTAAAACGTTTTTAAATCGATTCCTATGGTGAAATTGATGTACCCCAACTAGTCGATAAAAGGTTGGAGCTTATTCAGCTGTTGCCCCTAGACTTGAAGTTGGAAAATTCAACAAATGGAAAAAGCGTATGCTTTGCTATTTGATTGGGATGGAACCTTATTATATCAAGTGTATTAATGAGGGTCCATTTGTCCCAAAGACTGCTGAAGGTTTGCCCAAACCTGAAGCTCAGTGGACTCAGGATGAAAGGAGAGTGGTCAACCAGGACCAAAGACTCAAAAGTATCATCATATCATGTCTTCCTGATGATATAATGGAGTCAGTTATAAGCTGTAACACGGCTAAACAAACCTGGGATGACCTGGTCCATAGCCATGAAGGTCCATCTGATACCAAGGAAAACAGGATAATGGACCTGAAACTTGAGTATAATACCTTCGGGCTAAGGACTCAAACTCTCTCTCAAACCTACACCCGTTACAAAACTCTTTTAAATGAACTGGCTAATGATGGTGTTAAGTTATCCAAACATGAGATAAATGTTGGTTTTGTTAATTGTCTCCCGAAGAAATGGTTAAACTTCTCTCAGGGACTTAGAAATGCAAATCACATCCAAACTCTTGAGCTTCCTGAAATTTATGGGAAATTTGTCTATGAGGAAAACCTCATCAACAGACGATACCCGGACTTAAAGAAGTCTCAGGAAGTCAAGAAGTCCCTGACCATCACCTCATCTATATCAACTGCCTTCTTTTCTAACAATGTGGTTCAAGATTTTCAAGAAAATTCTGATGATGAGCCTGATGAGAGATCAAGTGAGGAGTACCTAAATGACCTGAACGTTGAATTTCAGGAAAGGGCACTCCTTGAAAACTCTTGAAGGTTTATTAAAAGAAACAAAGGTTTTTCAACTGCTAAAGCTAACGAGGACACTGAATGCTTTAAGTGTCACAAAAAGGGTCATTTTGCAAATGACTGTTTTTCAAAAACAATTTCTGAACCTTCTTACAGAATCCAGTGGTCAAATCAGTCCTTAGGTTTTAGAAAATTTCAACCTAAAATATATCAGTCTCATCAAAACTTTCGAATAAATCTGACTTAACAAAACAATAGATTTTGAAACCAAGTATAGGAAGATCAAAGCTAAGCTTGCATTACTTGAGGCCAGTCCCTCAGAACCAAAAAGTGTTCAATCTGTGCGGGGTAAAAACAAAGGTCTTGTTGCTAAAACCTTCGACTGGGATGAAGAGCCATCTCATCGATGATGAAATGGTGCATGTCAAGACTGATGGCCCTCTCAAAAGAAGACAAGCTAGCTGTTGGAAAGAATCATGCGAGAAATGGAGAATGGGTCAACATCACAATGAAGAAGGTAAATATTCTACTTTCTATGGATGCTGATTCTGATTGGCAGTCCTATATGAACTATATCAATGTAGATCTTAAGTTTGTAGAGGAGCAAAGACTAAATCTTTTTTCTAAGTACAAGTTAAGTTGTGAATTGAATAAGTGTAGGGATGAGTTACTTGTGTTAAAACAAAACAAGCTTGAGGCTATCACCTTACAGATTCAAAACACTGAATTAGTTAAAAGAAATCAGGCTCTTCAAGATGAACTTAAGAAAGAAAAGGAAATCATTGATAGCTGGACCACCAAGAGTCTTTGATGCTGTGGGTGCCCCCAGTAGCAAAAAGAGAGTCATAGGTGAACATCATCTTACTGACTCTCTCAACAAAGACCAGAGTCCTAAATCATTTGTGTCTGGTGGCATGATTACCAATATGTTGTCTGTTCCCAAGACCAGTGATTGGATTGAAAGACTTAATCCTGATAGTAAGCTTCCTAACTTTGACTCTGGAAGAATTCTAGAGCCTGAAAGTCAAGCTCTAAAGAGCATGCTTGGACTCCCAGATGTGCCCATAGCACGAACACATCTCTGAAGTTTGAAGATGAATCTCAAGCACCACTTTCACCTTTGAAACCTCTTCAGGTGCTGATCCTAGCTCTGAGCTTACTCCATTACATTACAATCCACACTCTCCTAAAGAAAGGTCTAGACTTGGTAGAACCATTTTGAAAAGACCATCAAAACCAACTCAACAAGAATCCACCCCCACTGAAAATTCCACATCCTCAGTCCCCACTGAAGCTGATCAGATTCAGCAACTAACTGAACTTGTGAGAAAGCTAACTGACAAAATAGAATCTATTGAAAAGGTCCCTGAACCAATCAAGGAGACAAAGTCAGCTTCCTCTAGTTCCTCAAAGTCAAAAGCCACCACCAAAAACAAGCAGAAGTGTGATCTATGCCACTATACCAGTCATACCACTGACAATTGTTATATAATTCTTTTTTGCATGATCTGTAAAAAGGATGATCACAGGACTGCTGACCACTTGCAATATGTGAGCTCTCTTACTCAAGAAAACTACTCAAAAGTTGGTCATCAGTATGCTTCTTCATCCAAAGCTCAAAAATTGATAGCAAATCCTTTTCCTCCTTGCCCACACTGTGGCTTTAATGATCATCGCCCTGATGATTGTCTTATGAACACATGCTATGATATTTGCGGTAACACAGCTCATAAGACATCTCATCATGACAATGTCATCCATGCAAGGAGAAGTTCAAAACAATCAAAATCCACCGAGTCATCCTCAGTCTCTAAATGTAAAACCTGTGGTAGCTCATTGCACTCCACCACTGACCATGAATCGATTGCTCAATTCAAAGAGACCATGAGACCCAAGCCCACTAGTAAGTGGGTTACGAAGAGAAACTAATTCAGTTTACTACTTGTGCAGAGGCATGCCAAGGAAACTATATGGCATCTAGACAGTGGATGTTCAAGAAGCATGACTGGTGTGAAGGAATATCTGCACAAGTATGTAAAGGAACCAGGGCCAAAGGTAGTATTTGGTGATAATTCATCATGTCCCACTGAAGGTTATGGTTCAGTAAACTGCAATGGAATAGTTTTCTCTAGGATTGCTTATGTCAATGGTCTCAAATACAATCTCATCGTGTCGAGTCAGCTATGTGATTCTAAGTACATTGTACAATTCAATGACAAACAGGGTACCATTTTCAATGCCAACAAGGAAGTTGTGTTGATTGCTCCTAGGAGAGACGATGTTTATGTCTTAGACATGTCAACTCTCTCTAAATATGAAACCTGTCTATTTGCCAAAGCCACTGAAACTATCAACTGGCTGTGGCACAAGAGACTCTCCCACTTAAACTTCAAAAACATCAACAATTTGGCAAAATAAAACAAGGTCCTTGGCTTACCATCACTGGTTTTTGCTAAAGATAAACCATGCTCAGCCTGTGAAAAGGCAAACATAAAAGAGCATCTTTCAAAACCAAGCAAAACTTCTCTATCAAAAGCTGCCTTCACCTCTTGTATATGGATCTCTTTGGACCAGTCAGTCCTAGATCAATCCAGCATGAGAAGTATACACTTGTCATTGTTGATGAGTATTCAAGATACACTTGGGTATACTTTCTTTCCAAAAGAGTCGTAGTGATACTATAATGTCATTTATCAGGAACATTGAAAACCAGAAAGACATTACAGTGAAACAAATCAGAACTGACAATGGTACTGAATTTAGAAATGCTGAGCTTGAGATTTTACGTGATGAGAAGGAATCTCCCAAAAATTTCATCTCCTTATACCCATGAACAAAATGGGGTAGCTGAAAGGAAAAACAGAACTCTCATTGAGGCTGCAAGAACCATGTTAAATGGCTCAGCTCTTTCAAAGCATTTCTAGACTGAAGCAGTTAAAACAGCCTGTTACACTCAAAACAGGTCAATCATTGTCAAAAGACATAATAAAACCCCATATGAGATATTCAAAGGTAGACTTCCGGACATCAGCTACTTCCATGTGTTTGGATGTCCTGTGTTTATTCATAACCACAAGGATCATCTAGGCAAGTTCGATGCTAAAGCTGATGATGGATACTTTCTAGGTTACTCACTGATCTCCAAAGCCTTCAGGGTATTTAACACAAGGAGACAACAAGTTGAGGAAACCTATCATGTCACCTTTGATGAAAGTATAGAAAGCATCAGATTCACCAACACTTCAATGGAAGAAATAGGAATTGATAACTCATCAAGATATCCTCCTGATGAGTACAATACTGAAACCAATTCCTCATACCAAGCTGATGCTGACATCTCATATTATGTCTTGCCTCACAACCTGTCACAACCAACTATCAGTGAATTCATTGATAATCAGTCAGTCCCTACTGGGATAGGTAACACTGATCCATATGATCAGGATCCTATAACTCAAGAACCTCTACTAGAACAATCTAAATGATCCTGTGGCCCTTGCACGAACTCACACGAACTCCGGTGACATCTTCAAGCCCAGATCCCAGACCACAAAGTAAGTGGACAAGATCTCAGGACATTGAGCTTGTAAACATCATTGGTGAACCCACTAAGGGCATGCTCACTAGAAGCATGGCTGCTAACTTAACTGCAGCTTCAGCCAATGAATGTCTATTTGCTGATTACCTATCAGAGATAGAACCCAAAAGTGTCACTGAGGCTCTAAAATACCCAAGCCGGGTTCAGGCTATGCAAGAAGAACTGCAACAGTTTGATAAAAATAAGGTCAAGACCTTGATCAAATGTCCTCAGGATGTAGTAGTCATAGGAATGAAGTGGGTTTTCAGAAACAAACTGATGAAAACGGCACTGTCATTAAAAACAAAGCCAGACTTGTAGCCAAAGGTTACATTCAACAAGAAGGCATTGACTATGATGAAACATTTGCTCCTGTTGCAAGAATGGAAGCCATCAGGATCTTTCTTGCATATGCAACATACATGAACTTCGGGGTCTACCAAATGGATGTTAAAAGTGCATTCTTAAATGGTGATCTCAAGGAAGATGTATATGTTCAGAACCTCCGGATTTGAGAGTAGTGAATTCCCTGACTATGTCTGCAAACATGACAAAGCTCTTTATGGACTTAAACAAGCTCCTAAGGCATGGTATGAAACTCTCTCAGCCTTCCTGATACAAAACAAGTTTGTCGAGGAAAGATAGACAACACACTGTTTGTCTATAGAACTCAACAAGATGTGATTCTAGTCCAAGTGTATGTTGATGACATCATCTTTGGCTCAACAAACTACAACCTTTGCAAACAGTTTGAAAAACTGATGACTAAAAAGTTTGAAATGAGCATGATGGGGGAACTCACATACTTTCTTGACTACAAATCGAGGCAAACTGACAAAGGAATATCCATCAGTCAAGAGAAATACACCAGAAATCTCTTGAAAAATATGAGATATCTGACTGTGCCTCGCTGAAAACTCCAATGGTCCCACCTAATAACCTTGGACCTGATCTCACTGGCAAATCAGTCAATCAAACTCATTTCAGAGGGATTGTAGGCTCACTGATGTATCTAACTGCTTCTAGACCAGATATCCAATTCTCAGTCTGTCTAATAGCAAGATATCAGTCCCATCCTAAAGAATCCCATCTCACTGCAGCCAAAAGAATACTCAGGTACCTGAAGGGAACCCTAAGCCTTGGACTCTATTATCCAAGATGCTCAGGGTTTGATCTCAAGGGTTACTCTGATTCTGATTATGCTGGCTGCAACATGAACAGAAAAAGTACCTCAGGGTCCTGTTAATTTCTTGGAGGAAAACTAGTTTGTTGGAGTGCTAAAAGCAACAATCGTGGCTATGTCCTCACCAAGTTGAATATGTAGGCTGCAGTAGGATGTCTTTGTGCCAATGTATTATGGATGAAAAGTCAACTCAATGACTATGACATCCATTACAAAATGGTGCCCATCTTCTGTGATAATACCAGTGCTATTGCAATCTCCAACAACCCTTTCCTCCACCAAAGAACTAAACACATTGATATCAGATATCACTTCATCAAGGATCACATAATGAAGGGAGACATTGAACTTCATTTCATCCCTACTGAATATCAATGGCTGATATCTTCTCAAAACCTTTGATGAACCTACCTTCTTGAGGAAAGTTGAATGGGAATGCTTGACATGGAAAGTCAGGTATCTGAAAACCAATCTCAGTAAGTTCTCTGAAATGGTTCATTCTCCCTGTACATCCAAAACAAACCTCTCACTGAATGAGTAAGACTCACTCAGGGTCCCTGACAGGCAACATTGAATGAGTAACTAACTGCTCCAAGTATTAGTTACTTAAATGTCCTAGGTTGGTAATCCCACCAATTTAATATAGGAATACATGTCTTACTGTCAAGAGTATCATCATTTACCTCACCCCACTTGGCATTAAATGCTTTCTCTCACATAAAATATCCTATGGATATTTTATTACTGCTAAAGTGCACTTTTACTGTGCATTGCAACTGTTTTCCTTGAAAGACGGGATTTTACTGCGTGAAGTGGTGGGTGGCATTAAATGTGGAATATCAAACGATTTCAAAAATGGTCTTTACATATTCACGTTTATACAAAAACCACCCCTCTCACTACTCTATAAATACCCTCTTCGAAAACCACAAAACACACACAAATTATTTTCTGCAACTAAACTCTGTCAAAATCCTTTCTCAAATCCAGAAAAATTTGTGTGTTCTCAAAATCTTTAAAACCTCTTTTGGAAAACCCTCCTTGTAAACATTTACAAAAGTTTTTCATCACAAACTTGAGAGATCCAAATACTTTGATTGTTCTAGTCAAAACATTTTTTTCTAAAATCTTCTTTAATAAAAATGGCTAGAACACAATCTCTCCAGTTTGCTTCTCAGTGGGTAGGGGATCTTACAAACGTTGAATTTAAAACAAATAATGTCATAGGAAATTTTGAATACCCTAAAAATGTCCCAACCTATAAAGACATTATAAAATTTTTATTCAACTGCCCACTCAAAACGGCCTTTGTAAAGTGTCCCTTAGTACTGTACCCAAACTACCTCATGGAGTTTTGGGCTACAGCTAAAGCCTCTGACCCGAAACCTTCTACTGATGAGAATAACCTTAGACCACTCAGGGAGTATCTCATCAGGTTCAGTCTTAATGGGGGGCAACAATACACCCTGGATTACAAAATATTTTGCGCTTCAACAGGGTTAGATTATAACAAAGGTACTTATGTCGCCCATCCTGAACCCTCCACAGTGAAGGATGGGTTAAAACAAATTGTTTTAGATCCAACTTTTTTGGACAAGACCCCAGTCACTAAAGCTCATTCCCGTGGCTTGGAGGATCCTCTTCACTTTTGTGATTCAGGTCCTCGGCGGGAACCACTCATCCAATGAACAAGTTAACTCTATTCAGTTGATGATGGCATACTGCTTGATGAATGGGGTCACTTTCGACATAGGGGAGATCATTTACAGTGATCTCGTAATGAATCTACAGAGCAAAACTAGGACGAAGTACGTTTCGTATCCTAGGTTTGTCTCTTGTGCTTTGCAATCGTTACTTGGGTTCAAATTATACTCAGGATGAAAAATTTAGAAATTTACCTGGCATCCTGAGCCCATCAAATTTTCAAAAGGACCCATCCCTTGTCACTCCCATTGAATTGATGGCACACATGATTGCTGTAAACAATCAAAGTGGATCAGTGTCTCCAAACCCTGCTCCTAAAAGAAAAAGGGGAAGTCTCAGACTGGGACTAAGACTAAATCAAAGTCTCAGGGCCCTGAGGCTTCAGGAGCACAGCCTAAGAGGCACAAAAGCCCGAGACTAAACAGACACCCACTGACCAGGAAACAACCACCCCCGTGACAACGAAGGACACTGATACATCACAGTCAGTGCCCTTGGTCACACCTACTACTCCCAAGATCCAGAGGAAACAAACAACCCACGGTAGGGAGCGCCTTCCTCCACTGATGATGACATTAACAAATCCAAGTATTTGTCTGCGAGGGCACACCGATTGATCCCAAAGACTCAGTGGAGGAAACAAACAACCCACTGATAGGGATACAACAATCACTGAATCCGCTAAAGGCACTAGGAAACACCCACGGTGTCTCAGGGTCCTGGGGACAAAGACTAGGAGGGAAAGAAACAACCCGCCGATCACGGAACCCAAAACCAATCCCGACTCGGAGAAGGCACCGGGAAACTCCACCGGTGTTTGAGGGTCAACGGGAGAAAGACTCGAGAGGATATATACCACCCGCTGATATGGAACCCATCACCAACCCCTTGCTCACAATTGCTGATTTCACTGGTATTCTATTCTCGAGGAGGATGACCTTCTTGAAACGAAGATGAAATTTTATCATTGGAGAAATGAATGGACGCCGAGGTTCAATCTGAACAAGAGCCTCGGCCGATCCAAAGGAGCATCTGAATCCCCATTCCAACATGATGATCATGCTTCAATCCTCAAGCTCGATGAATTCAAAGAGATTGACAATGTTCTTCCCCTCACTGAAAGGCAGTTGGCTCAGTGGATCACCAGGGCTTCAAGGAAGCTATACTCGGGGTTACTAAAACATTGTGGGAACAACATACTGCGAGGTTGCCGCAAGTTATGCTGATCTAAAGGCAGAGGTACAGGGCTTCGATGAAAATGTTCATGAGCACAAGGACTTGATGTATGACCAAATTCACCGATTGGATGAAAATATGGCCAACTTCTAAAGGCATCTTCGTGGATGCTGGCACAAAGATCGATGAAATCAAGGAGTTTGTCGAGAAGATCCCAGCTCTTAACTCTCAAGTGCTAAAGGCTACTGAGGCATACTTTCAACAATCCTCACGCCTTACTGAACTCATAGATCTGCCAAGTCTCCAAATGTTCAGGGTCTTTCATCATCAGTCCAGTCTCTTCAAGCTACATTGGACTCTCTGAATACACAAGTGGCGACCATGGCTCAGCATCCTCTTCCCGGCCGGAATCTTGGTCCTCGGATGACCGCCTTGGAGCTCTCGAGCTAACTTAGATGCAAAGGTCACTGGAATTCAGACAGACACTTCAGAGATTAAGGCTATGATGACTGAAATCTATCAGGCCTTCAAGGGTCAAGCTGCTCAGTCCCCTCGGCCAAAGACGCCAACTCTTGCCCTCGAAGCTCCAACAACAGTTGAGGGGAGAATATCTGCTGAAGAAACTCCTCTCACACCGAGGGAGCAAACACCACTGTCTCAAGATAGCTCCAACATCATCTACACCAGTCTCAAAGAATACCAATCTCCTCATTACCACCTCAAACATCAACAACAACAACACCGACGGCGGTCACAACAACAACACCACCCTTAGTTGCATCATCTTCCTCGTGCCGGGACAAAAAGGCATAATGACAACTGCCGAGCCTCGAGAAGATTCCCTATAAAATCGGCAACTGACATCAATACACTGCTCACACCTCAACAACTAAGTAAACATCTTGCTAAAGAAGAAAGAAGATTGAAACTAGCTGAGGAAGAAAAAAAGAACAGAGAAGCACGGCAAAGGTTGTCAAGAAGATCTTGAGAATATGGGGTTAGATGCAAGCAAGCTCCCAAAGGGTCGCAGACAAAAGTTCAAGGATGCTCAGTTGCTCAAATGTCTCGCAATGAGAAGCAAAGATAGAGAAAAAAAGAAAGCTGAAGCTCTCGGAAAAGCGTGATTGAGGAATACAACTGGACAATGAATAGCCGAAGGCTTCTGAAAAATCACCGATGTCAAGATTATTCCCAACACCAAACCATTGGCTATGAATGTTTACATGAGGGATGACAAAGACACTTTGAGGTTCATGATCCCTTAAAATTCAGTGACTTTGGGATCATTGAACTTGATGAACTTGGTCCGATCATTGGAAAGAAGCAAAATAAGGTGGTCAAGGAGTGATGAAGATGCTCAGAAAAGATATGAAAGGAGGGATGCACCCGGCCCAATTCAATCGACTGCCTTGATTGCACCTCAAGGATCTCAACCACAAACCTCCACCGCAAAAGGAAAAGAGTTGAGTTCCGCCTGAAATCAAAGTGCCTGGTTTAGAATGCAAAGAGAGCTCTCGAGGGTGTCAAATTTGTGAACTGTTTGGTGATTGAAGAGCCTGGAAGAGGGCTATTCCACATTGATGTCTATGGAAACCCAGCATTTCAAAGATGGAGTGATATTGATCAGGCTGGTGTAGCTCTCCAACTGTTAAACACTGAAGACAAACGAAGGAAGAGACTGAAGACTTTAAAGACTGAAGAATCAGCTGGATTAGGCGGGAAAGTTTTACCTAGATAAAACTAAGTCCCTCAAGTGTTTATCCAGTCTATACAATAGATCTCAATCTATCAAGATCATATCTTCCCATTTATAGTAAGCTACGATTCTCTCTCGTCAAGGAAAAGCAGCTTCACGCCTACTATAGAAAGGTGAATGACCGAATATATCAATATTCGTGTTTCTGTGTGATCCATGTTTTTGTCTTCTAGGTTAAAGTTAATTATCATACTTGTATAAATAGCATAAGAGAATGAGTGAAAAGTTTAAGCTTGTGAATTGTAAAACACACACACACACACACACAAGCCAACTTTTCACTCCTCCAAATACAACTTTATCCTTGAGCTAGCTCATTGGGTTCTAAGAGTTGTGCTCGGACTTAGCCTGAGCTTAGAGAGGAGTCACCCAAACTTTGTCATTTCAATCCCAAATACTATTCCGCAAGTACTTGGGTAACGTATTCTTTTGATTTATTTCTAATAAGAATATGATGTTGAAAATTACTTTGTGTGTTTTACTTATGTTAATTTCAGTCATTATTCACTGTTAATTGCTTTAAGTACTTAATTATTCCTTTTTAACGATAGTGAATAGGGAACAACATAAAGTCCACAAAAAGTCGACTAAAGCTCGACCATTGGTGTTACTTCTTGAATATGCCGCTTGGTGTTACTTCTTCAAGAATCAATGTAAAATTTTGATATCATATAACACGTTATTCGTGAATCTACAAGTACCGCTAGTTTTGTTTGATGGGTTCGATCTTTTTGAAATATTTTGATGTCCTAAAGCACATCACTGGTGAATCTACAAGTTCTACACATACCACATGCTTTGTTTGATGAGTTTTGAAATAATGTGAGTGTTCATTCTACTCTCGCTCCAATTATAGGGGTTGTTAGTAAGTTTGTATTAGAGTTAGAATTATATTAATATTTGTATTAAATTAAAATTGTTATAAAACCAAGTGTTAGCTATAAATATCAAGTCTAATGTATGCTCTCATTATTCAATCAATTTAATTAGTCAGTATTAGGCCTTACAAATTTTATATTTAGGTACGTCTTATATTAGCACAGAGTTGAGATCCATATAAAACTCAATGAACCAATCATAGCCATTTATTTTCTATCTAAATTAATAAAAAATTATTTCACATTTTTTTAAAACAACATATCTTGCAAACGGTAAATATTCAAGCTACTTACCATCGTGACGAGTAATTAAATTATCTTTCTATAGATATGCATTGTTATATGCTTTCGACGAAGTTTTTTTAAATTTCGCCAGGAAAATCACATGTGATTTTTAAAAATCACATGTGATTCGTAAAAATCAAATCACAAATTGATTTTTACGAATCACATGTGATTTTTTGATGAATTTTTTAAAAAAAAAAAGTTCGTCGAAAGTATATAACAATGCATATCTATAGAAAAATAATTTAATTCTCGTCGAGATGGAATGATTTTTTTGGCGTAACGATTAACGGTTTGTGAAATATTTAATTTTAAAAAAAATGATGAATATATTTTAATTAAAAAAATGAGGGACTTGGATTGATTCATTGATTTTATGACAAATATGAATTATATAATGAACTTTTCTCTATTAGCTAATCTATTTACAATTAAGTTTCGGTAATCGGTTATTTGTTATATTGAAATGGGATGAGTTATTCATACCCTCCCATAGGGAGGGTATGCAATCATTAGATGCATTATCGGGTTGTACGGTGTGCATCGCGGGTTGTACGGTTTGACGAAAAGCTATTGATGTGACAATATAAGGAGGGTATATATAGTGTATCCCTATTGAAATTAGTTTTCAAAAATCTACATATATGTACGGGAGAAAAGTTTTTTATAGGCCTCATTTTCTTCCTAGCCTAATGAACCATTCATAGGCCTTTATTTTTATTTTGGGGTAATTATGAGAATGCATTTTTTGCTCAAGGTGTCATCACTTTTTAGTCAAAAAGTTTGGGTATTTCCAAAATAGACTTTGAGACTTCGATTTTTCCTTCCAATGTAAGAGTGCCAAGTGTCTGACACTTTTGAATCCAATCATTTTCGTACCTATGATTTATAGTCGACTAATATCCAGCGAGATTTTAAGATTCGGCGACTTTTTTTTGATATTTTTGAGAAAAAAGTCAAACTTTAGAAAGTATTATTTTATTCCTTTTGCTCCTTCCCAATGTCGAGTGACTTAAGCGAATTAATTTGAGCGGTTTTTAACAAAATAGTACTTTTGTACTCTTATCCAATTTTTACACCACGGTAAAAATACTTTTTACTTATCGCATATCTTTCCTAACCATTGAATTAGAATAACAAATACATTACACCCCCATTACAAAATTACTCCTACAAGTCAAGAACTATCGTCTTCTCGAAATCACGAAAAAAAATGTTTAGTATTGGGTATGTATTTTTATGTTGATATATATAAATTGTTTGTATATTTGTTTTTCCCCTTATTTATTTGAAATTAATCATGTTTAATAGTAGTTTTGCAACAACAATTTTGTTTATTTAAGTTAGCAAAACGTTTTAGATTGTGTTGGGGTTTGTAATTTATCTCGTGTGTGAGATGTGATTCTTTGTTGTTCTACCTTTTTGCAATAAATGCATTAAGCAATGCAAATATATTTGGTATTTGTTACAAAATTGTACTGTGAGGCTTTGATGATTGAATGCAACTTTGTTACTCCCCTTATATGTAATTAAGTAGAATATGTTTTTTATTTTATTTTCTTTATTTATTTTATTTTTTCATTTGTAGGAATATGAGGCGAAAATCATCATCAGAAGTAAACCAAACTACTTTTCTTTAATAAAATCCAAGTTAGATAAAAAACGAAGGAAGTTGTTTCGGGCAACTTGTTTCGGTAAATGGTTGGACCTTTCTTATTTTGACCACGAAGCACATATGATAGATTATATTTTACAAAAACAATGTTATCCGAATGAAAATCATTATGATATGCCGATTGTATATTATATTGATGACCGTCCCTACATTTCGGTCGATCGAGTTTTAAACGCTTATCACTGGTTTTAATTTTGGAAAAGTAAGTTTTGAAAAATATGGATCTGGACACCTCAATTTTATGTCAAGGGTTTTCCCAAAACTTTCAGGTTCAAAAATTACAAACTTAGATATTCTTGGCCTAATTGAGGATGAAGAGGCATTTAGTATCATATGCGGCGAAGATGCGTGCGTCTTTGTCTATTGTTAGCTTTGGAGGTTATCTTCATGGGCAGATTATTGGTTAAGGAAGTTGATGTTTCTCTCATGCGATTAGTTGAAAACCTAGATGATTGGGATGCCTTCCCATGGGGAGAGCATATTTGGAGGCATTTGTATCATGAAATTTTGGATGTTGCGGATAAACACAAGTGGGATTTCCTTCAAGGTATTAACAAAGACCACAAATTTGTTCCAACCTATACACTGTCAGGATTCGTTTGGGCTTTCAAGGTTAATATTTTATATATCAATATACACTGGATTCATTTTATGTATCAATATTTTATGTTATTATTTTTTATTGAAATTCCAAAATCCGAATAGATTTGGATACTGGAGTCTTTTGAAAGAAGCATTCTATGGTGGAATAAAGTTCCCGATATTATGCTAAGAGGTAAGCGTGGTCAAAGAATACACCCTTCAAAAGATCTGATTATAAGTTTATTTTTGGAAAGGTAAAAGTAATATTTAATATTTTCTTATTAATGCAATCTTTTTTTCTACATTAATGCAATCTTTTATTGAACATTATTATTTGATTTAACAGATTCCAATCTGTTAAAGAACTTACCCGACAATAGTGAGAGGAGATCTGATTGCTATATAAAGTTTACGGCATTTTTCCATGATTACATACCTAGAACTCCACCAGTGAAAACAACACATCTTTACGACGAGTGGTTGAACAAGATGGCGCATAAACGCGTGGCAAGACTGAAAGGAAACATTTACCTATCATGCAGGGTGAGAGCAGTATAATAGAGATCAGCATAACACATGATCGTGTTATTACAGAGTTAAATAAGCGTTTGTTCAAACTTGAGGCAATTATTCAGGTTATTAAAGCATTTGTTCAAATTCATAGACCCATCAATAATCACACGACTACTGATAATAATATACGTCCCTTTTTCAGGTTCTTGCTCGAGAAAGAAATGGGGTAATATATCCTTTTTTTCGTATATATACTTTTACATCATGAGGAACACGCTAGCAAGTGGATTTCAAACCACTAGCGATGGATTCATATACTCTAGCGGTGGATACACAAAATTTACAAAATAGCCCTTCAATTATCCTTTTCGGGAACACGCTGCGATTGGATTCAAAACCACTAGCGGGATTCATATACTCTAGGATTCATATACTCTAGCAGATTCAAAACCACTAGATACACAAAATTTACAAAACAGCCCTTCAATTATCCTTTTTCAGGAACCTGCTAGCAGTGGATTCAAAACCACTAGCAGTGGATTCATATACTCTAGCAGTGGATACACAAAATTTACAAAATGACCCTTCAATTATCCATTATCGGGAACACGCTACGGTGGATTCAAAACCACTAGCGGTGGATTCATATACTCTAGCAGTGGATACGAAATTTACCAAAAGACCCTTCAATTATCCAATATCTTTCGTATATATGCTTTATATAAATACTTATTTTCATTCTTAGGAGAAATTGGAGTTAACTAATGATCTTCGGCATCTTAGTGCACAGTTTTGTGATGAGCTTAATCATGATTTTCTTGACTTGTTTGAGTCAAGTCAGTCAAGCATTGATACTAGTTCATCGGTCTATGCTAGATGAATTTTCTGATGACGATCTTGCAAAGGTAATTTACAAAATCAGTAAACAAGTGTAAAACTATTTCCGTACCATAACATATCATAACGATAGGTTCTTTATAAACGCTGACAGGAATTTATTATCCAAGAAGAATTAAGGTTGCGACTTGAAGAATTAGAAAGTGCCGGTTAAAAGAGCGGCGAGCTTGATGCAACAAGAAAAGAGGTTAAGGATGGAAGAAGACAAGTTGATAATGAGGGAAGAGGAAAAGAGGTTGCAGTATGAAAATGAACGAAAGAAAAGGGAAGAAGCAATCATGAACTCGGATCATATGAAAGCCGGTAGAAGCGGCGTTTTGCGGTTTCAAGAGGAGTGAACAACGTTGGTGAAGCTAATTCAGTATTATTGGACCAAGGCATATCTGAAAAGAAAAGGCGATGCTCTAGGTTACCCGATCCGGATATGAGTGAAAAAATTAAATTTGTCACGCCTTGGGTTGAGGTATGAAAAATACTTCTTGACAACCTTTTAAAATATATCTTGATTATAAGTTTAATCGTTTCATATACTAGGATCTTGTACACTCCACCGATCTTTGTCAACGAGTTCATTTTACAAATGAATTTGACGAATTTCTTGGACAAATTGGACCACTTAACCGCAAGTTTCCTTGGTGTGACGATGTGTGTGTGGATAGAAGGTTTTGGGAAAGTTTTGTTTGCTTAGACCCGCCTAAGAAAGGTTGGCTAAGGGATGAGGCAAGTACTCATACAAGTGTACCTACATAATTGATTTCTTATAATGTTTATCATACTCATTCATGTTTCGAAATTTACTGACACATAGAGTTGTGGGTTAATTACCTTTGGCATGTTAGGCCCGTCTGGTGACTGAATGGTTAGTAGCTATTTTCTTTAGCTTCATTTACAAAATTCTTTTGCCGTTGTGGTATGCTAATGGTGAAAGATACTCTATTCCATGGTCGGCGTTAAGCATGTAATAACGATATATATATATATATATATATATATATATATATATATATATTTAACTATGCTGATTAGCTTTTGCCATATATTAATATTATGTTTGTGACCCAAACGTTGTAGGTTTTCATGCCTATTAATGAAACGGAAGCTCATTGGTGTCTTGCGCGTTTGGAGATAGACACTGGCATTGTTACCTTTTATGATAGCGGTCAAAATTTAGAAGAGGAATGGCGAGAGTTTTATATCAAACTGAGGGAGTGTTTACAGGTTTGGCTATTTATTCATATGTCATAAGAATTAATACATAAATAGATTTTTTAAAACGGTGCTACTTTTGTCCATAGCTACAATTACACGAGGTCCTAGCACAAGCGCAAGTATTTGAGAAGAAATGCATTGATCACGCAAGTTATATCATTACATTTACTATCATTGAACAAGTACCGAAGCCGGGTACCGGGATATTTGGTGATTGTGGTATTTGGGTATGTATTTTTTATACCGCTTGGCTTTTGGTCTATCATTGGATGTGAAGGATCGTATTCAGGCTGCACTTTCATACCGTGAACAAATGGCTAGGTTTTTTTTAAACACCGTGTTTGTGTTTAGTTATGTTCTAGTTTTGTTTATGTATTACTTGAAACAAATTGATAACCATATGCTCCCTTGAATGGTTTTAATTTTTGTATTCAACATGTTGTATTATATTGTTGTGTTCAAACTAATGTAATAGTATAATTAGAGACGCTACAAATTTGTTTACTAGTAATATTTTTCTATAAAAATAAGCAAAAAAATATTAACCACACACCAAATTATGCAAACCCATGCATGCTACTTTACAAGTATTGTCCATTCGGTATGCATTATCCAACATGTAAACTAGGCGACTTTTTTTAGGGTGAGTTTGACTTTATCATAGATATATCATTTGAGTATGGCTGTACTGTACTTTTTAGACACTTGTTCACTTTGTTCACTTTTTGTACCTTTTGTATATTTTGTACCTATTATTAACCAAAACTACCCCATATTTTATCTTACATATATTTTGTGTTTTTCAGACTTCTACTAACTATGGCATCACAAAACCAGAATCAAAGGCTGCTATGAATTATGGTATCAAGAATGGCTGTAAGTTTGTCCATTTACTTTTCTCTCTGTAAAATTTTATCTTAAATATATTTTGTTTTCTTGAATTTTTTACATTGTTACACGAGAATGTCCAAAGCAGTCAAGATCTTGGGTTTGATGTTTATCATGGCAGTCAGTTTTTTTTATCCCTTAAGTTATTTAGGTGGAGATGTTTTACATTTGAGGTTACCTAGGTTGAGTAGGTTATCGTATTCTCAAATATGTGACATCTTTGTTGAAAGAAATTAAGGAGGATATTTGGGCTTGGTATTTTTGTCTTCCAAGTAGTAGTCAGGAGGAAGGGTTGACCCTTGTAGAAGATGATAATGATGTCAAGAAACTGTATGACATGGCTGAGCTCCATGGTCTAGTTGAGATATATGTTTGTCATCGACCACAGGTTCATTTAGTTAGCTACTATCACAAGAACCTCTCTGTTGATTCCTCGAACGATGGACCTGACATTTAAAATTATAAGTCACGAAAAGAAAAAAAAAAGATGTCGATTTTATGTCTGTCATTTGAAGAACTAATAGCATGGGAAGAAGAGGAAAAAAATTCACCAGCCTACCTTAGGACACCTTATATCAAGCCTTTTGTTGAAGCTAGTTTATTGAGAGGAAAGTCAGATTTGGTGGTATTAATGACCTTGAATACATTCCTCCTTGTTTAAGGACTACAGTCCGACCATATGTGTCGAATGACTTTGAAGATTCTTGGACACAGAATTCCACTGTTACCGATTGTTTGTCAAACGAACGTGTGTTCGAGATTAGTCCGTTAAGAGGTAAGAAGCTTTAACGACTTGGAGGTCTGCGATAATCATGACCTTCAAGATCCACATTCTACTAGTTTACTCCCATCTATTCAAAACAGCCCTTTAAAGTGTAAGAGGCTTTTTAATGATATTGATGGCCTTCCTACAGTTGGAAGCTCTACTGTACTTCAATATGTGTCCAAGAAAAGTCGTTTTGAAGCGGTACCTTGAAATCTAGGAGATTATTTGATGAATCAAGCAGTTGGTAGTAATCAATCGATGATATGAAGGGTGATGAGGCAATCCGGTTTCATGGTTAATGATCAAGTGATAGTTGAAGATTCCACTACCGACGGTTCCATGTCATACCCAGCCTCTTTTGATCCAAGTAATTCGAAGGTATGATGAAGGCTACCATGTGGTAGTTATTTGATCTTCCGAGGTGGTATGTACCTGTTAAACAATTTGCATTTTTGTCCCTTTCCATGCATGATGACTAGTTAGTGTATGTTACAAACTACACTAACTAGTCATCATGATGCAATTTATCGGTTTAGTATGTGGTGAAGGCTTGTTAGTGTATGTTACAAACCAGTATGTGATGATGGTTCTACTACCATGTGTATGTTACGTTGCAATTATTTTGATTAAATATGCTAATGTCTATCAGCACAACTATCTCGATAACAAAACTACAACAATCATCTCAATAAATTATTTCATAGATAAGATTTTCAACACAACCATTACATTGTTAAATTTTAGACTCATAACATTTATTATTGAACCATTACATCCATTCAAACAGATCTTGCTAGAACCACATCCTTCTTAGTTGCTTTCCTTTCCTTTAGTTTTTCAAAGAACTTTTTACGGTGTAATGCCATCTTGGTTCTCCTTACCTTAACATCACCATCTAGCTTTTCTTCTCGAGATAAGTCTAAAGCCATTGTGGATTGTTGTATGTGTGCTATCAAATTGTCATCGACATCCTCTTTCCTGTTTGGCACTTGTTCATAATTACCTTTTCGAGATAAGTTCAAAGCCATTGTGGATTGTTGTATGTGCACTATAGAATTGACTGTATTTATGCTTATTTTGTTGAGTTGTGTTTAGGCGGGAGAATAGATAAGCGATTTTTTAAGCGTTATAGTCGGCGACTTTTTAAAGCGATTTATGAAACACTAAAACCTTATCTTTTAGCTATTTTTGGCCACATCAATTTCTACCCGCCGAGAACCCTTGCTTTTTAGTGCAAATTTCCTTTCGTTCAATTATTAAAATCGAATTTCTCAAAAGGTTTGTGATCCTTTATTGTCATGGTCCCCCATATCAATATTGACTATATTTTATGTTTGAACATTCATTATCAAAATTTTAGAATTAACTTAACTTTACATGCTTGTAAATTTGTTTATAAGGTAATCATGGCCATCGAGTTTGTGGTGCGACCAAACATAAATTTTACCACAGGTTTCTTGAGCTTCCACGATTTCTTGAGTGCTTTTAATGGGAATCGTCATTTATATTTAAGCGGAATACAAAGACAACAGAAGAAAGTAAGGATTGTTGCTCGGTTAGGAGGTCCCATTAGGATTGTAGGTAACAAATGGGTAGAATTTGTTCATGAAAACATGTATACGGATGTTTACATGTTACACTTTGTTCAAGAAGGTGATGACTCTTTTACGTTCTTGGCTATGATTCTAATGGGTTGGAAGTTGAGGAATATCTTTGGTGTAGAAAGTCGTCATATAAGGTTTGAGTTATCGTTGCCATACCCTCAATTTCCACAGGTTATTTATAAGAATTAATTTTTTGTTTACGTTTATTTAAAAATAAGTGTATTTTGTTCTTGTATATGTTATAATTGTCAATCGGCAGATGGTGTTTGAGACATTGCGGTAATTTTCTAGATGGTATTGGGTTGCAGGTCTGTTGTTGTTGTTGTTGTTGAAGGAATGGAGTTTAATGTGGATGTTACTTGGGGCTATGAACGAGGTCATGATCCTCGTGCTTTGTATGTTATGGATGATGAGATGTGGTCATTTGCTCTTCAATATTCCGACATTGAATTTGGCGATGTTATTGTTTTTACTAAATTGGAGAACAATAGGTTGAATATAACCGTGTTTGGTTTCGATGGTAGGCCAAAGATCTGGCGGATTTCTTGGTGTGCGCAATTGTTTTTCCACAAAATGATCTTGATAATGAAGATGGAGGTAGGCTTGAAATCTCATAATCATATTCAGCAATATCATAACATTTATCTTTAAGATTTATTTTGATATTTTTGAAACAGGTGATGAGCGAATGCAACACATTTGCCAATGGATTGGTCACCTTGATCATTTTGGTGGCGACGATGTCTTTTCTGAAGGTCTCTTGAAATTCTTCCGTTCTGTAAACTTGTAAGTTTGTGTTTTGTGTGTACTTTTTTGTCTATGCAGTTATATAATTTTATATAATTTTACTTGTATTTGCACCGGGACATTCAGACCATTTTGTTCAAAATCATCCTATGCATTTTTATCAAAATGCACTTTTTAGGAATGATGAAGTCGAATACATGATGCAAATTTAGATTGAGTATCATAGAGACAATCCATACCGGGTGAATCATGTGAATGCATTAGGTGATTGGGCCTACTTTTTTGAAGATTGTGAGTTTGAGCATGGAAAGATGATTAGGTTTAAGTTCATGTATGTAGATTCTTATGATGGTTTGGTGTATCCTATTTTCCATATTTGTTAGGAAATCGGATAAGGTTTAATTTCATGTATGTAGATTGTTATGACATTTTAACTATTATTCCTTTATTTATTTTTTTGGGAAATCGGATAAGGTTTAATTTCAGTGGTGGGTGTGTATATACTTGTATTCGATTGAATTGTTTAGACATTACAAATTTTAACAGGTTTATGGTAAGGACTTTTCAACATGGCCATTTTATGCGCGATATACGGTTAGGCGGTCAACCATTTTATACGTGAGGAGTTTCACAACACAACCATTATGTTGTAATCCTTCATATTAGTGCATAATATCACTATTTTTTGCCTAGTTTTGGTTGATGTAATCTTGGTCAACAGATTGGAGTGTGGTTGGTGTATCCACTGCTAGGTCATTTCAAACCCTTTGCTAGAGTTGTTGAAACTACTGCCAGAAGAATGAATCCAATGCTTGAATTAAACCACTGCTAATAGTGTTGTTTAACCCTTGTTAGTATATTGTAAGGCTGGTCCCACTGCTAGGACATTTCAAACCACTTCTAGAGTTGACAATTGTAATGTACTATCACATATCCCAAAATATTATGAGCGACTTTTTAAAAGCTCCCTTTTCAAATTAGCGATTTATGATACACTAATACTTTGTCTATTTTTTGTTCCCACATTCACTTCCTACCGACCAGAACCCTAGCTTCTTAATAATCTAATTCAACTGTCGTTTTCGTTCAATTATTAAAATTGAATTGTGCGAAAGGTTCGTGATACTTTATTGTCATGGTCCCCCATATCAATTTTGTCTCTATTTAATGTTTCAATATTCGTACCTAATTAGGGTTTACATTTAAAATTATTTATATTTTTTAAAGTATTGTTATTTTACGTGTTCTGTAACGGGATGGCACCTAGTTGGACTTCAGATCCTCGTTACCTGTTTGACGTTCATGTTTTGAGGGAGTTTTATTTCCAACCGTTGAGGTATGAAAATGGGGGTGTTTTTACTTGGAGTGTGTCCAAGTATAGGAAGGTTGACTATAGTAGTATGTGCGGTTTACGAAGAACATCTTGAGCTAAATTTCCATTCGTTGTTTTTACGTTTTACCACAATGTCAATTAGAGGTAGGATTGAAACTAATAGAGTGTGATAGGGATGTGGCTGCCATGTATGAGCTTCTTTCGATATGGGAAGTTAATTATGTATATGGCACATAATCCCCAAAACTTATTTGATTTTTATTATCAAAATCTTAACTTTTATGATTATGAAGATGATTATACAACCAAATTGATTATACATGGAAGAAGATTAAAAGATGCAAGCAATAAGACATATGATGAGCTTATTGCTTGGGCGAAAAAGAAGCAACCTTATTGATATTGATGTCGATATGTCTGTTAGCCATAGGGATGTAGTTGCTAAGCCTAAGGTTAAGCGTAAGTTGGTTTTCATTGAAGAGCAAGATAAAGCCTTTCAGGCATCGATAAAAAATTAAGGTGGTGCAAAAAAGCTATTTACGGCGTTAGATGCTACTTTGTGACACATAAATCTAATAAAGCGGGATATATGTGTCACAAAGTAGCATTTAGCAGGCTGAATATATCGCCGTTTTTGTGTTTTATTTTTATAGCAGAACTGATATTTTACACAGTGCGTCAAATTTACCCCTTAATTCATATCACACTTACCACGGGACACGTATCCATATTGATTATATTTGTTTTTTATGATGTAGTTTATGTTTTCAACACTACGTTACAAGCCAGCATATCAAGGGAGCGGTTATAACACGGTATGTTCCCACAAAAGTACTTAGACAAACAAAAATAAGTAAGTGCATATATTAAAATATCCAACAAAACTAACCTTAATAGGTTTATAGAACATCCATAAGCATAAACATAAACTTCATACATTCCTAACCATATATTAAACTCAAAACACATACTTGAGGAAATGTTGAACCTTTGTTATTCTTTAATTTGACAGGTTTCCATGCCTCACAGTAATCGTGACATTAGGAGACGGGTTTAAACGTATTGCAAACGTGCATGGACTCAGAATAGTTGTATAGCTAAATTGTATATTCGACAATTGTATTTAGGTGGCACTAAATTTATATGTCTTTATTTAGTTCCCTTTATTTTAAATTGTTAAGCGAATATTTTACCTAGTTTTTTAAACAACTTTTTTTAAGCGATATTTTTTAAGCAATAAACTTAGTCGTAATTCAAAACATTTTGAGCATGTATATCACCCAAGTATGGTGAAGAAAGTATGATCTAGATATACAATAAGACATGTTTGGTACCCAAAAATATATATACAATAAGACATGTGTTTAATAGTACTATCACGTAATCCAATATATTCCGGCGACATTTTTAAAGCGCTTTTGATTAGCGATTTCTGCCACTATCACACCGAACCCTGACAAGAACTTTAGTAACAAGTCAAATGCAAATCTTTTCTGATTTGAGGTGAAACAACAATAAGAAAAGTGTAAAAAAGTATTATCACACAAACCAATGTATCATGTCAAGTACTTTCACATAAACCGATGTATTCAAGCGACCTTTTAAATGCGCTATTTTCATCTTACCAACTTAAACCAACTAGACAAACATATTTTGTTTTACTAACAAAAAATTGGATACAAGGATTTATGTGGTTGCTATTTTATTTTATGTTTTTATTTTAATTATGTCGATTATGCGATATAATTTTTCTTTTTTAATTCAACGTCAATGTAGGCTGTTTTGTAAAACACAAAGACAAATAAGATTAAGATTGACAACGACATAAACAAAAGTAGTTACACTTAACTAGTACACACATAACCCACCATAACTAACGTAAATCAAAGATTTACATAACCTAAACAAAACATAAACCTAACATGAAGGCTTCACAAAGTCAAAGGACCATTGACTCGAGATGTTCAATGAAGGATAACAAAGAAGAAGCGAAACGCCTTTCTAAGATGGAGGTGCGCTTCCACAATCTCAGCCCTATCTTCAATTTGCATCCTTCTCATGTGAGCAGGCGCGAGGCGAGTTAGTTGGACCCACAACCAACGACTCTCCAATAAGCACATCGTTGTACCGCGGCGGTTAGCTCGTCAATCTTCTCTTGCAGATCTAATTCATCCCGAACAGTATCCCTAACTTCTCCCCAATATTCCACAATCATCATAGACTTGACAGGTCGAGAGTTTGTATGCGGGATAGTTGATCCAAGAGGGGAGCGAGGGGTTGGACATTGTTGTTGTTGGTTGAGATCGATTATTTTTTAGAGAGGATTAAAAATAGAGTGTGGAAATATAGAGTGATAACCACAAAATGTGTTGGTAGTTGTGATAGGAGTTGTTAGAGCGGATTAAATAGAGTGGAATTATAGAGTGATAAGCAGAAAATGTGTATTGTCATTTAGTAGTTTTAAAATAGAAGTGTAAAATGTATATTGTTTAGAAGAAAAAATGTATCTTGTTTAGAAGTTATCATCATATATGTTTTATTGTTAAATGATATTTGTATTTTCTATTTTCAATAAGAAGAACAAATTTTTTTCCGTTTTTGTTTTGTGACAACAACACAAATTAAGCTAAACATAATTTCATATATAAGCGTCAATCGATAACATATAATGTGTTTCCAAAATCACCAATGGTCCGAAACTATACCTAAGCTACGTATAAGCAAATGTTCAAAAACTATACCTATAATCCATTTAGCGGTAATCCTAACCATGTTATTCTCTACAAACATATCGTAACACATAAAGGCGCGAACTTCGTGTTAACGGCGGTTTTGATTGACTTCGATATCTTACGCTTCGAGTTTGACCAAAGCTTAATCTGCGTATTTTAAATAGCTTAGGGTTTTAGGTAATGAGAACTATCCAAGCATCGGGTATAAAAAGACCCTTTAAACCATTAAGCTCGAGTTGGTCATTTTAACAATTAGGGTAGGAGGGTAGGATGGTGGATTTTTGGGACATAAACCAAGTTCTTGGCGGGGTGTTGGGGTCCAACCCCTTTCATGTGTAATAGCACTTTAACTAGGATAATGAGATCATGTTGTGTTCATATGCTTGTGATACAAAAGATTTGATCGTGTTTGCATACGACTATTTGAACAGTGTGTATATGGTTGAAGGTTCTGAAAAAAGGAATGATGTTAGTGTGTCTACTTATATTATACCATTGCCCGACACCATTTCCTTATCCTTTTTACAATGATCACCCCAAAACTCACCAACAATTCTCTACTATATTATGAACCAACAAAATTGAAGTTTGCGTCGATGACACGTGGCTTCTTTGATGGTTCCGGCGACGAGGTACCGCGGTTTCTTGGTCGATAGATACGGGAAAGTGTACAACACGTTTCTTGTTACGGTTTGTAATGGTTACCTGATGATGAGAGTTGAATCTTGAAGGGTAGAAAGGTGGTGCAAAGTGGTTTAGCCATGCGTAGAGTTCATAAGCATGCGTGTGTGTTTTAGTGTTTGTTTTTGTTGAGAAACTCCATGTTTTTGTGTAACAAAGACATGTCGAGATTATCTGAAATAGATGACAGGGTTTTGTAATGATAGTGATGGCGAGTGAAGTGGAGTTAATGAGGCACCCTAAAAAACGCTCATATCGCTCGCCACCATTATATATATATCATTACCAACCATTTCATCTATCTTGTTATCATCTATGATCTCTCTCTGTCACACGAAACATGGACTTTCTCACAAAAAAACACCACTAAAACACACACTCGGTTAAACAATCTCAAAGCAAGCTAAACCCTTTTGCACCACCTTTCAACACTTCATGATTCAACCCTCATCATCAGGTTACTTCTACAGTAACAAAATGGCTTTACACTTTCGGTATCTACGGACCAAGAAACCGTGTACCTCCTCGTCGTAAACCATCGAGAAGCCGCGTGTCATGGCCTTTTGACATCAATTTTGTTGTTTGATAATATAGGAGAGAATTGTTGGTGAGTTTTTGGGAAGATCATTGTAAAAGGAGAATGAAATGGTGTTGGGCAATGGTATAATAGCACTTTAAGTATACACACTAACAACATTCTTTTGTTTTCGGGAACCCTCAACCATATACACACTGTTCAAATAGTCGTCCATAAACACGATCAAATCTTTTGTATCACAAGCATATGAACACAACATGATCTCATTATCCTAGTTAAAGTGCTATTACACATGAAAGGGTTTGGACCCCAACACCCTGCCAAGAACTTGGTTTATGTCCCAAAAATCCACCATCCTACCCTCCTACTCTAATTGTTAAAATGACCAACTCGAGCTTAATTGTTTAAAGGGTCTTTTTGATACTCGATGCTTGGATAGTTCTCATTACCTAAAACCCTAAGCTATTTAAAATACGCAACGACATATCTTACCTTTTGGCCTCATTGCGTTGTGGCTTGGCCTCAGTTGGAACCGTGACACCTAATCAATTTCAAACAAGTATAAAAGCAAATCATATATTCCTACAACTAATCAATTGCATATAATATACTATATAACAATACCTAATAAACTAGAGATACCCAGTTAAGATTACAACTATATAACAAAAACCCATGAAGCTTTTTACGGTTACTCAAGAGCATTTATAAAAGTAGTAAGCGATATCTTGCGGTGATGTAGTGGTGGTGGGCTATGATGTAGTGGTGGTGCAGTGATGAAGATGAAGATGAAGAAGTTGAGGAAAGCGGTTGAGGTTAATAATTAGGGTATGTGTGATATGGGTAGTATGTGAGTTATAGGTTCTTAAATAGAAGTTAATATGGAATCATAAAATTAAGGGGTGGGGAAGGTATAAGTTGTTGAGGAGTAAATTAAGTGGTTGACTTTGGTATTCATTAAGTGGTTGGTTATTTCACACCTTGCACTCTAACATTAATATATCATAAACTAGATAGATCGTGATAATATATACGGAAATTAGTTGGCCTTTTATTATAACGGTGGGTGCGATGTACTAATACCTATTTTAGGAAAACCTTATATTGGTGATCACGATTCAGAGTGTCATACATATGAATGCCAATTTTAGGATATATGTTTAAGTAACAACGGATGAATTACAAAACGGGACACGTATATTACAAATTATTTTAAAAAATCGTAAGTCGAAGTATAAGGGCGATTTGTTGTAAATGTACTCACACGTGATTTTCATTCTTTCTTGGAGTTGACCTGATAATGTATACTTGGGGGCTGTTTTGTAAATTTGATGTATCCTTTGCTAGCGTCTATGAAACCCACAGTGGTTGTCAATGCGCGCCAGTGGTTTTCCTGTTAATGTATCACTTGAGGGGTTGTTTTGTAAATTTGATGTATCCACTGCTAGCGTCTATCAAAGCACTACTAGTGGTTTTCAATCCACTGCTTGTGGTTGTCAATGCACTTTATAGCGGTTTTCCGATAATATATACTTGGGGGCTGTTTTGTAAATTTGATGTATCCTTTGCTACTTGTATCAAACCATGCTAGTGGTTTGAAATCCACTGCTAGCAAGTTCATGGTAATGCATACTTCAAGGGGCTATTTTGTAAAATTTGGTGCAAACTTATTTTTTCCCCAAATCCTTGCCGGTTGAAGTAATTGATCTTCAAATCACTTCCATTTGGCGCTCACATAAACCTAACCACTCCAAACGGTAATTTCAAAATCCCACATCATATTTCATAACGACAATGCCGTGCGTATTCCAACACCCATGACCTAGTTGCTTACTTAATAAAAAATAATCAATCAGATGGTTTTCATGACATGATTGATTTTATCAACCACATAAAATTAGGTTTGCATTAAGCTGTAGCACCCACAATTCTTAAAGACTATATACATGATTTTTGGGGTATCTTTGAGATCACGAGGCGAGATGGATCGAGGTGTTTAGGGCTGTGGTGGATGATAATGAAATTTTGGTGGATGAGGAAGTCATTAGAGGTACTTTGATGTTCGATGATGCTAATGGACTAGTTAATCTTTCTGATAATGATATATTTATAGGTTTAGAAAGATTAGGTTATACAAGAAGGGGGAAGGGTAAAATTTTTGAAATGTATGTTTTCTCCCGAATGGAAGTTTTAATTCACACCTTCTGATGTGTGCGAGTAATAAGACCACTGGGTTTAATGAATTTCCCTCGAATTGCAAGCTGCTTTAATTTGTCTATCGAAGGGAGAATTCAATTGGTCTAGCCTGATTTTTGAAGGGTTTGTGTAGAATATTAGGAAGAAAGGTAAATATTACTTGTATCCTAGGTTTGTTCAACTTATTGTGGATAGCCAAATAGCAGAACCTGTTGAACATAATACAAAGTATGAGGTGCATTATATGCATCCTAAGGTTTTTGCTCATATGAGGAACCAAAAGCCTAATTTAACAATCCCAATTGTTCCATTGTTCCCTCATATGATTAATTTACTTGTCATTCGTGAGTTTGATGATGTAAATGAACCCCAATTGGTGAACACGAACCCACGACACCGTAGTTGCACCCACTGTTAGTACGAGTGTAACCACGACACCAACCACGATGCTCTGATAACTTCACCACTCGCACCAGTTCACACGGTCGAACGAGGAGGACCTTGGAACATCAACATGAATGGGCGGATAATGATGAACATCAACATGATGCCTCCAATGAACCACCTCTCGGACGGTTAACACAGTCGAGTTGGGGATGAAAATTGTGAATGATTAAATGAATTGACGGTTAAATGTACAAAAATGGAGAATCGATGATTGAAGCCGAGGATGTTTGTGATGGAGAAAGTTAGGAGACATGGGCGTAGTGTTGTTAGAAGAGTTAGGAAACATACTAAGAAGGTGAGCTCCTCTCAAGATGTGGTTTTGGAGGACCAAAAAAAACAGGGGACGACTAAAGGATTTGATTTAGGGGAGGCTGTTGTTGTGCACATGGATGAGGATGTGGATAGTGTAGATCATGGAGGGCAGTATGTGGTGTCTGATAAAGATGGGAATGAAGCTGTACTCGAGATCTTGAAGACTGTATTAGATGATATAGAGAAGGATGTGGTGCAGGAAACATCCACTGATAGTCTTTCAGAACCCACCACTACAACTTCAACTGAGGTAACCCCACCAAGCGATGTACAAGTTAAAGAGAAGGAGGTGGTGCGGGGACACATCCACGCTAGTGTTTCTGTAACCAGCGATAGTTACTCGAACCTTGCACCAACCGATGTACAAGTTAAAGAGAGGTGGTGCGGAGACATCCATGGCTAGCGTTTCGTAACCACGGCTATTTTTCGAGCAGAAGCGGCTATTTTGAAGAATGTAGTAGGCGATATAGTAGTCTCACACTTGCTATTACTACCACATATACAATTGTCACAACTACATCTGTTTCACCACCTAAATCAAAAGAAGTTGAGAAGGAGGCTTGATTACACTGATAAATTTAAGCAAAAGTTCATCAAACCCTACCCCTACCATTGCACATGCTCCTATATTTCTTAAACCAACTGGACCTAAACCCTTGACTAAAAGTTTGACTATTGGTGAGCCTTTGAAGAAGAAGGTGGCTCTACGGATATTGGAAGGGAAAAGGTATTCTTGAACGATATAAAGTTTAAGAATAAAGAAGAGCGGTGCTTATGATCATGACCTAGTT
Organism: Chrysanthemum makinoi; assembly: GCA_910596185.1. Lineage (NCBI taxonomy): Eukaryota > Viridiplantae > Streptophyta > Magnoliopsida > Asterales > Asteraceae > Chrysanthemum > Chrysanthemum makinoi. Next base: position 122,639,069 of record OU343223.1, on the reverse strand, counting down.
GTTTGGATGGAAGTTGAAAAGCGAGAAATAGAAAGGAAAAAGCTAGAAGAGGAGGAAGCTACTCAGAGATGGTTAGATGATTGGGAGGATTCACAATCCTATCTTGAAGCTTCTAATAATATTAATAATGAGTACACTCGTCAAGTGTGGGAACTGTTCTCTAATAATCAAAAGCAAGAATCTTGTGTGAATGGGCAACAAGGTTCAAAAAAGAGAAAAAGCAAGTCAAAAGAAAGAAACCTCCTACAAAGAGCGAGATGAGAAATACATACATGAAGATTATCAAGAATTGGGCATACATGTTGTGAAGATCTAAGATCATGTTCATTTGAGAGGATGAAGGAGCTTTGTCTGATGTGTATGAGGGTTAATGATGATCACAATCCTATGAATTACGAGAAAGAAGAGAATGGTTAAAGAAGCAATCGGTTATAAAAGACAAAAGGTGGATGAAGATTTGAAAAAAGAAAGAACTAACTTGATATTTTAAGGAGACTAATAGTCCTAATCCTGAACCTATTAATCCTATTCCTTTAAGCGAGTTCATCCTATTATGGATTGGCAGATTGTTATAGAAAGATGTAGAGAAGTAGTTGAGATTACAAGAGGTGATGGATCCAAATCCACTTATTTAACATTTGGGATCTTACTGGATTGTTTGACTAAGAGTGATTTGGACCAGTTGTGGAAAGTAATGAAGTTAAGATATGGGAAGTTAGGTCCAAATGGAGAGTTAGCTAAGTTTGTATGGGCTGCTATAAAGAACATGTTTGAACCGATCTTGATCTTTGAATATTGGTATGATTGTGAGGTGGTTGAATGGCTATTGTACTCATCTTGCAAGGTTCATGGTGTATAAAAAAGGATAGGTTTTTCATGTTTGTTGATAGGGATTATCCTTTATCAAAGAATGTGGCAAGACAAATCTTTGGAAGCTAAACTTCAGTTCAAGAGGAACAAAGGAGACACATCCTATAATTGATCCCTTGTTTCAAAAGATAGAAGATTGCGGACATACAAGGAACCTCTTGCCGAGGTAATTAAACCAATCCTAGAAGATTGAATCACTTCTGATGTTAGAATGCGACTAGTAGTAAAGTGTAACGGATTAGGCGCAAAAATTTGGAAATCAACAAATTGATGCAAAAAGGTCGGGCGATACTTTAACAATGTGAAGTTAATGTCTTCGATTGTTCAAATTTTGTTATTTTCGCAACCTCATTTTAAATTAAAATCCCATATATACCATCAAAGAAAAACAAACTAAGATTACATTAGCTTTAGAGCTTTCTTGACCATATTCCAAATTAACAAACACAGAAAAAACACACAAACCAACAAAGAAAAATAAACTAAGATTATATTAGTGGTTAGTGTTAGAAAAGCAAACAAAAGTATACATTAAAAACCTACAAAATAACATAAAAACATGCAAAGTGTACACAAACCTACAAACTTTGTTTTCCATGGTACATAACTCATACTATTGTGTTCCTTTTATAGACAAGGAACCCTAAACAAACCCTAAACCGTTTCCCAAAGCGTTATAAACATAAAACTAAATAAGATATTCACAATCACTTCCTAATAAAGCTCATGTATATCCAAACTAAATATACTAAACACGAATAACAACTTCCGAAACCAAGCGATCACTATATATCTTGATATGTCTTTGGTAGAATCCACACTACTTCGAGAATCCATTAGCATTAACTGACATAATCCATACTTCACGTAATTCCCAACAGGATGTTCACCTAAACTAGAATTTGAGTAGGTTAAGTTCCAGTTTCTTGATAGATCTTTAACTATGCAGCACCAGAGGATTGTATACGAACATCGGCGACAAAGAATCAAAATAAGAACATCTCTTTGATGAATAAACTCGAAAACTCCATATCTTTGCAGCAACAAATGACAACATGTACATCAAAACAAATTAGTTTCATACTATTCTCATCACATCCGGTGTGTTAACTCACGTGAGAGGTGAATCATTGAAAATAATGGATTTGATGTCTCTTTACCAATAGCCATCACTCTTGGGTAGCCAAATGTTTAAGTTCAAAAACTATGGTACCTGATAACCATCGATTTATTAGCAAATCAACAATCATGAGCGGTTTGAAATGTCTTTACCGTAGCGTTTGCTGGACTAGTCAATTCTTATAATTGGTGAATTGATAACCAAATATGGTAGTCCAATGCCTTTACCACAAGCCATATACAAGTGGGCTAGTCAATTCTTGGATTCCAAAAAGGAATAAACCATGGTGAATTGAGAACCATACAACCCTCAGAAATTAAGCATGGGTGGTTGCAGTCCCTATGATTTAGAGCAAACCATTACAGTATCAACGATTTGATGTGTCTTAACCAAAGCTGTACCCCTTGGACTAGCTAACTCTTTGACATACACAAGGTATATCTGGTGAGTCAATAACCATCAAGAATATACAACAAACCTGCAATAAAAGTTAGACAAACTCAAATATATACATGAATTTTTTTTTTAACTAACTAAATAAAGAAAACAAATATTACAAAAGATACAAAATACCACAATCAAGATGAACCTTTATGTTGCAAAAGCTGAGTTTTAATCAATCCAACACATTGTCTTTGCATGAGGTCATCATTGCCAACGGATTAGGAGGTACTTCCAACTTCGTCCGACATTCTTTCCATTAATGTAACGAGACAAGGATAAGTCTTATCCGAGAACATACACAAAATCATGCCACATTTTGCTGCGAACACATGAACACATGGCAAAGGATAGAATCTCCAACTCTCAATCTCCCACTTATGTGAATTCTTCCAAATAGAATACCCTTTACCATCTGGAGAATGAGAATCAAACAAGACTTGAAGATCACCTAATAAATATAAACCAAGAACCTGTGGTGAATGAATAGTATAATGTTGAGTGACATGTTCATACAACATCTTCAAATCATGTCTATCCACCAAATGAAAGATTTCCTTCAAGAAGTTGAACATATAGTAGAATTATCCGATCGATAAGCAGTGTTAAGCTTCCCAGCTTGTCCAATTGATCAATACGACATGTGTTCCCGGGAAAAACATCAACATTCCTTCTTTAATAAAAGTTGACTCAGTAGCCTTGAGATCTAAAGATAGTCTTGAAAGATGTTTCCTAGCTAGTCTCACATATCTCCTAAGAACTAAGTTTCCTTTAGCCATCCTTTTCTTCCTCTACCCGGTGTATAAATCCCCGAGAAGATCCTTCCCTCGGACTCTTCAGAACATCTTTCTTACTCAATTTATCTCCCCAATTATCCACAGAGATGCAATACTAGGCAATGCTTGGGATAAACAAGAAAAGGTTCAGTGAAGAAACCATATCAGTGAACTTCTCTCTCACAAGCTGCTTGGAAAAACAGGGGAGAACTTAATTTTGGTGCCACATCATCAAAATTATCTACAATCTCAACTGTCTTGAGTCTCTTTGCTTTAGGAACATCAGACATATTAGCAATCCTTTCCAATGTAGAAGAAGAAGTAGAACGGATGAAGAAAACTTCATAATCATATACTTTCGATCAAGCATCATCGGATAAAGCTAAGATTTGCTTCATTGACATGCCGATATGTGTATCTGATAGAACGATTCTTCACAATCCTCCTCATATGAGCTTTCTTAGAGCTAGAGTCATTGGTTTTCCCTTTTGCTTTATTCCTTTAAGCAACAATAGCATTCTCTTCGTTGCTTCTTTCTTCTTTTTGTTTTCAAGGTCCACCATTGTGCCACAAAATTCTCACTATCAAAATTTTGCACCTAAATGCGTTTAGCAAGATTAGGATCAGATGCACCTTGATTAGTATAGGCATCCCATTGAGCATCATTGATCGTGGGAAATAATTCATCAAGCTCTAGTTGTCTCTCGTAGACAAATTAGAATCGAGTGAGCATGAAGAAACTTCGACCCTTTGCATGACTCTTCCATATTTTTCATAATCGACAAACATCCTAGCGAGCTTGCTTTCTTCTTGACACCCGGATCGAACCAAACACTTCATCAATCAGCTTCCTTTCCTTTGTCATAAGGTTCCTCGTGAGAACCAATTGGAAATATGCACGGAAGGATCATCGAAGAAACACCCATATCAACATCATGAAACAGGTTGAAAGCATATGCCGGGTCTAGAAAGACTTGAAGTAGAATTCACAAAAACTTCTCTATCAACAACGATCATTATCTCTGGCGAAGGTGAAGAACGGTGGTTACGGTACAAATGAAGCTTGACCATGTTCGTGACAACATCCTCCATTTGAATATCGTGAGACACACTTGCAACAATTTCTCCCTTTGAAGCTTTAGTAGATTCCTTATTCAAATATAGTCTTTTCCTTTTGCTAGTGTATCGAATAGGTTCCTTTTCTTTGAAGATTCGTAGCAATAGGAGAAGAAACATGAGTTGTTAGAACGCATGAGCCAAGATTCCTAGTGATGCAAATTGAGTCTCTTCTTGCTCCTCATCGAGAAGAAACAAAACTCTCCTTTTGCCCCTTTTTCCAAGTAGTTCCTCCAAGTTCTTAACTTTATTCTGCAACTCCACAATCTTACCAACAAGAAAAGACTTGGTCTCTATAAGCTCCTTCTTGAGATCACCACTCACTGCATACGTTCACTAGAGCATATATAGATGTAAGTGTAATAGGGTCCTCGGCTCCACAGTGATTGCTCAGTGGTAATGGGACTTCATTGGGCCTTTCAGGAGAAATATGAACATTCTCAAAATTAGGAAATCCTTCATCAAATTGATTCCTAATAGGACTAGGTGTGGGCGGTCTATGGTTTCAAGCTCAACTTCATCAAGAGAAACTTGAGTAGGTGGTGGACTAGGACTAGGTCTAGGTGAAGGTATAGGTGGAGGTAGGTCAGGAGAAACATTAGATGCCGGCGTGCTTGAAGGGCCCTCATCAATAGCAAGCTGAAGGATTACCATCGGTAGTATTGGTAGAAGATGGAACACCAACAACATTATCCTCATCCCGACTTCATTGTTTTGAGGCAACATAGCTGCTAGCAAAGGATGATGTGTCCCCTCATACTTAGTTCTCATTTAAGCAAATAGCTTAGAAGATAAAGCTCCTATGGGATAAAAAGCTTGGGTTTGGGTAGTAACATCTAAGATCATTTGTAAAAACCTAGGGTACATCAAAAACTTGCTCTCTTCAGTTATATTCTCAACCATATTATGAAAATAAACTTAGAAAAATTATAAGTTAAACCACGAGATAGACATACCACATCGAAATGAGTAGAAAATTGATCCCATCTTCTGATTTATTGCTTAAACTTCGAGCAATGTATGAACCAAAACCTCCACATAGGACAAAGGCTGTTCTTTAACCACATGTCTGTCCTTGTACCTTGATATCCAATTGCTCTTAGCCCATCAAGTACCACAGCAACATTAGAATGATAAACACCATTCTCATCATCCAAACGAAGTTGTCTTCTTATCGCTCTCGTGCCACATGCTCTATTAGTCAATCATTGCAACAATCTCGTATCACTCCGTTTTAGCGATTAAGCCCAAAATTGAGTAACCAACGATTCATATATTGCATTTGGAGAATGTGTTAAAGCATAATGAATCTTGGACCTCTGTAAGAATTCTACCATTGGTCTATACAACTCATCACCCTTTTGTTCCCGAAAAGCGATTTTATTGTGATCATGCTTGAATTGAAGCGCCATGAGAAAAATCGTAAGTTAGGGTTAAGATTCACACAAGTGGAAGTGTTTTGAAGGTGAGGAAAGAGGGAATCGATTTAATTTGGAGCGAAGATATCTTGAATAGATAATAAGTAGTAGTTTCCCATTTTGGTCAATGTTGACCCGGTCTGCGATGTCTTTGCTACTTTTACCCAATTTAACTTTCAACCCGTAGAAACACTAGCCATTCTGCGAAGAATACCAATCGGCGAGAAATAGATCCATTATTCAGAAGCTTCGAGTAAATATCTTTTTCTTTGTTTCACCCATACGCATTAAATCTCATTAAGTCTTGGCGTCATAAAACAATCCCAAATGCACACATAACTCTTCATCAAAAACCCCCAAATATCATCACAAACCTAATTTCATCAATGCTTCAAAATTAACCACAATCAACCATGAGTACTAAACCAGAGATCATAGATCTCACAAAATCATCCTCATCATCATCATCATCATCATCATCATCAAGTGATGATTCAAACCCATGGCTTCATTACTTTCCACGACCATATCACGACCGTAAATCCCCTTCTCCCTTCTTGAAGATGGTGTAGCGAATCCAAGTGAATCTGTGATGATTCGATGACTCCTATAAGGAGAGAACATCTTACTCTCAACCTCCAGCACCTCGGCCTCAACGAAGGCCCGCAATGAGCGAAATCCGCCACTCCCAGGATAGAGGGTGGTTCTTGGTCTTTCTGCACCGGGTTTTGGTGCATCAACACATATCGTGTATGGGAAATGCTTAAGGATGGTGGATGGATTGAATTTTGGTTGAAATCAATAGATGAAGCACAAAGGACATATTATTTTTCTTCATCATCATGTGTGGTCATCGTCATCATCAACGTTTCATCAATCCATCCTTTCCATTTTGATCCTTAGCATCCTCGTCATAGTAGTCATGCATCTCCGACCATCGAGATAGAAGGAATGGGTGGTTATGCAAGACTTCATGAACGCATATCCAGCATCTAGTGTGAAAGATGTGAGCGATCATGCATATCCAAGCGACTGTTAGATGTTGGAATAGATGAACTAGATTAGGATTAGTAGATCATGTATAGCTCTTTTCTTGTAGTTGCATTTGATGTTGATTGTACTGTAGTACATGTGTTTCTGAATGAATGAATGAACAATTTGCTTGATTACTGTCTTAGGTGAAACAAATAGCTCACTTGACACTTTGAATTCATAGAAACAAGCTTTAGAGCTTTCTTGACCATATTCCAAATTAACAACCATGGTAAATTACAACTTGAATAACCAATCACGCAAAAGCAGAACAAAACATGAGAAAAACACACAACCAACAAGAAAAACAAACTAAGAATACATTAGGCGGTTAGTGTTGAAAAAAGCAAACAAAAGTATACATAAAAACCTACAAAATTACATAAAAACATGCAAAGTGTACACAAACCTACAAACTTTGTTTTTCCAATCGGTACATAACTCATACTATTGTGTTCCTTTTATAGACAAGGAACCCTAAACAAAACCCTAAACCGTTTCCCGAAAAGCGTATAAACATAAAACTAAATAAGATATACACAATCACTTCCTAATAAAGCTCATGTATATCAAAACTAAATATACTAAACACGGAATAACAACTTCCATGAGAAAACAACCGATCACTATATATCTTCAGCGAATTATGTCTTGGTAGAATCCACACTACTTGTGCAGAATCCATTACGCATTAACCGGCATAATCCATACTTCACATAATTCCCAACAGGATGTTCACCTTTCTTGCCAATTGAACATCTTCGATAATATTCCGGTACGGCAGTAGTAAATCATCATGTCTGTCCAGTTGTTAGTGTTAGCAGCGGCTCTTATCTCATCACATTTAGTGACTTGACATTGTTTTGCTTACTTATTTATGGAATGATGTTGTGTGAAAATATACTTACTTGAAGTTTTTGTTAAATAGACAAATTGAAGGTAAATAAATAGTCACATGCATACCATTGGCGTTACACTATATGCTGACTCCTATGTTATAGAAAATAATAAAAATATGCACATGTTCAGCATTGATTGTATAACATTCTAAAGTAACATAAAAAAACAATAAAAGCAAGCCATTCATGTAGCTATTATTATTCAAGTAACAAACATTGAAAATTCTAGATAGTGATAAGTTGTGCTTCCATTGTGTTAAAGTTCAAATTGGGTAACTAAATCGTCCAAATGAACAACATTTTGATCCTGAGTTTGCGACCAGATGTTGTTAGGAGCGATGTTTTCGAGGTAGATGATTCACATTTCCATCTGAAATCATTGTTTGATTGAGCACTTGCTTATCCCCTCTTGACCTCTGCGTCCTCGTCCTCATTAATGGTTCTTGTTCCACTTGCTTCTTCATTAGTTGTGGGTTGCGATTGTGAGAGTTTGTTTTGCGTTTTGACATGTGACATTAGTTCAAACAACCATATCATTAATTACATTAAAAATTATATACATTGAAATAAAATATAGAAACACACTTGCCTTGCTTGTCATCAACGGTTGGGTACATGACTGTCTTGTGTGTCCTGCCTTTCCACACCGCCATGTTTTGCTTTACGGCTCTTCCCCTGTGATCGGGATCGTGTTTTTCTTTGGGTCTTCGGGTTGTAAACATCCATAGCGGGGAGGTTTTACGGTTTGCAATTCATGAGGGTACATACAAGGATACATCTTTTAGAGGATAAACCCTTGCTTCGTATGTATTTTTTAGTGGCGTTTTCTTAAACAATCCATGTAGCTGCTAGTGTCGGTCATCCACTTCAACTCTAACCGCAAGCACAAACATGACCACAAGGTAGTGAGATAAAATTTGCCATTTTGCGGCAAGTGCATTCTCTGTTGTCAAAGTCAACAATATGAACATGTTTGGATCATTAACTTGGTAAATCTTGTGCATCTCAATTCATTAACACCCCAATTAGCACTCTTTTGCCATTCTATTGTTTACTTTTGCATTTTCCATTCGCTAAGTTCATCCGTTGGAGCATCGAAATAAAAAATAATAATACATTTTTAGGCGGCGTGCCAAATATGTAATAAACCAATTATAATAGGCGATTTTTAAGTTACCTTTGTATTTTGCTCGGCGTTCAAAATACCATTTTTGTAGAAGCCTTCGGTAGTACTCCATTAAAATTTGGGTTATTGGAACCTTCTAACATGTTTGGTTCTGAGTTCTTGATTCGGCCTATTTGAGGTCAAATAATTGTACACTTTGCGGGCGATAAGCGACCATTTATCAAATCAGAAGCTTCATCTTTTAGTTTTTATACACATCGGGGTTTTAATGATCGAATGTCGAAATTGAAGCATCAAACTCACGCTCTGTGTAAGCGCATGTCCTCAATATATAGCCTTCCACTTTCTAGTTTTCAAAGTGCGGTTCATCATTAAATGCCGACAACAAAACCATGAAGCAGCGTTGGGAAAAGCATTTATGCATGTGCAATTCTTGGGATGTGCGTAGGATGATGGCCAAATCTTTTAATTCACCAATGCATTCTTTAAGTTTGCTCAAAAACCATGTCCATGATTCATTGGTCTCACCTTGAGAGACACGGTTGCAATAGGTATAATCGGTTTGTTGCGTCCATCCCAACAACAACCCGGTCGTACCAATGTATCTCCCTTTAAGATAATAGGCATCAATGATTAGCAATGGTCGCATAAAGCGTAAACTCAGAATCTATTTTAAATCAATCAGAAATTTGCTTAATTAATAAAAATTTGATAATAATGAAGGTATTAATCAGAAATAAAAGATAATAGAATTTATGGAAAAATGCAACAACAGAAACCAATGAATACCATCTTAAAGATGTTGTCTCATCGTCTCATAATGTATTCTTGTCCTCATTTTGCAACTTTAAGTTATAGCGATGTCACGACAGCTGGCGAAAAGACTCCCTAGGACAACCGTTCAACAAGCATGTGCAATGTTTTTCCCACAAGCTTCGGTAGTGAAATGTCTACTTTCAATCAACATTAAAATCTTTTTTTATGTCGCACCGTATATACCGTTTGCAATTCCTCAATTTATCAACAAGTATGTGACCCACTAATTTTTAGGGTAGCATTTAGATGATTAGGATGAATTTTTGTTAGGAACATGTATGACGGTCGTTAATGGAAGTAACATAGAAGTATGGCTAACAACACTTTTTAGATGCGTTAATGTACGGTTGCAACCTTCTAAAACAAGCTACCTTTGTACCTTTTTTACATGAGTTGGTAACTTTATACTCAAACATATCAACCAAGCGCTTTTATTCCTACATAAATGCATCCTTGCTTATCATCAAACCGACTACACTGATTAATTTGAGTTTAGGGGTATGTGTATGGATAAAAGCATGATATCGATATCAAAAATAACCACAAGTAATGATTTAAAATCCCTTTAGAAAAAGGATAATGAATCAAAACTTGGTGGTGATGGTGATAGGATTAGGAAATCAGAGTCGTTTCCCAACGAGGTGTGAATGGAGCAACGTCGTTATTGGTTAAGTTAAAATGCTACTTTCGATGTAGGATTTTTGATTACGGTTAAAACTACGAAATGGAAAATATAAAGGGAAATTACACTACGGGGAAATCCTAAATACAGCGAATTAAACTAAAGCGTATTAAATGAAAGCGAAAATAAAATGCAACTCGTCTATTCTAAGTCCTAAAAATGATCTAAATTACTTTCTAACTAACAATGATATTAGAAATTAACTAAAAATTAAACTAATTTTTATGATTTTTAAGATTTATTTGAATTAAAATATAATTTTAAACTAATTTAAATGTTAAAAATTACAAATTAAACTAGGAAAAATAGGAAAATTATTTTACTTTTATAATTTTATTAATCTATGAAAATTGAAAACTTGTTTTTTTGAAGCTTTTCTGATTTAATTGTATTAAAAGCTATTTAAAAGTCCTAAAAGAGATTTAAATAAGAAAAATATACTTGATCTTTGGAAAAATATAGAAAAATTAGGAAAAAGTCTAAAATATTATTCTAAATCTATGAAAATATAAAACCTATGCTAGTGTGCAAGAAATGGGAGCTGTATTGAAGCGCCTAGTAAATAAGCACTAATAAAAGCTATAAAGCTTTATTCTACAAAACCAAAAGCTACGAAGCTATTCTAGCTAAAATCAAGCTGAAGTGTACTTAAAACAACTAAAGATTAACCTCACGAATATCAGCTACAATGATTTGGTGAGCTATAAGCTAAGGCGCAAAGCAGGGCACAGGAGCTACTTTAAGCAATTATAGTGAACGATTGGGCGAGATGCAACCCGATGATAAGCTATAGATCACCCACAAGAACTTCTAAACCAACTTTGAGACCTTAATAAGCTATGGTGAAGCTTGTGCAGGATTACGCAAAAAGCACGCTCACTTTTCAATTTTAGCGAGTGTGAGCAAAGGTGCTATATGGTACATTTGAGCAGTGATTGAGTCTTAAAATGATTTCCAAAATTTATTAGTCAGTTATAAACTTGACCAATTGAACTTGCAAGCAATTTCCTTGATTTGAACCAATAATGAATACATGAGAAATTCATAAAGTTTTCTGCTTGGTTTGAGCGATATATTGACTTTTTAATGATTGTAATGAAAAAGTTGACTAAAGCTGAGTTTTAGATCAATTATTGAGCCGATAATGATGTTTAATGATGAAACACAACTAATCACAAGTTATATTAGCCTAATCTAAAACACGATTGCAACTTATGATCTCTCGATTCCTACATTGAAACTAGAATGATTCAAAGTGTTTTGACTTTAGTTGTATCTTGATGCAAAACAATGATCATACTAACTTTAATAAACCTAATTATGACTCTAGCAACTAATTTTATCTCTTTGAATAAACCTCAAGCTTCGACTTAACAATGATCGAACACTCCTATAGAAGCAGGTTTTACTAGTACTTTCTACTTAATCATTAGTAAATCAACTAACACCTAGAATTATGCTATTATACCCACAAACTCAATCAAATGAACAATGGCTTAAGACCAGATTATAGCGAATATGGATTTATAAAAACTCACTTGTGTCCTTGCTTACGCTATGGCTTGCCAAAGAACAAATATTATTTAACCTAAAAGCGGGTCAACGAATACAACTACGGGAATCAACCCATATCCGAGATCTAACACGAGAGGCTGAAACATAGAAAGCTTAATCGCTGCTTGAGTTGACTTTTGTTGACAAGTTGCTTTTGAAGATAGAGCTGGTAGAGAAATGAATAAGCACTTACATAAGCTATGGATAAGCTTATAGGCTTATATGGTAACAAACAGTACGTTAGCGACTTAACAGTTGAGATATTTTTATTTTTTAGTATTTTTCTTATTTTTTTGTGATTTTTTATTTTATAAACAAATAATTTGAAAATGAATTAAGATAGCTAAAATGATTAATAGAGATCACTAATAATTTCTTTGGAATTAATAAAGCGATGCAATTGAGATTGGTGAAAACAAAAGCGAAGTACTTCTATTAATAAAACTTGTGGTTACAAAGGAACGAGAAATTGAGAAAATACATAAATGAAAATTTAAACATTAAACATGAATAAGCTACTATTAATCTACTCAAATTCTACTCACTTTACAAATTAATGAATGATGGGGTATTGCTGGCTAGAGGTCTTGGAAGAATGGAAGCTCAATGTGTGTGTAACTTGGAGCATTTGTGTCGGATGGGTCCACACATCATCCATTCATTTTGCCTTTGGATTAATTTAACCGCATTATGAGTATTGCTTGATGGGATCAAGGATGAGTTGTGGATTGCCAACACGGCATTCCACTTTATGTCGGTGTGTCATAAGGTGTCGGGAAAGGGCGATTGTACCAATTTAAGTGAATTAGGCCAATTGATCTTGTAAGGGGTGTTTTAGGGGTTTATGCACAGGAATGGTTTGGGGTGTTCTTGGTAGGGGATTTTTTAATATTATTTGATTATTTTGGCCAAGGTTTAATGGGTTGACACGGGTATCACAGGGTACTCTGGTAAGAGTTATATAGGGTAAAAGGTGTAAGCAGGGTGTGCATGGTATCTTGAGGTTGGGATAAGATTGGGTAGGGTATAGGTAGTAGCGGTTTTGGGCTTGGATGTTTTATTTGGGCTAAGGATATTGGACTTGGACTAGGACTAGTAGTGTGATTCATTTATTAATCCAAGGACCAAAATGTACAAGTACGAAAATCGAGGGACTAGATGTGAATTAGAAAATGTAATCAAGGGCCATTGTTGTCATTCTCAAATAATCCAAGGGCTGAATTTACGCTTTTAATCTTCAGGGTTTTATTACGCCACATACTCAAAGTGGAGGGGCCGGTCGACAATTACGCAAACTTTGATCAAATCTTCAAAATTATCCTTAGAGAGTGGAAATCTTCACGGATGCTTAATTACGACCTTAGAACAAACTTTAGCTCTCTTAATCTAAGTGCTTTCGGTTTTACAAATGCGATTTGGCTTTTCTTTTTTATGCGTTTTGTCATATCAGGTACTGCTACATGTCACAAGAAACTCCAAGAAACTTCACGCAAATATTAGCGATACTTGACTCTTTCTTGGTTATTTTAGGTCACGATTTGATAAAGAAATTATATGTGTTTAGCACCTTATCACCCACACTTTAATTTAGATACTCTGGGTGTTTATGGTTACTTAGCTTTTAATTATGGGATCCCGAATTTGGTGGATCGAGGATATTTATAAATGTGGTTTTACTGCCAACTAGGATGCACATCTACATTAACATTTACTGCTTCGTTATTATGATCTTTAACTTTTGGTGTTTGAAAATCAGATTCTTGAGGCAACAAAGGAACATTAAGATCAATATCAAGAGTCTTAGAAGAAGTAGGCGGCTTTACCTCGGAAGATTTCTCGATAAGTTTGATGTATAGCGTGCATCAAGTTAAACTTCCTGACATATTTCATGAGCGAAGAAAGAAACATCATCATCGTCACTGCATGAATTTTGGTTAAGCGGACATGTAGTATAAGCGATGATCTTATCTTTAATCGATATTTGTTAGTGACATAGGTAATGTTGTAGGTAGGTGATGTGCTGGAAGTAAAACTCCGCAATTGATGTCTCAAAATCCAAATAAGTTTGAATTTTGGGAATTAGCGAAGTCATTTTTTGGGATTTGTGTTGGGATTTGTGTTCCTTTACGTGCAGGGCGTACAAAACAATAAACCAAAAAAATACGTTTGAAAATAGGACCTTTTAATTAGCTCAATATAAAATTAAACTTAAAATTTTCCCTCCACAATATTCATTACCCGCTCATTCACAAAGTATATTTCTCGCCAAATTAGATGTGACTCTACTATAAAAGCGTCAAGTTTACTCATTGGGTAAATAAAACAATGGCTCCCTCCTCTGCCTCTATCTCGAGATCAATCGAAGCCATTGGAATACTACATCAATGCTACCTGCTACTTGAATGTCCAAAACCATTCTTAGGTGGAAGTACAAACCTCTTGGACCGGGACTCATCACGGTAGAAGATTCAGCCTGTCAATTTATGTAATATTATTAAGCATTATACTTATTTTACTTGTTAGGTTGAATATGTGAATTTAACAAATTTTTATTTTAGGACAAAAAGACCAAATGTAACTTCTATGGGTTCTAGGCAGGAACTACCAACTTCGGTATTACAAAGATTTGTTTTACAAGGAACATGAGGAAAAGAAACATTTAATGAAGAGCGGAAAGAGTTCATTCTCGGATGAAGTTATTGAGGTTTCAAACAATGATATCATGAAAATGTTGGATGAGTTGACTTTTATCAAGTCAAGAGTGCAAGTTCATGACAAAGTTGTGTTGGTTTTCAGTTTGATTGTTCTCTTCAGTCCTGTAGTTTGGTTATGGTAATCTGTTTAGCAATAAGTGTTATGTAATATGTATGTTATAGTCTTTTAGCAATAAGATTGTATGTAGTCGTTTTTTCAAATCAAATGGATGTTTGTAAAAAACAAGCGTTTTAACACTTTACACAAAATGTTTGTTGCAAATCAACTTGATATCACAACACGTATATCTACGAAACTAGGGCATAAAAGCACGCATGGGTGTTAGGAATATACCAAGTTAGCTACGAGACATGCATAAAGTTGTCTTTTGATGTCCTTCCGCAGACATCGGTTTGGTTACATTTGGTTGAACAACAAAAGTCTAAAACCACATACAAGCCATACCCAAAGAGATGAAATGCATCTTTATTCATCACTTGTATGAACAGCCACCTTATACTTCCAAAAGTACTCCACCATATGCTCTCGATACGCCAAAGCAACTTGAAGAGGGTCATCAACCTTCATACTTAAGTTGTTACCCGGCCTGTGTAAAAATACATACCCACACTCCGCAATCACCGTATGCATTGGCTTGTATAGGGACATCATCCGCAACTCGAAATGTGATCATAATGAAGCAGGATATTGATTTGGCGAAGAACTTTACACAAGTTTAGATACTATGGTAGCTTTCTCTCAAAAGTGACCCTCCATTTTAAATTCTTTTCTCGTCTCCGGTTACGGCGTTTACCTGGTGTGTCATAAATTGTTATAACTCGGTTACGAATTTGCAACTCGGCGAGAAACCCGGTGTAGCACTTTCGAGATGCGTTCACGGGAAAGTATACCTAAATGTGAACAAATAATCCTTGTCATAATTCATCACATTTTGAGCATGTATATATTTACCCAAATATCTAGAAGAAAGTATGGTCTTTATATACAAACCTTCTCGACACTAGACCATGGCAATGGATAAGCGTTGACGATGGCGTAGTAGCGCGAATAGACCCTTCAAGGATAGAGGAAGAAAAATGGTCGACCATAGCCCAATCGGCATTGCGGCTGACTGCCACATTAGATCAACCCGAGAGAGATCAGAATGCGCAAATTTTTTATAAGCAAAATACGGTAAACTAATTCAAAGAAAATAATTAAATTTTTATGGAAATTAAATATGTTAGGTACCTCATCTCCACCATCCTTTTTATTGCCTCTTCCATAACAACAAAGCCAACAAAATTTTTAGATTAACAACGATGTCGCCAAGACCCCAAGGAAAGCTATGCGATGACTTCAAATCTTTTTTATAAAGGTACCCATACTTATTTGGTTTAGTAATCTTGTTGATATGCAACCTTCAGGGGCGTGTAGATCCACAATTTTTAAAAACAAGATTAATGTATATGTCTTTAAGATATGCGTTTCTAAATGTAGTTCTTCTATACCTCTACCCATGTTTCCAACTGATTATCTTCACCACATGGTGGATTAATATCTTTCTCGATCTTTTGGAGCGTCGTTTAAACTTGGCTGATGGAGTCGTGGGAGGGAGATTCACGTATGGCTCCTGCAAACACTTGCCCACTTGCTTTGTCCTTTTTGACTCATCATCTTGTTTAAAAGCAGGAGTACTCTCTTGGGTAACTTTGGCATCACTCTCTTTGGTAACTTTGGCCTTTCTAGTTTTCTTTATTGCTAGGGCATTATAATTGTATGCGAACTTACTTGCATTTCTCTTCCTTTTACATGAAAACATACTATACAAAAAAAATTCATCATTGAAATAACATCACACTTTTGAAGTACATGTGGTAACTTTAATAAATAATGTAGTACATACCTCGGAAATTTGTAGGCAAAGGAAGCTTCTACTTGGCTTGTCCGTCGAATTATGAATCATCATCTGTCTTGACTTCACAGACATCATTATCAATTTTGTATTACCTCCTTGGTTGACAAGCGATTTGCAACCGTAACTCAACCGCTTTCTTTCTCCTTAACGTGGGCATCAACATTGTATGCTTCATTATGAATAACTGTATCTCCAAGATGATTCATATGCTCATACCCCATCCACCATTTGTGACCTTTGCTTCACTTACTTTCGACCTTCATGAAATCTATAATGTTATTTTGATTACCTTGAACCACCTCTATAGATTTCTCAGGCAATTTAACAGCCTCGCGATCATGAGAGTGTTCATCAACTGACATTGCAATCAACAATGACATTTTCATTAACTTGAACACCCTCTATAGATTTATCATCCGCGTTTAAAACTACTACCTACTTTCTCACGATCATGAGAGTGTTGATCGTGAATTGCAATCAACAATGGAATTTTCATTACCGTGAGCGCCCTTTCACGACTTATCATCAACATTAAACACACCTTCATGAGCATGTATTTCATGTGCTTGAACGCCTCTCGGGGTTTATCATCACCGGATTTATGGTCAGCGTTAGATGCACCTTCACTTAATTTCACCGTAACATCGAAATCATGAGCATGTATCTGTTAGCGAGCATCTCTCCGGGTTTATCATCAACACTTACCACCACCTCACTCGGTTCGGTGTTTAGCCATCTTCCTTGTTTTCAGTGACATTTTGTTCATCTATCCCAACTTTGTTTGTCCTCAACTTCGAAAGTCCATAAAGAGAGAAATCATCTTCTAGCTCCACTTTTGTTCATCTAGCATATTTGTTTCCACTGTAATTATACAAGAATAACACATCTATATGGATGAGAAAATATAGCAAACATGTATAGATAGTGCAGGTGGAATTTATATATCGTACTTCAACGACCGATTGAGAAAATGTTTCATTCAAATTAGGTAAATTGAAATGTAGGGATCATGATGCGGAATGTGATCATCTAACGACAATGGTCCGTCGTGAAGACAATATTCCACAAGCTGCGACATAGTTGATGGAAGCGGGGTCTATATAAGTAAGACCAACTTGTTCGTTTTAGCATTTACACAACTTCGATTTGTCGCAATTCGTAGTTAACAAAGCTGATTTAGGTATGTAACAAAAACAATAAAATAAAATAAGTACTACTAAAAGGAACATAACCTTATTATAATCAGCCGAATGAACATCACGAGAATGAAGCTCAAACAAACTAGGACTACCATTCCAGTTTTCATTATGAATTGGACTTGGCGTCTGAATTTCCATGGCATTTGGCCAAAACAACCCTCATCCGATTTGCCGGATGTATGAGTTGAAGTCTGAAATTTAAAATATACAATCAATTATACTACTAAAGAAACACATAGCGGTGGATTCAAAACCACTAGCTTGGTTTGATGACAATAGCGATGGTTTGATAGAAACTAGTACGATGGTTTGATAGGCGATAGCGAGTGGATGCATCAAATTTACAAAAACACCTCTCAAGTGATACATTAAAGGAACACCGCTGAAGTGGATTGAAAACGCTAGCGAGGGTTTGATAGAACCCTAGCGGTGGATACATCAAATTTACAAAACAACTCCAAGGAGGAATGAAATTCACGTGTGGGTACATTTACAACAAAGCCTCATTATACTTACGACTTACGAGTTTTTAAAAGAAGTTGTAATATACGTGTCTCATTTTCTAATTCAAAGTTCTTACGAAATATATATCCTAAAAATGAATGTAAAGACCATGTTCACCTTTGGACGTTGTATCTTTAGAGCTTCCTCAACAATGGCAAGTCTATTTTTAATATCATTAAGGACTCCGCATTAATGTCTAGCTTGCTCGGTTTGTATCTTTATTGGCTCGGGGTTGTATGTTTAGAGCTTCCTACGCAACGGCAAGTCTATTGTTAATCTGATCAACCTCGGCATGTATGTCTAGTGATTGGAACTTTGACCTTTATCGATTCTTGGCACATCATTATTGACTATAGCCACCTCTGTATCACCTAGCATACATCACGTATCGAGATATCACCACCTCTTTATGCACCTACAAAGCAAGATCGAAACAAAATGTGCAATGGTCAATTGTCAATGTGAATACAACCATGGTTTTCAAAAGCGGGCCAACTTACCTCATTAGTGGGATCATCGGCGGGTAATGATCTTGTAGACTATCCAATGGCTCAAATATCGTTACTGGTGCAAACCATGGTTGTAACATTTTCGCATTTGTTGGAAGAAGATCCAAGACTGGAATAGAACCCTAGTAAACAAACAATTATAAAGTTAAAAACAAATATAACGAAATTCGTAAGTTATTTGACAAATACAAACAAATGGAAATGCTTACGGGACCAAAAAGTTTGCCATAATGGCGTTTGGCAAATGTTTTACCCTTTGACCAACAAAGACAGTGTGGTATCTTTGACGGGTCTTTGTTCCACCATTCAGTGCTAGTGGGATAACTCTCAAGAATCCATATCTAAAATAAACGAAAAGAATAAAAGCATTGTATGAACTGCTAGTAAACAAAAACTGAGATGTTCATAAATGTATACACATCTAACCTTACAAGCCAAGAAAAAGCCAGAAATATTATATGTTGCAATTGTAGAAGGGTTTTCTTGCAATTTCTCTTTGTAGTGAGCATTGTAATCTTGGGGTACACATTGGCTAAATTTTTGTAAAAAAGGTCCAAGAACTCTCCCCAAGGATATGCATTCCATGCCCCAAAATCCTCAACTAATTGCAACAAATGACTGTCAACAATGTACCAAGGTCCACGACATGAACACGACCTCGTGACTAACCTTGAGACATCATACCACAGCATCCTCGGTGATAACTTTGAAAATTCCGTGTCATTCCCAAACAAATCTAAAAGCTCATTCCCTACGGTTACCTTTCTTATTAATTGTTTTAGGGAAGACACGCATAAAGCAAAAGGACTTGATCAATTTCTGGGGGAGGTAAAGCGACCAAAAGCGAAATCAGTCATCAATAAAAGCTGTTCGAGAATTTCAATACATTGTTCCCAATTTTGTATAAAATGGGGGACAAGAATCAAGAATTTGTCGATATATACACAATTGTTGTAAAAGCGAAATTAACAATATGATTGCCTTTACAGGTCGGGAATATCTAACCATGACCCAACGGTTGCTTTCTGAACGACCTCATTCGATCTACGGATTGCTTAACAATTTAGACTTAATTTGCGAAAACAACTTAACCTTAGAACGAACCGTTACCTTAGCATCAAAATATTGGGGAATGTAAGCCATTTTGGAGTTTAATTGGTGAATAATTAGGGATTGATTTAGGGTTTCACAATTTTGAATTGTGTTTTTTCTGGTAGTAGTGTTAGTGTGAGTGTTAGTGTGTGTGTTTGTATTTGGGTAAAAATTTGAAAAGCAGGGTAAAAAGGTTTAAAAATCTTGTTAAAACGGTACTTTAGGTACAAAAGAGAGCAGAGAAAATAAGTTAACATATTGATTAACTTAAGTCGCTCAACCTCGGGAAGGAACTAAATGTATAAAAAAAATAATTTTGTAACTTTGACTTTTTCTAAAGGACAAAACATTCATAAGATTAAAAAAAGTCGCCAGATAGGTCATTTATGAAATAAATATTTGTAAAAGTCGAGAAAAAATGATTGGGTACACAAACTTGAAGGACACTTGTCAACATTATATGAAAAGTAGAAAAGTCATGAGTCTCCGAAATTATTTTTGGAAATCTACAACTTTAAAAAGTGATTGGCTTGAGCAAGATATATTCCATAATTACCCTTTTATTATTTGAAACAGCTTACTTTAAATTCTCTATTTCCAACTTCTCCACACACAGTTTGACTTTTGTTAGCATCGGCCTTTTCAGAATGTTGACCAACTGATCTTAGACATCATTTACTAACCAATTCAACAACTATATGGCTACAATTACAACCATTAAAGATAATATGAATGTCAATGTCACATATTACAATCATTAAATTTCTGGAATGCTGTAACTTATGGACTCATCATGAGTTTTGCCACTTCTAAATTCTAAAATTGTAAAATAATAAACCTGTTCACAGCAATTGTCCATTTGCTGTCAATAATATCCGTTAAACAAAGTAAAGTTGCAGGCCAGGCAAAAGCTGATAGAAAACTTAGCAATACAGTCATCATGGCACCTCGTCTCATCAATTCCGCCATAGCGCTGCATGCAATTAAAAGAAATGAGTATATCTCCAAGATTTAATTGGTGCATTATCTATTTTTTTATATTGATTTAATTACTTGATGAAAGCCAATCCTGAATGGCAGTGCTTATGGCATGCAGATGCTTAGATTCCCATTGTAGTGCATATCTGAGAAATTGTAGCTGTCAGAAAACAAAAATCAAAACAACATAAACAATTACCATCAGGAACAGTACTTTCGATTAAGGTCGTGAATTCTTATAAATAAACTAAAAAGATGTGATTTTCTTCACCTCCAAATGAGGTAGCGACTGCAACAGAACCTGCAACACTTCCTGCAACGGTTGCAACAGCAGCAAACCCACCGGCTCCAATTACTGGTATAATTGCCCCCAATGTAGGTGCTAAAGCACTAAATCCAGCAGCAATTGCTGGAGCAGCTGAACCTGTTACAGACAACAAAGGTAGTAAAATACCATGTCCCATTTACAGATGACATTAAGGAGCACAAAAGACTTCAGAAAAATGAGATATCATACCCCAGTATTAAGCCATCTGTCCAATACCCAAAGTCACAAACTGGACCGTCTAGATTTATTAAATGATAATGTAAGTTCTAGGGAATGAAGTGCCTTGAGAGCTTGTTCCCATATTCGCTAAGTTTTGTGACTTGGTGGTAGAAAAAATATCTAAATCCTTGGATTAGTAAGTACATGCTTTCAAACAGATACAATGGGGTATAACCACTGATGGTAAGCAATTTGAATTTGACATTCTTGATGTTTTTTAGTATATTAATAGGCATTTATTTAAATTAGTTTCCCAAACATCCCATAATATTCCAAACTTTTTTTACTCAAATTAATAAGTCAAACTTCTTTTTGACTCAAATATATAAGTCAACTCCAATATTTTATAGCTTTTAGTTTTGAATATTTTTATGTTGGATACGACTGTGCCAAGTCTAAAGAAAGATTCATAACTATTTATTTTTCAAGCTTACACAATCTCAACTTTGATGATTTCTGAGAAGGCTAGTATAAGGCACCACATTCTTGCTTATGAACACATCAAAGGTTTCTCATTTACTGATGTGAGAAAAGTTTTGTACACAATATTTGTAAAACAATGACGTATATAATT
>OU343223.1:122567685-122617104 GCA_910596185.1 Chrysanthemum makinoi | reverse complement strand
GCTTAAACTTTTCACTCATTCTCTTATGCTATTTATACAAGTATGATAATTAACTTTAACCTAGAAGACAAAAACATGGATCACAGCAAACACGAATATTGATATATTCGGTTACTGTTCACCTTTCTATAGTAGGCGGCGAAGCTTCTTTCCTTGACAGAGAATCGCCGCTTACTATAAATGGGAAGATATGATCTTGATAGATTGAGACTGTGTATAGACTGGATAAACACTTGAGGGACTTAGTTTTATCTAGGTAAAACTTTCCCGCCTAATCCAGTTGATTCTTCAGTCTTTAAAGTCTTCAGTCTCTTCCTTCGTTTGTCTTCAGTGTTTAACAGTTGGAGAGCTACACCAGCCTGATCAATATCACTCCATCTTTGAAATGCTGGGTTTCCATAGACATCAATGTGGAATAGCCCTCTTTCAGGCTCTTCAATCACCAAACAGTTCAAAATTTGACACCCTCGAGGCACTCTCTGTTGCATTCTAAACCAGGCACTTTGATTTCAGGCTGGAACTCAACTCTTTTCCTTTTGCCAGTGGAGGTTTGTGGTTGAGATCCTTGAGGTGCAATCAAGGCAGGCTGAATTCCCAGTTGGGCAGGTGCATCCCTCAGCCTTTCATATCTTTTTCTGAGCATCTTCATCAGCTCCTTGACCACCTTATTTTGCTTCTTTCCAATGATCGGACCAAGTTCATCAAGTTCAATGATCCCAAAGTCACTGAATTTTAAGGGATCATGAACCTCAAAGTGTCTTTTGTCATCCCCTCTGTAAACATTCATAGCCAATGGTTTGGTGTTGGGAATAATCTTGACATCAGTGATTTTTTCAGGAAGCCTTCGGCTATTCATTGTCCAGTTGTATTCCTCAATTCTGCTTTTCCTGAGAGCTTCAGTTTTCTTTCTTTTTTCTCTATACTGCTTTCTCATTGCAGACATTTGAGCAGCCTGAGCATCCTTGAACTTTTGTCCTGCCTGACCCTTTGGGAGCTTGCTTGCATCTAACCCCATATTCTCAGCTTCTTCAGCGACAACCTTTGCCAGTGCTTCTCTGTTCTTTTTCTCTTCCTCAGCTAGTTTCAATCTTCTTTCTTCTTTAGCAAGATGTTTACTTAGCTGTTGAGGTGTGAGCAGGTATTCAGTGTTGCCGATTTTATAGGGAATCTTCTCAGGCTCAGCAGTTGTCATTATGCCTTTTCCCTTGTCCTGGCCTGAGGAAGATGATGCAACTAAGGGTGGTGTTGTTGTTGTGACCGTCAGTGTTGTTGTTGTTGATGTTTGAGGTGGTAATGAGGAGATTGGTATTGCTGAGACTGGTGTAGATGATGTTGGAGCTACTGAGACAGGTGGTGTTTGCTCCCCCTCAGTGTGAAGAGGAGTTTCTTCAGCAGTATTCTCCCCCTCAACTGTTGTTGGAGCTTCAGTGAGGGCAAGAGTTGGCGGTGCTGAGGGGGACTGAGCAGCTTGACCCTTGAAGGCCTGATAGATTTCAGTCATCATAGCCTTAATCTCTGAAGTGTCTGTCTGAATTCCAGTGACCTTTGCATCTAAGTTAGCCTGAGAAAGCTCCAAGGCAGTCATCCGAGGACCAAGATTCCAGGCCAGGGAAGAGGATGCCTGAGCCATGGTCGCCACCTGTGTATTCAGAGAGTCCAATGTAGCTTGAAGAGACTGGACTGATGATGGAAGACCCTGAACATTTGCAGACTTGAGCAGATCTAACAGTTCAGTAAGGCGTGAGGATTGTTGCAAGTATGCCTCAGTAGCCTTTAGCACTTGAGAGTTAAGAGCTGGATCTTCTCTGACAAACTCCTTGATTTCATCGATCTTTGTGCCAGCATCCTGAAGATGCCTTTAGAAGTTGGCCATATTTTCATCCAATCGGTGAATTTGGTCATACATCAAGTCCTTGTGCTCATGAACATTTTCATCGAAGCCCTGTACCTCTGCCTTTAGATCAGCATAACTTGCAGCAACCTCAGTATGTTGTTCCCACAATGTTTTAGTAACCCCTGAGTATAGCTTCCTTGAAGCCCTGGTGATCTACTGAGCCAACTGCCTTTCAGTGAGGGGAAGAACATTGTCAAACTCTTTGAATTCATCGAGCTTGAGGATTGAAGCATGATCATCATGTTGGAATGGGGATTCAAGATGCTCCTTTGGATCGTGAGGCTCTTGTTCGTGATTGAACCTCGGCGTCCATTTCTTCTCCGGTGATAAAATTTCATCTTCGGTTTCAGCAAGGTCATCCTCGAGAATAGAATACCGTGAAATCAAGCAATTGTGAGCAAGGGGTTGGTGATGGGTTCCATATCGCCGGTGGTATATATCCTCTCGAGTCTTTCTCCCCGTGACCCCTCAAACAGGTGGAGTTTCCCGTGCCTTCTCCGAGTCGATTGGTTTGGGTTCCGTATCGGCGGGTTGTTTCTTTCCTCCTAGTCTTTGTCCCCCAGTGACCCTGAGACATGGTGGGTGTTTCCTAGTGCCTTTAGCGGATTCAGTGATTGTTGTATCCCTATCAGTGGGTTGTTTGTTTCCCCCTGAGTCTTTGGGATCAATCAGTGTGCCCTCACAAATACTTGGATTTGTTAATGTCATCATCGCGTGGAGGAAGCGCTCCCCTACCGTGGGTTGTTTGTTTCCCTCTGGATCTTGGGAGTAGTAGGTGTGACCAAGGGCAATGACCGTGATGTATCGTGTCCTTCATTGTCACGGGGGTGGTTGTTTCCTGGTCATGGGTGTCTGTTTAGTCTCGGGCTTTTTGTGCCTCTTAGGCTGTGCTCCCAAGCCTCGGGGCCCGAGACTTTGATTTAGTCTTAGTCCTAGTCTGAGACTTCCCCTTTCTCTTTTTAGGAGCAGGGTTTGGAGACACTGATCCACTTTGATTGTTTACAGCAATCATGTGTGCCATCAATTCAATGGGAGTGACAAGGGATGGGTCCTTTTGAAAATTTGATGGGCTCAGGATGCCAGGTAAATTTCTAAATTTTTCATCCTGAGTATAATTTGAACCCAGTAACGATTGCAAAGCACAAAAGACAAACCTAGGATACAAACGCACTTCGTCCTAGTTTTGCTCTGTAGATTCATTACGAGATCATCTGTAAATGATCTCCCCTATGTCACAAAGGACCCCATTCATCAAGTATGCCATCATCAACTGAATAGAGTTAACTTGTTCAGTGGATGAGTGGTTCCCGCCGAGGACCTGAATCACAAAAGTGAAGAGGATCCTCCAAGCCACGGGGAATGAGCTTTTAGTGACTGGGGTCTTGTCCCAAAAAGTTGGATCTAAAACAATTTGTTTTAACCCATCCTTCACTGTGGAGGGTTCAGGATGGGCGACATAAGTACCTTTGTTATAATCTAACCCTGTTGAAGCGCAAAATATTTTGTAATCCAGGGTGTATTGTTGCCCCCCATTAAGACTGAACCTGATGAGATACTCCCTGAGTGGTCTAAGGTTATTCTCATCAGTAGAAGGTTTCGGGTCAGAGGCTTTAGCTGTAGCCCAAAACTCCATGAGGTAGTTTGGGTACAGTACTAAGGGACACTTTACAAAGGCCGTTTTGAGTGGGCAGTTGAATAAAAATTTTATAATGTCTTTATAGGTTGGGACATTTTTAGGGTATTCAAAATTTCCTATGACATTATTTGTTTTAAATTCAACGTTTGTAAGATCCCCTACCCACTGAGAAGCAAACTGGAGAGATTGTGTTCTAGCCATTTTTATTAAAGAAGATTTTAGAAAAAAATGTTTTGACTAGAACAATCAAAGTATTTGGATCTCTCAAGTTTGTGATGAAAAACTTTTGTAAATGTTTACAAGGAGGGTTTTCCAAAAGAGGTTTTAAAGATTTTGAGAACACACAAATTTTTCTGGATTTGAGAAAGGATTTTGACAGAGTTTAGTTGCAGAAAATAATTTGTGTGTGTTTTGTGGTTTTCGAAGAGGATATTTATAGAGTAGTGAGAGGGGTGGTTTTTGTATAAACGTGAATATGTAAAGACCATTTTTGAAATCGTTTGATATTCCACATTTAATGCCACCCACCACTTCACGCAGTAAAAATCCCGTCTTTCAAGGAAAACAGTTGCAATGCACAGTAAAAGTGCACTTTAGCAGTAATAAAATATCCATAGGATATTTTATGTGAGAGAAAGCATTTAATGCCAAGTGGGGTGAGGTAAATGATGATACTCCTGACAGTAAGACATGTATTCCTATATTAAATTGGTGGGATTACCAACCAAGACATTTAAGTAACTAATACTTGGTGCATTTAGTTACTCATTCAATGCTTTATGTCAGGGACCTTGAGTGAGTTTTACTCATTTAGTGAGAGGTTTGTTTTGGATGTACATGGAGAATGAACCATTTCAGAGAACTTACTGAGATTGGTTTTCGATACCGACTTTCAATGTCAAGCATTCCCAACTCATTTTCCGAAGGTGGGTTCATCCAAAGGTTTTGAGAAGATATCAGCCAGTTGATATTCAGTAGGGATGAAATGAAGTTCAATGTCTCCCTTCATTATGTGATCCCTGATGAAGTGATATCTGATATCAATGTGTTTAGTTCTTTGGTGGAGGAAAGGGTTGTTGGAGATTGCAATAGCACTGGTATTATCACAGAAGATGGGCACCATTTTGTAATGGATGTCATAGTCATTGAGTTGACTTTTCATCCATAATACATTGGCACAAAGATCCCACTGCAGCTACATATTCAGCTTCACCGAGGACATAGCCACCTGATTGTTGCTTTTAGCACTCCAACAAACTAGTTTTCCTCCAAGAAATTAACAGGACCCTGAGGTACTTTTTCTGTTCATGTTGCAGCCAAAGATAATCGAATCGAGTAACCCTTGAGATCAAAACCCTGAAAGCATCTTGGATAATAGAGTCCAAGGCTTAGGGTTCCCTTCAGGTACCCGAGTATTCTTTTGGCTGCAGTGAGATGGGATTCTTTAGGATTGGACTGATATCTTGCTATTAGACGTACTGAGAATTGGATATCTGTCTAGAAGCGTTAGATACATCAGTGAGCCTACAATCCCTCTGAAATGAGTTTGATTGACTGATTTGCCGCTGAGATCGTGTCCAAGGTTGTTAGGTGGGACCATTGGAGTTTTCACTGAGGCACAGTCAGATATCTCATATTTTTTCAAGAGATTCATGGTGTATTTCTCTTGACTGATGGATATTCCTTTGTCATTGTTCGATTTGTAGTCCAAGAAAGTATGTGAGTTCCCCCATCATGCTCATTTCAAACTTCTTAGTCAACAGTTTTTCAAACTGTTTGCAAAGTTTGTAGTTTGTTGAGCCAAAGATGATGTCATCAACATACACTTGGACTAGAATCACATCCTGTTGAGTTCTATAGACAAACAGTGTGATGTCTATCTTTTCTCTGACAAACTTGTTTTGTATCGTGAAGGCCTGAGAGAGTTTCATACCATGCCTTAGGAGCTTGTTTAAGTCCATAAAGAGCTTTGTCATGTTTGCAGCACATAGTCGGGAATTCACTACTCTCAAATCCTGGAGGTTGCTGAACATATACATCTTCCTTGAGATCACCATTTAAGAATGCACTTTTAACATCCATTTGGTAGACCCCAAAGTTCATGTATGTTGCATATGCAAGAAAGATCCCGATGGCTTCCATTCTTGCAACAGGAGCAAATGTTTCATCATAGTCAATGCCTTCCTGTTGACTGTAACCTTTGGCTACAAGTCTAGCTTTGTTTTTAATGACAGTGCCGTTTTCATCAGTTTTGTTTCTAAAAACCCACTTCATTCCTATGACTACTACATCCTGAGGACATTTGATCAAGGTCATGACCTTATTTTTTATCAAACTGTTGCAGTTCTTCTTGCATAGCCTGAACCCAGCTTGGGTATTTTAGAGCCTCAGTGACACTTTTGGGTTCTATCTCTGATAGGTAATCAGCAAATAGACATTCATTGGCTGAAGCTGCAGTTAAGTTAGCAGCCATGCTTCTAGTGAGCATGCCCTTAGTGGGTTCACCAATGATGTTTACAAGCTCAATGTCCTGAGATCTTGTCCACTTACTTTCTAGTAGAGGTTCTTGAGTTATAGGATCCTGATCATATGGATCAGTGTTACCTATCCCAGTAGGGACTGACTGATTATCAATGAATTCACTGATAGTTGGTTGTGACAGGTTGTGAGGCAAGATATAATATGAGATGTCAAGATCGCTTGGTATGAGGAATTGGTTTCAGATTGTACTCATCGGAGGATATCTTGATGAGTTATCAATTCCTATTTCTTCCATTGAAGTGTTGGTGAATCTGATGCTTTCTATACTTTCATCAAAGGTGACATGATAGGTTTCCTCAACTTGTTGTCTCCTTGTGTTAAATACCCTGAAGGCTTTGGAGATCAGTGAGTAACCTAGAAAGTATCCATCATTAGCTTTAGCATCGAACTTGCCTAGATGATCCTTGTGGTTATGAATAAACACAGGACATCCAAACACATGGAAGTAGCTGATGTCACGAAGTCTACCTTTGAATATCTCATATGGGGTTTTATTATGTCTTTTGACAATGATTGACCTGTTTTGAGTGTAACAGGCTGTTTTAACTGCTTCAGTCTAGAAATGCTTTGAAAGAGCTGAGCCATTTAACATGGTTCTTGCAGCCTCAATGAGAGTTCTGTTCTTCCTTTCAGCTACCCCATTTTGTTCAGGGGTATAAGGAGATGAAATTTTTTGGGATATTCCCTTCTCATCACGTAAAATCTCAAGCTCAGATTTCTAAATTCAGTACCATTGTCAGTTCTGATTTGTTTCATCATTGTAATGTCATTCGGTTTTCAATGTTCCTGATAAATGACATTATAGTATCACTACCGACTCTTTTGGAAAGAAAGTATACCCAAGTGTATCTTGAAAACTCATCAACAATGACAAGTGTATACTTCTCATGCCGGATTGATCTAGGACTGACTGGTCCAAAGAGATCCATATACAAGAGGTGAAGGCAGCTTTTGATAGAGAAGTTTTGCTTGGTTTTGAAAGATGCTCTTTTATGTTTGCCTTTTTCACATGCTGAGCATGGTTTATCTTTAGCAAAAACCAGTGATGGTAAGCCAAGGACCTTGTTTTATTTTGCCAAATTGTTGATGTTTTTGAAGTTTAAGTGGGAGAGTCTCTTGTGCCACAGCCAGTTGATAGTTTCAGTGGCTTTGGCAAATAGACAGGTTTCATATTTAGAGAGAGTTGACATGTCTAAGACATAAACATCGTCTCTCCTAGGAGCAATCAACACAACTTCCTTGTTGGCATTGAAAATGGTACCCTGTTTGTCATTGAATTGTACAATGTACTTAGCATCACATAGCTGACTGACACTGATGAGATTGTATTTGAGACCATTGACATAAGCAATCCTATAGAAAACTATTCCATTGCAGCCATGAACCATAACCTTCAGTGGGACATGATGAATTATCACCAAATACTACCTTTGGCCCTGGTTCCTTTACATACTTGTGCAGATATTCCTTCACACCAGTCATGCTTCTTGAACATCCACTGTCTAGATGCCATATAGTTTCCTTGGCATGCCTCTGCACAAGTAGTAAACTGAATTAGTTTCTTCTCGAACCCACTTACTAGTGGGCTTGGGTCTCATGGTCTCTTTGAATTGAGCAATCGATTCATGGTCAGTGGTGGAGTGCAATGAGCTACCACGTGTTTTACATTTAGAGACTGAGGATGACTCGGTGGATTTTGATTGTTTTGAACTTCTCCTTGCATGGATGACATTGTCATGATGAGATGTCTTATGAGCTGTGTTACCGCAAATATCACAGCATGTGTTCATAAGACAATCATCGGCATGATGATCATTAAAGCCACAGTGTGGGCAAGGAGGAAAAGGCTTTGCTATCAATTTTTGAGCTTTGGATGAAGAAGCATACTGATGACCAACTTTCGAGTAGTTTTCTTGAGTAAGAGAGCTCACATATTGCAAGTGGTCAGCAGTCCTGTGATCATCCTTTTTACAGATCATGCAAAAAAGAATTATATAACAATTGTCAGTGGTATGACTGGTATAGTGGCATAGATCACACTTCTGCTTGTTTTTGGTGGTGGCTTTTGACTTTGAGGAACTAGAGGAAGCTGACTTTGTCTCCTTGATTGGTTCAGGGACCTTTTCAATAGATTCCATTTTGTCAGTTAGCTTCCTCACAAGTTCAGTTAGTTGCTGAATCTGATCAGCTTCAGTGGGGACTGAGGATGTGGAATTTTCAGTGGGGGTGGATTCTTGTTGAGTTGGTTTTGATGGTCTTTTCAAAATGGTTCTACCAAGTCTAGACCTTTCTTTAGGAGAGTGTGGATTGTAATGTAATGGAGTAAGCTCAGAGCTAGGATCAGACTGAAGAGGTTTCAAAGGTGGAAGTGGTGCTTGAGATTCATCTTCAAACTCGAGATGTGTTCGTGCTACTGGGCACATCTGGGAGTCCAAGCATGCTCTTTAGAGCTTGACTTTCAGGCTCTAGAATTCTTCCAGAGTCACAGTTAGGAAGCTTACTATCCGGATTAAGTCTTTCAATCCAATCACTGGTCTTGGGAACAGACAACATATTGGTAATCATGCCACCAGACACAAATGATTTAGGACTCTGGTCTTTGTTGAGAGAGTCAGTAAGATGATGTTCACCTATGACTCTTTTTGCTACTGGGGGCACCCACAGCATCAAAGACTCTTGGTGGTCCACTATCAATGATTTCCTTTTCTTTCTTAAGTTCATCTTGAAGAGCCTGATTTCTTTTAACTAATTCAGTGTTTTGAATCTGTAAGGTGATAGCCTCAAGCTTGTTTTGTTTTAACACAAGTAACTCATCCCTACACTTATTCAATTCACAACTTAACTTGTACTTAGAAAAAAGATTTAGTCTTTGCTCCTCTACAAACTTAAGATCTACATTGATATAGTTCATATAGGACTGCCAATCAGAATCAGCATCCATAGAAAGTAGAATATTTACCTTCTTCATTGTGATGTTGACCCATTCTCCATTTCTCGCATGATTCTTTCCAACAGCTAGCTTGTCTTCTTTTGAGAGGGCCATCAGTGCGCTGACATGCACCATTTCATCATCTGATGAGACTGGCTCTTCATCCCAGTCGAAGGTTTTAGCAACAAGACCTTTGTTTTTACCCCGCACAGATTGAACACTTTTTGGTTCTGAGGGACTGGCCTCAAGTAATGCAAGCTTAGCTTTGATCTTCCTATACTTGGTTTCAAAATCTATTGTTTTGTTCTGGTCAGATTTATTCTGAAAGTTTTGATGAGACTGATAGATTTTAGGTTGAAATTTGCTAAAGCCTGAGGACTGATTTGACCCTGATGGTCTGTAAGAAGGTTCAGAAATTGTTTTTGAAAAACAGTCATTTGCAAAATGACCCTTTTTGTGACACTTAAAGCATTCAGTGTCCTCGTTAGCTTTAGCAGTTGAAAAACCTTTGTTTCTTTTAATAAACCTTCAAGAGTTTTCAAGGAGTGCCCTTTCCTGAAATTCAACGTTCAGGTCATTTAGGTACTCCACACTTGATCTCTCATCAAGGCTCATCATCGAATTTTCTTGAAAATCTTGAACCACATTGTTAGAAAAGAAGGCAGTTGATATAGATGAGGTGATGGTCAGGGACTTCTTGACTTCCTGAGACTTCTTTAAGTCATGGTATCGTCTGTTGATGAGGTTTTCCTCATAGACAAATTTCCCATAAATTTCATGAAGCTCAAGAGTTTGGATGTGATTTGCATTTCTAAGTCCCTGAGAGAAGTTTAACCATTTCTCAGGGAGACAATTAACAAAACCAACATTTATCTCATGTTTGGATAACTTAACACCATCATTAGCCAGTTCATCTAAAAGAGTTTTGTAATGGTGTAAGTTTGAGAGAGAGTTTCAGAGTCCTTAGCCCGAAGGTATTATACTCAAGTTTCAGGTCCATTATCCTGTTTTCCTTGGTATCAGATGGACCTTCATGGCTATGGACCAGGTCATCCCAGGTTTGTTTAGCCGTGTTACAGCTTATAACTGACTCCATTATATCATCAGGAAGACATGATATGATGATACTTTTGAGTCTTTGGTCCTGGTTGACCACTCTCCTTTCATCCTGAGTCTACTGAGCTTCAGGTTTGGGTAAACCTTCAGCAGTCTTTGGGACAAATGGACCCTCATTAATACACTTGATATAATAAGGTTCCATCCCAATCAAATAGCAAAGCATACGCTTTTTCCATTTGTTGAATTTTCCAACTTCAAGTCTAGGGGCAACAGCTGAATAAGCTCCAACCTTTTTATCGACTAGTTGGGGTACATCAATTTCAGCCATAGGAATCCTGATTTAAAAACGTTTTAGAGCGTCTTAAAAGGTTTTATAATCAACCTGCTCTGATACCACTTGTTGTTCCCTATTCACTATCGTTAAAAAGGAATAATTAAGTACTTAAAGCAATTAACAGTGAATAATGACTGAAATTAACATAAGTAAAACACACAAAGTAATTTTCAACATCATATTCTTATTAGAAATAAATCAAAAGAATACGTTACCCAAGTACTTGCGGAATAGTACTTGGGATTGAAATGACAAAGTTTGGGTGACTCCTCTCTAAGCTCAGGCTAAGTCTGAGCACAACTCTTAGAACCCACTGAGCTAGCTCAAGGATAAAGTTGTATTTGGAGGAGTGAAAAGTTGGCTTGTGTGTGTGTGTGTTTTTTACAATTCACAAGCTTAAACTTTTCACTCATTCTCTTATGCTATTTATACAAGTATGATAATTAACTTTAACCTAGAAGACAAAAACATGGATCACAGCAAACACGAATATTGATATATTCGGTTATCTGTTTCACCTTTCTATAGTAGGCGGCGAAGCTTCTTCCTTGACAGAGAATCGCCGCTACTATAAATGGGAAGATATGATCTTGATAGATTGAGATGTGTATAGATGGATAAACACTTGAGGGACTTAGTTTTATCTAGGTAAAACTTTCCCGCCTAATCCAGCTGATTCTTCAGTCTTTAAAGTCTTCAGTCTCTTCCTTCGTTTGTCTTCAGTGTTTAACAGTTGGAGAGGAGTCGAAGGGATTCGGTGAGTTATTGTCATCGCTCACTGAATCCACTATCTTCTTGACTTAGTCTTCACCCTTTAAGTTCTGCCTTGCAGAGTGGAGAGGCTCCTTCTTCGCCTCATACTAAGTGTCCTGAAGATAGCTCACTGAGAGACTATGCGCTCAGTGACCTGATTGTGTTTAACGGATTAAATACTTAGGATATTTTCACTTGCTAGCGACTTGTCATTTTTTTTGGTCTAGCGAGTTGTCTAAGTTTCCTTGTTGAAGGCGACTTGTGCTTAAATTTAGGATAAAAGCGACTTGTCTCAACTGTTTTGATGTAGCAACTTAGGTTATTTGACTATTGAGTCAAATAAAATATGCAGCGACTTGTGTTAAAATGTTGGTAGCGACTTGCGCTTATAATGGAGCTGTTTGACTTTTTAGAAAGTCAATAGCGACTTGACTCAATAATTGGTAGCGACTTACGGTTGCGAATAGACAGAAAGGAAGAAGAAGGTCTTGACTCTAGCGACTTGACTGTGTTTAGTAACTCTAGCGACTTGACTATTGAGTCAACTTGTCGTAGCGACTTGAATAAGAAGAAGATGATGAAAGGTTATGCTTAACCGTTAAATGACTCGACCACATGACCATTAACACCAAACATAATACAGCTCGACCTCAGACTCAATCACATATCACCGGTTCATTTTTATCCAATTATCTCATACCCATTTACCAACTCCGACTCAATCACATATCACATCCTCCATCTCATTCTAAAACTATCATAACTCGAATCAAGAAAGAAAAACATTATTAGATCTTAGTTTGTTCTGTTTTCGTATTAAAACTAAATATTAATGACCTTTACAGATCTCTAAACACACGAAAAGAACTAATTCATCATCGATCTTGTATTGAAGTCAAAACTTCTTTCAATATTCGAACAAAAAAGAAAAGATGTATAACAAATGTGTTATAATCTTTTCTTGGCTCGTTTCAAGACCATTAACAAAATGAAAAATCATACGACGACCCTACCTTAGACCCTCCTAAGGATCTTGACTTGCTCTTGATTCGGATTGATAAGAAATTGTTGTCATCTTGTTTGGTTAAGGTCGTGTGTGGTTCAATTGTAAAGGATTGTTACTCGGATTTGATGAGGAATTTTTGTGATGAGATGAGTTATTGTTTTGGGTTGATGTTAGAACTGAGTTGAGGAGAGAGAATCGAGGAGGAGGGGGCGGACATCACAAGGATATTGTGATTAGGGTTGTGTGGTAATGACCTAATATTTAGGAAGTTTTGTTTTATAACCGGTTTTATTTTGTTAAACTGGATCGGGTTGAATGTTAAGTCTAACATGGGCTTTGGAGTTAGTTCATTGCATTGGTTTTCTTTGAACGTGGGCTTGGCACCCTCTCATTGATTCTTGGGCTGATATGATGAATAATCTGATATTGGGTTGCAATGATCCTAACGTAAAAATGGCATTAATTGGCATTCAAAACTTATTTTTTTGGATACAAATTATTGTTATTTGTTTGATAAGAGTGGTATGTTGGCATGGTATAAATCTTCACGGAGGATACAAATTCACGACTTGCGCTTAATATTTGAGATAAGGATTTTTGAAGTAGGTGACTTCACTTGGCTTTAGAGTTTGAATGTATAATCACACTTCTCATTTAAAGGTTAATATATAATTTGGAGATTGTTATACAATGTCAAATTTACCATAACGGGAGTATAAGTGATTAATGCATATGTTCTTTTGAACATTGGGTCATAAAGCTTGGATTCAGATGACGGTCATATGGGCTTCTTAATATGAGATCGGATTTATATGACTTGGATTTAATGAGATTTATTGAAGAAATTTGTGATAATGAGACTTAATGATGTGAGTTGTTTGGTACTTTGGTTTATGCATCTTCACGGAGTATATTATGTCTCGGCATGAAGTGTTTATTAAACCACGTTGACTACGGAGATGTTTGTACGGTATTTCTTACTTGGGTTTGAAGTGAATTCTTTCGGGCGCGTTTACTTATTTCGTCTTCTTGCTTTCTACTCTTCGCGAAGATGACTTGTTTGGGCATTTATAGAGTGTGATAAAGACTTGGCTATTTAATTACGGTTGTGACTCTTTCTCGCTTAACCCACAACGTAACTATCATTTCGGTGTCTCAGTTGAGAATGTCAAGAGGTTTTGTACATTGGGTACACCGTTTCTTCTTCACAAGGATTAATGCAAGCTTAAGTAACAAATCCAGAGAATGTTACGTCTTGTTCAAGTTTGGCATATCGGGTCTATTTCTCCATGTGGTCACTACAATAGCCGACTGAATGCGTGATTGATGTATTTACCAATGTGTTTATTGGATGGTTGGTGATATTGTTGATGTTGGATAATGAACCACTGCATGTTCCCCTAAAACAGATATTCACCGAAACCAAAGTTATCATAACACATTCAAGCTGACATTGTTTACGGTTTTGTCTTGATTTTGTAAAATCCCGCGAAAGAATCTATTTCTCGGTTTAAATCATAGACTTGTAAAATCCCGTGACAATGGAAACATCCTGGTAATTATAAAGTGCATTTCCGGATCTATCTTACGGTTTATTATTGGTTTTGTAAAATCCAGCGAGAGAAACTATTTCTCGGTTTAAACCATAGAGTTGTAAAATCCCGCATTGATGGAACCATCTTGGAGAAAGGAAAGTGTATTTCGAGATCTTTTCTGATGCTGGTGCTACGGTTTCTACTTCAAAGAAGGGATAAAAGGGTGTACTTCATGAATTGGATGTGTGTTTGGATTTTCGTCATGACAGTTTGGTTATTACATGGTTTTACGGGGTTATGAGCTTTCAACCATGGTCGGGATGAAAACCATTATCATAGTTCACTCAAAACGTCAAAGGAGGCTAGATTTGAGCTTTTAACCATAAGATGTGACAACGGGGTTAATTCACTATTATCTATTTGAGGTTGAAGTGAAATATCACGGGCAAGTGTACTTAGTATCTGAAGGTATCGGGATGGTTGGATGAAGATTCTTCATGATCCTTGTTCGAGCTTATTTTCAAAAACTAAGACTTGGAAATCTAGTTATTTTTTAGAGTCTTTTCCTTTTCTTTTACCACTTAGGGGAATTGGGCTCTTTTACCACAAAATAACTATCACTTTAAGGAGTTACGTTGTAGTGCTCAATGTCACATTCAATTGTGGATTTTCAAGAGGTGATGTACGTCTTATACTTGATGGTTGGTTGGTTGAAGAGTATAGAGTACTTAGAGATTCAAATGGGCATGAATTCTCGACACCGCTCTTTGTTACACATGTGCAAGTTTAAGTCACGAGTTTGGGTTATTCTACTTCAGGGTCAAATTCATCATATTGGGTTTTCTCCATCAGGTGTCACAACAAAGAGCCTACTGAATGATAATGGGGTGATTACATGTTTTGCCAAGAGAGTTTGAAAAGAGAGAGATTATGACGTTTGAATACTTCAGTTCAAACCTCGTTCCTCAAAGAAAAGAAAAGTGTACGTGTCAGTGCGCTTTATCTTCGGAAGAAGAGAAATCTTCTCATTAATGACCATTCTCATCAACTTGCTTCATAATTTTTCCACGCGCTTTCAGTTATCAAGTGAACCGGGCTACTGTTGATTGTTTTCTTATTCCACTTGCTCAACTCTAATGACGATGGCGACATCCTGTGCTAATTTTACGGGGGAGAAGTGTGAAAAGACTACATTGTTGAAGATATTCACTTGCTTAATCAAGAATGGTATCACCGTATGCAATTCTTGAGAGGGAGAAGAAGTATGATAACTCTGCATGGTTGATTGATTTCTGGGAATGAATGGTCAAATGGCTCCAAACTCATGTAAGAACCGAACTTCTTCTTATTGGGTCATCTTCACATGGTGTTTCTTCTAAGAGTCGTTGGTTGACATCTTCTCACGGACTGATGAGTTTAACGAAAAGTGCTTCCGGTTAATGCTTCAAGTGCACATCAACATGATGATTCCGAACAATCTCTTTGTTCTTGTTTGATGTGATTGGTGGTTTGGTGTTACCATTTAGTGTGTTCGTTGAGGGCTGATTGATTGGGAGGGATTTTAGTTAAGGGGATTTGCAAGATGTAAGTTAATTGGGATGCCTTTTGGTGTGATGAAGATGTTAACTATCTATTCCCCAACTGGACAATCTTGAAGAAGGTCGAGTCTACAGTCGGTTCTACATTTTCTGCTACATGTTAGAAGACTAAAGACGAGTTGCATTTAACGATCTAAAGACTTCTTCTTAATTCAAGCATTTATCGTACAGATTGTCGGTTTAGGGGAGAGCACTAATTGGGGGAGAGTGAAATCTGGAATCTAATCCCCAATTAGACTTGCTCACATTCTTCAAAGAAATTAATTCTCACAAAGACTTCAAGCGATCTTCTCAAAATATTTCGAGTATTTGGAATTACAATGAGTTGCTGATTCTGAAGTATCAAAACCAGCAAGGGGGAAGGAGACACACATCTAAACACGAGTAAACTTGATGAACTTAATTCTTCTAAGTGATTGAAGATATCCCGGGAAGACAAATGTCATGACCGCAGAGAAACTCAAGGTTTTACTCATCAAGGCGTTTAGTGTTATTATTCCAACTACGTGGGAGAAGTGATGTTAGAGAAAGTTTCGAAGATAAATGAGGTACACAAGTATGACATATTCCGGAGATAAATGTATAACATAGGGAGGTGTTATCGAGTTATTCTTTCGTGGGAATGTGTGTACTTTGGGTTCTTGAGCTTCATACACGATCATCAGGGAAGAAAGCCATTGTTTACCACAAACATTGGGGAGGTTTTTTTCTTTACGGCATGATGTGTATTCGGGAGAGTTCTTGGATATTGGTGTACTTAGGGTTCTTGAGCTTCATACACAATCATCGAGGGACGAAAGATGTGAACATTGGGGAGGTGTTCTTCATTACCCTCATGATGTGTATTCGGGAGAGTTCTTGAGCATTATACAAAGAGACTGACTGCATCAATTCAACTACTTGGGGGAATTGTTCTCTTGACACCTTTTGGAATGGATCGCTTCAAACTTCAGTGGAAAAGGAATTTGAGAAGATTATTTAAGTGTGGGATGAAACGTTGCTGTTCTTCTATTGGATGATATAACCCCGAACGGAGAACCTCGATTATCGTTCTTAAATGGAGCAGCGGGATTTATGATAATGGTGTGCTTCTCTGTGCACCTGGCTAAGGCAAGCTTGAAAGAAAGATTTGAATCTGCTCAGCTAAAGGATTTTGGATTAGGGAAGCTGCCAAAGTCTCTCATTCTTAAAGGCTCAATTTCTTCTCTTCAAGAGCCTCAAAAGCTTTGGTGGTGGATGTTTAAGAGATGACGATTTCTATCTTCTACAACGAGGTCGCTTCGATATCCTTATCTCGGTATTCGTATCATCATCTTCTTAAATTATATCATCTACTCTATCTTTGTAAATATTTATTAAAAAGCAAAATATAAAAATATAAAACCAGCAAAAAGAAAATAGAAAAATATAAAACCAACAAAACCCTTAAAATAAAAATAAAATTGAAAAGACCAAAAATATGTTTTCTCAAGACATGTCTTCTGGTATCGATAACATCTGCGGTCTTAGAAATGTCATTCAACAATGGCACCGGACCATAGATGAAGTTCGAGCAGAAGGTGTAAATATTTCTTTTCAAAACATGTCACAAATCAAATGGCTTACAGTTAATTCAAACTGTAACCCGCTCTTCAAAACTATGGCTGCGTTATTTCAGACTGTAACCCATGCTAAACCATGGTTCGCTATTATTTCAGATAGCAACCCGCTCTTTTAAAGAAAGGAAAGTGTTGCGCTAAACCAACTTTCAAATATATCGTGCACTTATCCTAAAACAAAATGAGGAAAGTATGTCGAAGGACTGCTGTTCCTACTCAAATATTTTTCCTTCAAAAAGTTCTTCAGAAAAATATTTGTTTTAACAAAGTGGTGGAAAATGAGTTGCTTGAAAAACAATCAGCTTCAGAATGTTCATAAAATTGAAAACTCAATCAATGACTTCTGCGCTTTTAAAATTTTCAGAAAATGGGTCATTGATTGAGGGGGAGAATGTTTTCAAATTTATATTATTTAACGGACTTTCTTAATTATCCTACGTGCTTAATTAAAAATGATATTTGCCTGTGTCGAAGGACTAGGAATTTAGGATATAATTGTCGGGATTAGATGATTAGAGTTTGATGAACACATAAAATCCCATACCTTATATGAACTGATTGTTATGTTGGATTGACTTTTATTAGTCGATTGCTGTTTGGGTGATGTCGACCACCATATATCTGTATGTGTGTTCACTAACGTATGCAGGTATATTGGTATATAAGAATGTTCCCGATCCGGATCCCACAAATGAAGATGATTGGATGCCGAAAGGAAAGGGTAACTATATCTTAGGTTGACAAATGAAGAAACGGAGCTTAATTGGACTTCTATGGAGAGTTGGCATGGAAAAATGCAACGTAAGAGGTCTCACTGCATCAGCAGATGGTTTTCTTCATTAGCAAATGAAGAAACGGAGCTTAATTTGACCTCAGTTGGCATTAAAATGCAACGTAAGAAGTCTCACTGCATCTGCAGACGGTTTTTCTTCCAAGGCCTAAAGCAACAACATAAGCTTCTCAACCACCGAACGTATCTTTGTGCAGGATACCATTTTTTAAACAATTTTGAAAAAAAAAATAATAATATTTGATTAAATTGTTTTGAAAATGGAAAATATAGTTTTGAAAATAAACCGGACTAAAATTTGAAAATCACGGACTTCATTTTATCAAAACTATAAGTCACTCAATCATCGACTACGGTCATCGATTGAGGAGGTGAGTGATTTAAAATAAATTATTTTCAAACAATATTTCTTCATAAAAGTCCGGTTTGTACAAAATAAAAAGTGGTGATCTAAAGATTTAATGTTATGTCATGGTATGATTTTCTTTTAAACTCAAAGATCTTACAAAATAAATTTTTTTCTGTTCTTGTTTGATTGTGAAATTGTTTTATTTTAATTAAAGATCTCTTAAAAACTATCATACCTGACACTAACAATCTTTAATGTCTTATATTGATCCTTATCCGCTATTTTTCAAAATTAAATTTTGCCACGTCTTTCCCCAAAATTTTCTAAATGATTTAAATCATTTGGGATCACAAATCTCAAATGGTTTGATATTTTTGATCGGGGGAGAGATCGTGATTTAAATCTCAAATCGGTTCTAAAGGGTTATTGTTTCAAAAGCACTCATTCCTTCATGTGCCAAACGATTTCAAATACATAATGCAATGATTGAGGAGGAGCATTTATCCAAAAACAAAAGAGTATTTAAACAAGGCCACATATTCTCTCATGTTTTCCAAACCTTATTAAATCACTTGGGATCCAAAATCTCAAAGGGTTTGATATTTTTGATCGGGGGAGAATTTGTGATTTAATATGAAATTTGATAAAGATGATCGTTTTGATTCAAAGTGCAAGTTCTCTCTAATATGTGCCAAACTCTTTCGTATATCGATACACATATTGAGGGAGAGCGAATGGTTTCTTAATGGCTTTTGTGATCGTGTATGTGCTTCAAAAGAACTCTTTCCTCTATGTGATAAAATGATTTTAAATATCCTATGCACATATATATGTGGGGGAGATTTTACCAAAGAAATTCAAATGGATTTTTATACGGAAATTATGATCAAGAATATATTTCAAAAGAACTCTTGCCTCCATGTGCTAAACAATTTATAAAATCATACGCACATGTTGAGGAGGAGCATTTCTAAAAGATCAAAAACAATTAAGGTACAAAATGCTTTGATCTCGTATCACAAGTACTTTGATTGATTTTCCAAATGATTTTTCAATTGGTTTCATGAAAGAATGAACAATACCAAAAGACCGACCAATTTACTTTATGCATGGTGTTATAAGGATGGTTAGGTTAGGTATTCGTTCCCACGATCCGCCAGAACAGGAGGGATCTTCCAGGGACAATCCACTAGATAGTGTAGAGTCCTTAGGTATGATGAAAAAGGAGAAAAGTGAGAAATGGGAAGAGTGCGGACTGAAAGCAGAGCTAGAACTGGAACAAACCCAACAAGGTTCTAGTTATGAAGTCTCGGTAAGCATTGAAGGGTTGAAGAATGAAAAAGAATTGAATGTGAAAAATGGTGAAAAGAAATAGCCCTCCAATAATTCAACCTTAGGGCAGAAACCGGGTTCAATACATATGCTACTGGTGTTTACCAAGGTAACACTAGTATTGAAGACAAGACGTCATGGACCCAGTGACGCACTGCACTACAAACTTCCCAAGCTACTCAAGTTCCTCTTAAAAGGGCTTGTTTCATTCTCACGGGGAACCTACATAATCTATCGACTTTCTCTTAGAGATTGTTGATATTGAAGAAGGAGACCCTCTCCCTAGTCTCCGGCATAGGAACCAAATGTGCACAATTGAGTCTAGAGCCAAGAGATCATCCACAATATCTCATTAGGACACTGTCTATGAAGACTCTCTGTTTCACACAATGTGGAAAGAGAGATTATATATTAAGAGTCCTACGCATTATCCTTGTGGTATTGCCAGAACATCCGAGTGATATGTAATGTATTCACGATGAAGATGGAAATCCTTCTAGAGCCAACATCAAACAAGCTCTTGGTGTGTGACATGTGAGATCTTCTCGTAAGATTGATCTTGTGACAACTGGATAGAAACAATGGGGCGATTCATTCTTGAATCAACCTTGGTCCAAGATTGGAATTGACGAATACTTTTGGAAAAACCGTTCGATGTGCAAACCTTCTTTTCTCTAGCACGTCGAATGTGTATTCATATTTCAAACACAAAAAGTATCTCTGATTGAAAAATACTTTTGGAAAAACCGTTCGATGTGTAAATCTCTTCTTTTCTCTAACACATCGAATGTGTACTCTTTTCAAATACAAAAAGTATTTATGATTGAAAATTGATCTTTCTCATAAAACCTTCGTCGTATTGCAAAACTCTTTCTTCTAAGCAATACGCGATTGTTTTTCAAATCAATTTTTCATCAATAAGTGAATCTCAATTCGCTGGTTTACTCACTTCGTGTTGTCTTATTTGAGACGTTCCGATTAGAGAACAACTAGAGCAGCCGTGAAACCCTGTCAAGGAGACTCTTCGGAATTCTACCTGATCACAGGCAGTACTTGTACTTATCAACGGGGAACCGTGGGCTGTGTACCTCAATTCAACGAAAGTGATCAAAGACACTTTCGTGTGTTTTATTGCTAACTGTTGTTTGCAGGTACATTTGAACGGTTGCAGCTGATCAGAATTGAGGAGTCAATCCAAAGCCGCATGCTCACAACATCCACACTTAATTGAAGAAATCATGACTGTTGCATATCTTCATAACCTGATTCTGATATTTTTATACTATGTTCCTGCTACGCTGCTGAAAATATCATGAGCCAGTAAAGCTTCCGCTACTCTGATGGAAAGATGTCATGATCCAAAAGGTGTGAGCATGTCGGTCCAAAAGTCACAACATCACATGATGGCAACACAATAAAGGGTGATCCAGAGATTTACTGTGGCTGATGATCTCCATAAAGCTCGAAGATCATCAAAGATGTGGATCAGTTCAAAGACCTCCACTTAAAGTACAAATCAATGCGGACTTTAAAGAATCGCTACTTATTCACAAAGATTGCGGAATTGAAGAATTGAAGTCTACGAGCTCAAGAACAAAGTCAAGAATAGAATGCTAGGATTCAAAATGTAAATCATGGGGTGACCTCCCTTAGGGGGAGA
The DNA here is from genome assembly GCA_910596185.1 of Chrysanthemum makinoi. Classification (NCBI taxonomy): domain Eukaryota; kingdom Viridiplantae; phylum Streptophyta; class Magnoliopsida; order Asterales; family Asteraceae; genus Chrysanthemum; species Chrysanthemum makinoi. The sequence goes on along the minus strand of OU343223.1, from coordinate 122,596,090 downwards.
TTGTTAGGAATTGGAAATTCCATGTTAAAGTGTCGGTCACCCCAATTATGGTCTAGCATATGTTAGCTCGTAGACGTGTCGTTTGTTACGTTATTCTGTAGTTTATTAGTTAGTTTGTAGCGTAGATTAGTTTAGTGTAATACCGTGGAGGAAGGACGGGTCTTTACCCATTGTATACCTGATCCACAGGCCGTCAGGAGGTCGTGTTGTCTGTAACTATAAATACTCCTTCCATCCTTGGAAGGGGTGGTGCTTCTCAATCTAACATTTGATAATTTACAAAGCAAGTCTCTAAGTAGAACACCCTCTCATTCTTTCTCTCTCTAAACTATGGCAAACATGTATTTCCATCATCCAAGACCACCCGAATCATCAACACAATAAATATTACAATCCTACATGATCACCGTAACCCACAGGTCCTAGGTTTTGTTGTTCATGGTGATTCGTGGGGTTTTATACGATTTTTGTATGCCGTGTGTGTATGTTTGTTGCGGTTTGTGGTTTTGTTTTTGATGATTGGTTTGAAACTGTTTTGAACATGCTTACTGTTTTTAACATGGTTTTTGATGGGGTTTAATTCAGTTTTTAATGTTACGAGTTGATGGTTTGTGAATCTGGTCCTTATGATGTTTCTGTTTTACTGGGTGATTAATCTGTTTCTGCTGGTGTTAGTCTGCTGGCGTGTTAGTCTGCTGCTGGTGTTATGATGTTCTTCGTAGAGACTTGGTCAAGTTCTTCGTAGAGACTTGACAAAGTGTCCAGATATTATGAATGTCATAAGCGACTTATCTTTACAAGTGGTAGCAACTTGTTATCAGTATTAGCGACTTGGTAAATTGCTAGAGACTTGTCCAAAGGGAGCTTTTTTGAAAGCAACTTGTTTAAAAGATGTCCAGATTCAAGGTTTATGAAGCAACTTGTCAAATTTTTATTTGGTCAATTAGTCAATAGCGATTTGATAACTGGACACATTAGCGGCTTGTCACTATATTGATAGCGACTTGAATAAAGATGTAGCGCGTTGTGGTTTGTAAGGAAAATCTAGCGACTTGGACTAGCGACTTGGACTAGCGACTTGGACTAGCGACTTGGACTAGCGATTTGACTGAAGCAACTTAACAGAAATGAAGAAGAAGAAGAATGATAAACTGACCACGACCTCTAAACCATAAGGCCAATACCAACTCAAGACTCGGACTACAACATCACTTATCAATGACTGCTACTTCTAATCATTCAACAAAACAATAAACAAGTAATCAAGACCAAAACTTGTGACAACTCTCAATCATCATCCAAGTCATGTCTCACCAACTTCTATGATCTCAGTTTTATTCCTTGTATGTACGGTTCATCAAATACTTAGATCTAAAAAGATCTATTCACAATGGAAAAATACATCATTGACCTTAACACTTGAATAATATTCGAACATCAAATAAGAGTTATATCAAGTGTGGTATACTCTTTATTTCGATGCATTCATATTAATGAAAGGGTTACAAAATTAATCTCAGTCTGTATTAAATGGAAATGTCGTTAAGATCTCAGAATCACCTCGTGATTAATCAAAGTATCCATCTTGACTTTGAAAGTCAAATTATCACGAGACTATCATCATCGATCTATGTTTCAAGGCACTTTTATGAATGTCTTAGATCTGATAACTTCATGGGTTTTTTCTTATATAAACCATCCAAGACACAAAGCTTCAAAAGAAAAAAGAAAAAAATTTGATCTCTGAAAGTTCAAAAGTTGTCAAGCATCTCTCAAGGAGTACTTTGAGTTGAACTATACTCATCATTGATCATTTTGAAAAACCATGATTCTAGTATATCCGAATAACTGAAGTTGAACAAAACCATGAATGATTTCATTCCACTTCTTGTTCGGTCACAAAAGGTGAAAACGATAGATGGATTAATGAATACCTACCTTCGTGCGTCACAATATCGTGTCAAAAAAAGGTCCTAGCCATCCCTGTGGCCTATTCGTTTTAAACCTTGCCATCCCTGTGGCAATTTAAGCTTGATTGGGTAGTGTGAATGAGGCAGTCAACTCGTGAATGGGGATGGATTTGTTATGGTGGGCGGAGTATATTACGAGAGTGGGTGTAGGGTTGAGATGGAGATTAGGTCAAAATGCAGCATTTTGTTTTTGGAGGCGGATTATTTAGGAGAGAATTTAGGGTTTGATAAGTGACTGTGTTTTGTGAGAGGCGGATGTTTGAGTAACATTTGGGTAAAATGAAGTGTTGTAATGTGCTTTATAATCCGAAAGTTTAGGGTTTGCAGTAATATGGATCGTGGGCCCATGAACAGTCATTTGTTGGGCCTTACACGTTTGAAAGATTGTGCTTGGACCAAATATGTATGAGATATGATTAAGGTTGTGAAATGATCTTCAATACTTGCATTTTGCTAAATGGATTTAATGGATTTGTAATTAGAAAGGTTAAGCCGTGAACTTGGGTAATAAAGTTAAGAATTACGTTGTGATAAGTTTGAGTTGGGACTTAGATATCCGTCTTTGTGATAAACTGGATACGTAAGTACTGATAATTCTCGAGAAAGAACGGTAATTTTGATAATGATTATTTTTTCACAAGGGATATTTGTTCTCGGCTTGAGTTATTGAATGAGTTTGAGATTCCTGACCAATATCATTGAATTGGCATTGAAGTGACGGTTCAAACAGTTTTATTTGGACGTTGGACTTGGATAATTGGATTCACTTTCATAGGTTAGGCATTGATTTGTACAAGTAACCAACTTTAGACCGTTCACATGATTGGGTCAGTTGGGCTTCTCAAAATTTGAATTTTGTGAGAATTGTTTTATGATGAGACTTGAGATGTGCGTGGTGTAAATTGATCATGAGAACTGATTAATGAGTTTTTGATGATGAGATTTGGTATGATAATGAGAGTTGTTGTGATATGCAGTTTGCCACTTTGGTTTATGCATTTTCACGGAGAATATTATGTCGCGGCATGAAGTGTTTATTGGAAAATGTTGACTACGGGATGGCTGTAAGGTATTTCTTATTTGGACTTGAAGTAAGGTTTTTGGGCGCGTTTGCTTATTTCGTCTTCTTTCTTTCTACCCTTCCGCGAAGATGACTTGTTTGGGCATTTATAGTGTGTGATAAAGACTTGGCTATTTAGTTACTTTTGTGATTCTTTCTCGCTTAACTCACAACGTAACTATCACTTCGGTGTCTCACGCAGTTGAGGATACGTCAAGAGGTTTTTGTACATTGGGTACACCGTTTCTTCTTCACAAGGATTAGTACAAGTTTAAGTTAACAAATCTAGGGAATTTTACTTCATGATCAAGTTTGGTATATCGGATTTACTTCTCCATGTAGTCACAACAATAGTCGTCAGAATATGTGGAAGATGTGTTTACCAAAGTGTTTATTGGATGGTTGATGATATTGTTGATGTTGGATAATGAACCGTTGATGAACCGCTGCATGTTCCCCTAAAACAGATATTCACCGAAACCAATGCTGTCATAACACATTCAAGCTGATATTGTTTACGGTTTTGTTTTGATTTTGTAAAATCCCGCGAAAGAACCTATTTCTCGGTTTAAATCATAGACTTGTAAAATCCCGTGACAATGGAATCATTCCGGTGTAAGTAAAGTGCATTTCCGGCTCTATCTCTCGGTTTATTCTTGGTTTTGTAAAATCCCGCGAAAGAAACTATTTCTCGGTTTAAACTATAGAATTATAAAATCCCGTGATGATGGAACCATCCTAGAGAAAGGAAAGTGTATGTCGGGATCTTATCGATCGGTGCTACGGTTTCTGCTTCCAAGAAGGGATAAAAGGGTGTATTTCATGAATTGGGTGTTTGTTTGGATTTTCTTCATGACGGTTTGGTTACTTCAAAGTTTTACGAGGATATGCTCATTAAACATGGTCAGGATGAAAACCATTATCATAGTTCACTTAAAATGTCAAAGGAGGCTAGATTTGAGCATTAACCGAGAAGATGTGACAACGTTAATTCAGTATTATTTATTTGAGGTTGAAGTGAATTATCACGGGCGAGTGTACTTACTATCTGAAGGTATCGGGGATGGTTGGACGAAGATTATTCATGATCCTTGTTTGAGCTTATTATAAAAAACAAAGACTTGGAAATCTAGTTATTGTTGGGTGTATTTTACCTTTTCTTTTACCACTTGGGGGAATTGGGCTATTACCGCCGCAAAATAACTATCACTTTAAGGAGTTACGTTGTAGTGCTCAACGTCACATTCAATTGTGGATTTTCAAGAGGTGATGTACGTCTTATACTTGATGGTTGGTTGGATGAAGAGTATAGAGTACTTAGAGATTCAATAGAGGATGAAGTCTCGCACCGTCTTTGTTACATATGTGCAAGTTTAAGTCACAAGTTCGGGTTGGTTTACTTCAGGGTCAAATTCATCATATTGGGTTTTCTCCATCAGTTGTCACGACAAAGAGCCTCTGAATGATAATGGGGTTGATTACATGTTTTGCCAATAGAGCTAAAAAGAGAGATTTATGACGTATGAACACTACAGTTCATGCATCGTTCTCTAAAGAAAAGAAAAGTATGCAGTGCACTTTATCTTCTGAAGAAGATAAATCTTCTAATGATGTATGAACACAACAGTTCATGCCTCGTACTCTAAAGAAAAGAAAAGTGTACGTTTCAGTGCGCTTTATCTTCTGAAGAAGAGAAATCTTCTTTTGACGTTTGAACACAACAGTTCAAGCCTCGTACTCCAAAGAAAAGAAATGTGTACGCTTCAGTGCACATTATCTTCGAAAGAAGAGAAATATTCTCATTAATGACCATTCTCATCAACCTGCTTCATGCTTTTTCCATGCGCTTCAGTCATCAAGTGAACCGAACTACTGATAATTACTCTTATTCCACTTGCTCAATATAATGAAGATGGCGACATCATGTGCTAATTTTGTGGGGGAGAAGTGTGAATACAATACATTTAGATGATTTTCACTTATTCAATCAAGAATGGCAAGTCCGTATGCAATTCTTGAGGGGGGAGAGAAGTATGATAACTCTGCATGGTTGATTGATTTCTGAGAATAAATGGTCAAACGGCTCCAAACTCATGTAAGAACCGAGCTTCTTCTTATCGGGTTATCGTTACATGGAGTTTCTTCTAAGAGCCGTTGGTTGACATCTTCACACGGGCTGATATGATTAAATGACAAAGTGCTTCCAGTTGCGGGGCTGATTTCCTTAATGAACATCTTTATGTTCTTGTTTGATTGGGAGAGATTTGAGTTAAGGGGATTTGCTATTTGTATGTTAACGGGAATGCATTTGGTGAGTTGAAGATGTTGACTTTCTATTCCCCAACTGGACAATCTTGAAGAAGGTCGAGTCTACAGTCTGTTCTACATTTTTTGCTACATGTTAGAAGACTAAAGACGAGTTGCATTTAAAGATCTAAAGACTTCTTCTTTATTCAAGCATTTATTAAAAGATTTTCGGTTTAGGGGAGAGCACTAATTGGGGGAGAGTGAAATGTCAGATTTAATCCCCAATTAGACTTGCTCACATTCTTCAGCAAGTTGATTCTCACAAAGACTTCTAAGGTTCTTCTCAAATGATTTCGAATATATGGGCTTACAATGTGTTGCTGATTCTGAAGTGTCAAAACCAGCAAGGGGGAAGGAGACACGTATCTAAACGTGAGTAAACTTGATGAACTTAATACTTCTAAGTGATTGAAGATATCCCGGGAAGACAAATGTCATTACTGCAGAGACACTCAAGGTTTGACTCATGGTGTTTAGTGTTCTTATTCCAACTATGTGGGGGAAGAGATGGAAGAGTTAGTTTCTGAAGATGAAAGAGGTACACAAGTGTGTGATGATTTTGATGTTATCGCAATCATCAGGGGAGAGAGATTGTGTACATTGGGGATGCTCAGATGTTTCACTTGAGGGCTTAATCAGTGATTCAGAGATATAATCACTTATTCCGGAATGGACATCCGTAGAGATTGCCATCCGCAGAGATAATCAATGATTCGGCCTGCTTCTTCAATGTTATCGGTTATTCTCTCTTTGGGCATTCGGGTACTTCGTGTTCTTGAGCTTCATGCTCTTTCTTTAGGGGAGAGAAAAGTATACATCGATGGTATAAGTTTCTCTGGCTACTTCGATATAATGCACTTTCTTTGGCTATTGGACTTAATCTGCTACTTCGATGGTATAAGTTTCTCTGTCTTCGGGTATATGTGTATTCGGGTTCGTGAGCTATAGTCTAAGAGACTGACTGCATCAATTCATCTACTTGGGGGAAGTGTTCTCTTGACAACTTTTGGTATGGATCGCTTCAGACTTAAGTGTAAAAGGAATTTGAGAAGAGGCATTCAAATGTGGGATGATACGTTGCTGTTCTTCTTCTTGATGATATAACCCCGAACGATGAATCACGATGATTAATCTTAAAAGGAGCAGCAATTTCGATGATAATGGTGTGCTTCTTTGTGCACCTGGCTAAGGGAAGCTTGTAAGAAAGCTTTGAATCTGCTCAGCTAAAGGATTTTCGGTTTGGGGGGAAGCTGCCAAAGTCTCACTTTCAGTTGGTTCAATTTCTTTCTTCGATTCAAGAGCCCTGGAAGCTTTGGTGGTGAATGTTTAAGAGATGATGACTTCTATCTTCTTCAACGGGGTTGCTTGATATCCTTATCTCGGTACTCGTATCATCATCTTCTCATACTATATCATCTACTCTATCTTTGTATATATTTTTCAGAAAATCAAAATACAAAAATATAAAACCAACAAAAAGAAAATACAAAAATATAAAACCATCTAAAACCCATATAAAAATCAAAAATTTGAAAAGTACCAAAAATATATTTTCTCAAGACATGTCTTCTGGTATCGATAACATCTGCGGTCTTAGAAATGTCATTCAATAATGGCACGGGACCATAGATGAAGTTCGAGCAGAAGGTGTAAATATTTCTTTTCAAAACATGTCTCTAAAATATGGCTTACGCATTATTTCGTATGACCCCGCTTCTAAAATGGCTTACGATTTACTTGAGTGTAACCCGTGCTTAAACAATGGTTTGCTATTATTTCGGATAGCAACCCGTTCTTCAAAGAAAGGAAAGTGCTACGCTAAACCAATTTTCAATTATTTATGCACTTATCCTAAACAAAATGAGGAAAGCATGTCGAAGGACTGCTGTTCCTACTCAAATATTTTTCTTTCTAAAATTCTTCAGAAAAATATTTGTTTTAACAAAATGGTGGAAAATGAGTTGCTTTCAAAACAATCAGATTCATAGTTTCGTTAAAATTGAAAACTCAATCAATGACTTCAGCGTTTTTAACCTTTTTAGAAAAATAAGTCATTGATTGAGGGGAGAAATGTCTTTCAAATTTATATCATCTAACGGACTTTCTTAATTATCCTACGTGCTTAATTAAAAATGATATTTGCCTATGTCGAAGGACTAGGAATTTAGGATATGATTGTTAGGATTAGATGATTAGAGTTTGATGAACAAATAATTCCCATGCCTTTATATGATCAAATTGATATGTTGGATTGACTTTTATTAGTCGATTGCTGTTTGGGTGATGTCGACCACCATATATCTGTATGTGTGTTCACTAACGTATGCAGGTATTTTGGTATAAAAGAATGTTCCCGATCCGGATTCCACAATTGAAGATGATTGGATGCCGAAAGGAAAGGGTAACTATATCTTGTGTTGACAAATGAAGAAACGGAGCTTAATTGGACTTCTATGGAGAGTTGGCATGGAAAAATGCAACGTAAGAGGTCTCACTGCTTCTGCAGATGGTTTTCTTCTCACAAAGAAATGAAGAAATGGAGCTTAATTTGACCTCAGTTGGCATGAAAAAATGCAACGATGAAGTCTCACTGCTTCTGCAGATGGTTTTCTTCCAGCCCTACAGCAACAACAGAAGTAGCTCAACCACCTAACGTATCTTTGTGCAGGATAATTGTGATGATAACATTTTTTAATTTTTTTTTTAAATAATATTGTTTTGAAAAATGGAAAAATATTGGTTTTGAAAATAAATTGGACTTAATTTTGAAAATCAGCGGACTTCATTTTATCAAAACTTTAGTCACTCAATCATCGACTACGGTAATCGATTGAGGGGGAGAGTGATTTAAAATAAAATATTTTCAAACGATATTTCATCTATCAAGTTCGTTTGTACGAAATAAAGTGGTGATCTAAAGATTTAATGTTATGTCATGGTATAATTTTTCTTTTGAATCAAGGTCTTTCAAAATGAAATTTTTTCTGTTCTTGTTTGATTGTGAAATTGTTTTATTTTACTTAAAGATCTGTTAAAACTATCATACCTAACACTAACAATATTTAATGTCTTAAAATGGTCCTTATTTGTCATTTTTCAAAAATTGAATCTTGCCACGTCTTTCCCTAAAACTTTCTAAACGATTTAAATCAATCGGGATCCAAAATCTCAATTGGTTTGAAATTTTTGATCGGGGGAGAGATCGTGATTTAAATCTCAAATCTGTTTTAATGGAATTGGTTTTAGCCCTTCAAAGGCACTCCACGCCTCCATGTGCCAAACGATTTCAATATATGATGCACATGATTGAGGAGGAGCATTTATTCAAAAACAAGATGCGTATTTAAACAAGGCCACATTTTCTCCCATGTTTTCTAAACCTTATTAAATCACTTGGGATCCAAAATCTCAAAGGGTTTGATATTTTTGATCGGGGGAGGATTTGTGATTTAATAATGAAACTTGATTAAAGATGATCATTTTGATTCAAATGTGCATACTGCTCTCCCATATGTGCTAAACGCTTTCGAATCTCGAAGCACATATTGAGGGGAAGCATTTCAAAGAAAACAAACTATCAAGGTACAAAGAATTCTATGTTTTAACATACGTACCTTGATTGATTTTCTAATGGTTTCTTAATGGCTTTTGTGATCGTGAATGTACTTCAAAAGGAACTCTTTCCTCTATGTGATAAAATGATTTCAAATATCCTATGCACATATTGAGGGGGAGAATTTACCAAGAAAATCAAATGGCTTTTTCTACGAAAATTGTGATCAAGAAATTATTTCAAAGAACTCTTGCCTCCATGTGCTAAACAACTTCAAGATCATATGCACATATTGAGGGGGAGCATTTCTAAATGATCAAAACTATTAAGGTACAAAATGCTTTGATCTCGTATCATAAGTACCTTGATTGATTTTTCCAAATGATTTTTCAATTGGTTTCATGGAAGAATGAACAATACCAAAAGACCGGCCAATTTACTTTATGCATGGTGTTATAAGGATGGTTAGGTTAGGTATTCGTTCCCACGATCCGCCAGAACCGGAGGGATCTACCCAAGGACAATCCAATAGTTAGTGTAGAAGTCCTTAGGTATGATGAAAAAAAGGAGAAAAGTGAGATATGGGAAGAGTGCGGACTGAGATAGAGCTAGAACTGGAATAAACCCAACAAGGTTCTAGTAATGAAGTCTCGGTAAGCAATGAAGGGGTTGAAGAATGAAAAAGAATTGAATGTAAAAAGGGTGAAAAGAAATAGCTCTCCAATAATTCAACTTTAGGGCAGAAATCGGGTTCAATACATATGCTACTGGTGGTTACTATGGTAACACTGGTATTGAAGACAAGACGTCATGGACCCAGTGACGCACTGCACCTAACTTCCCAAACTACTCAAGTTCCTCTTAAAAGGGCTTGTTTCATTCTCACGGGGAACCGACATAATCTATCGACTTTCTCTTAGAGATTGTTGATATTGAAGAAGGAGACCCTCTCCCTAGTCTCCGGCACAGGAACCAAAAGTGCACTAATTGAGTCTAGAGCCAAGAGATCATCAAATAAATCTCTTTAGGACACTGTCATTGAAGACTCTCTGTTTCACACAATGTGGAAAGAGAGAATATATCTTATGAGTCCTACGAATTATCCTTGTGGTATTGCCAGAACATCTGAGTGATATGCAAACATATTAACAATGAAGATGGAAAGCCTTCTGGAGCCAACATCAAACAAGCTCCTGGTAGGTGGCATGTGAGATCTATTCTAAAGATCAACCATGTGACTGAACGAAGAAACAATGGGGCGATTCATAATTATGAATCAATCCTAGTTCAGGTTATGGATTGACGGATACCTTTGAAAAACCGGTCGTTGTGCGTTAAAACTCTTTTCTTTAGCACATCGCCAGTGTACTCATATTTCAAAAATAAAAGGTGTTTATGATTGATAATTGATTTTCATTAAAACCTTCGTTTTATTGCAAAAACCATTTCTATTGAGCGGATGCGATTGTTTTTCAAATCTCTTTTCATCAATCAGTGAATCTCAATTCGCTGGTTCACTCACTCCGTGTTGTCTTCTTTGAGACGTTCCGGTTTGAGAACAGCTAGAACAGCTGCGAAACCCTGTCAAGGAGATTCTTCTTAATTATACCTGATCAAGAGCGGTACATGTCTGATCAACGGGGAACCGTGGGCCATGTACCTCAATTCATCGAAAGTGATCAAAAAGACACTTTCGTGCTTTTTTGCTAATTGTTTGTAGGTACATTTGGGGTTAAAATTCTGGTGATCAGAATTGAGGAGTCAATTCCAAAGCCGCATATCAGCATCCACACTTAATTGAAGAAATCATGACTTGTGCATATCTACAGAACCTGGCTCTGATATTTTTTCCGCTACGCTGCTGCAAATATCATGGGCCAGTAAAGCTTCCGCTACTCTGATGAAAAGATGTCATGATCCAAAAGTGTGAGCATGTCGCTCCGAAAGTCACAACAACACATGATGGCAACACAATAAAGGGTGATCCAGAGATTTACTGTGGCTGATGATCTCAAAGAAAGCTCAAAGATCATCAAAGATGTGGATCAGTTAAAGGCCTCCACTAAAAGTACAAATCAATGCGGACTTTAAAGAATCGCTACTTATGCACAAAGATTGCGGAATTTGAAGGATTTAAGTCTACGAGCTCGAGAACTAAAGACAAAGAAAGAATGCTAGGATGCAAAATGTATTTCATGGGGTGACCTCCCTTAGGGGGAGATTGTTAGGAATTGGAAATTCCATGTTAAAGTGTCGGTCACCCCAATTATGGTCTAGCATATGTTAGCTTGTAGACTTGTAGTTATTTACGTTGTTTTGTAGTTAATTAGTTAATTATTAGCGTAGAGTAGTTTAGTGTAACACCGTGGAGGAAGGAGGGTCTTTACCCATAATACCGATCCACGCAGGCCAGGAGGTCGTATTGTCTGTAACTATAAATACCCCTTCCATCCTTGGAAGGGGTGGTGCTTCTAATCTAACCTTTCATATTTTTGTACATCAAGTCTCTACCAAGAACACCCATCTCTCTACTTTCTCTCTCTAAACATGGCATACTTGTATTTTCATCATCCAAGACCACCCGAATCATCTAAACAACATAATATTACGATCCTACAAATGGTATCAGAGCATCCATTTTTTTTGTGTGTAAACTGTAAGACGTGAAGACTAGTGTATAGATTAACGCATCTTTATCAGACGATGTGGCACACGATCTGCTACAATCCGCCTATGATCCTTTGTTTATGCCTATAACAAAAATAAGTGTCACTATATTAGTATAAGGTAACTTGTAATTCGTATGTCGTTTGAAAGAAAAAAAGGAGTTTGGCCTTCATGAAAGGAAGATTTAATAGTGTCGAAGTATATCGAAATTTGTACCTATGCACAGCAGGTTGTGTGTACTTGATTATTTGCACGCACGTTAGCAGGCGAACACTGCAATGGCTCATTTATACCTTGAAAATTATTGTCGTTGGCTTTCCTGATAAAGTTGACGTAAACCGATCGCATCATAAGTGAAAATCTTGCCAAAACATAACACCCGCACCACTTTTTATCGCCAGACAAAACTTATGAATGCTTGCTACTCCAATGCCCCTGCACATTTGACGATAATTCTAGAGTATTTGTTTTTCAATAAATATGAAAGGAGCATGACAAACGTTACACTTATTATATACCATTACCAATTCTTGTTTTATTAGCCATATGTAATAGATAATTCCACTGAATGTTTGATTAAAATCAAAGGCATAACTACTTAATAGCAGCTCCGTTATTTGATGCTTACCTGTTCCGAGCACCTGAACACACCCCATGAATACACCCTCTACACACGTCCCGTGAACACACCCAATGAACCTAGACATTCGACCCAATAACTGGATTAACTCCTAGATCACACACCCTGATGCACCCACTGAAACACACAATAATACCCGAATATGTTGTGACCCACCCATATAATATAATCAACTATATGTCGCTGTTTCTTTCTTGATTAGGCTCAGATTTTTAAACCAAATAGGATGAAAACAATCTAGAGTCCGCCATGGCTGCAAAGAAACACGGTTGCATAATCATGCCATCCGGTCCTTACCCCGCCAAGTTACGGATCCAGCCCTCGACGACCCACTTCATTTGTCTCAGAAAATTGACGTTAATCATCATAGCCATACATGAAGCAGATGGCGGAACCAAAATCAAAACATTCTACGAATGTTTGTGAAAACCTCGCGTTCTAGTAACATAACGTTAACCTACAAACCAAAGACGGTAAAAGTTACAAACTTTTATAAACCAAATACAATAAACACATCTTAGACAACCTAACTCCAATTTATTTTTCTTTTTTTTTACTAAATTTAGTACATAACTGGATTTCAGTCCCTTAAATGACAGGCATTTCATTTTTCTGTCAACATATTTTTGACCGCACGAAGGTATAACACGAAAACAACAATAACAACCCAAAAAAGAACAAACTCAAAATAATCATGGCCTTGGAACGGGGATGCCGTGGAAAAAAGTTGCATGCACATATTATGTCAACACAAATAGGAAGCCATTATAAAAATTCCAGATTAAATATATGTGATACCCGCATATGTTAAGTTAACTCATGAATCTTCTCATATTTTATTTTCAAATGTAGATAAGGTTTAAAAAATCATTAGTCCAGACCTGTCCAGATTTTGACCTGCTGAAACACCTTTAAAGTATGGGTCTGTTAGACCAATTTAGGAAATTCAAAAAATCCTCAAAAATTTCAGAAGTAAATTAATATGTCAAATATTTATCATATCATACCAATTTATAACTCTTAAGACCTTATGTTATGCAAATGAAAAATCGGCCATTCCAATTGACTTCTAGACTTAGTTTAACAGCTTTGATCACCCAACTTGGAAAATTCAAAAAGTGCTCTTCCCGACCCCCAAAAATTATGAAATTTGATATCTAGATAGTATACATCCTGAATTTAGTTTTAGCCTCAAAAATATTGCAAAAATACGTTTGTATCATTAACTTATGACCCTTGCAACACGACCCGAATTCTAGTCAGCAGGCTCACATGAAATCACAACAAAACCCTAACTCCTATAAACCTTAACCGAATCCAATTTAGTCCTCCACTCAAATCTGATTTAGGCTAGGTTTTAATTAGGTTTTTAACATATTTTTACCACCCATATCATTAGGTTACTCACAATTAAAATTCGGTTATCATGTTCATGTAACCAAAGACCCGATTCACAATGGAATAAAAACACACACGGAGCTACACCAATAATCACCAACACCACCGAATCCTTCTTCTTGATCTTGAAAGCTAAATGAATGATGATGAGGGATTCTAGGGTTTTCATTTTAGGGAGAATTGAAGGGACATGCCGCTATTTTCATTATTTAGGGTTTCTTTGATGAATCGGTTTAGGAGGAAAAGGGAATGCCGAATATATTACGGATCTGGAGAGGGAATAAGCCGTGATTGGGGGACTCACTTTAAGACTAATTCCGTTTTCCAAATTTTGAATGGGTTGGGCTTGCTCTCAATATATTAAAACATAAAGGGGGGAGGACATATTTTTTGTTCTTAAAATATTTTAGTAGATGTGTACAAATTATTTAAAGTAGTGTAAGGAGTAGTTAATTTAGGAAACATATATATTACATAGTTTTAATTATTTAGGCTTTTAACTATTTAAATTCACATAACATAAACTTTATATATTTAATAAACTTAGAATAAAATTTTAATTTAGTGCAAATTTCATGATTCGAATTTGAGGGTTTTACAACTCTTCCCTCTAAAAAGAAAATTTCGTTCTCGAAATTGGAGAGACGCATCGATGAAGAATGCACCAACGGTCAAGAAACACATAACGTATTAAGATGCATACTGAGATGGGTATAATACCCGCACAAAAGAAAATGAAATAAATGATCCACGAATTTCGAATATAGTTCTGACTCAACAAACTTACTATTACTAGGCACTTCTCAAGACATCGTACGATCCCAATAAGATCAAGTTATGATCTCGGGTATTATCCGCGTTGATCAGGCGTCATAATACTTGCATCATATAAACATGCCCTTATTATCATATTCTATCTTGAGTCAAGACAAAATAATCTACCAAATCCAAGTCAAATCAGATTTCACATACATGTGGCAATTTGTTCATCAAATCAAACTCTAGAAGAATTCAAAAGATTAAACGAAAACTTACCGATTCACGAAAAGAATGTTGGTGGCTGACTTGATTGGGAAGGTTCCTCATGACTCATTTTGGACGATCCAAAACAGCCTCAGCCTCACAAATAATGCCAAACTATCAAAATCTGACCTTACTGATACGAATTACACAAACATAACAGATGATAATCGAAATCTCTCAAGAGATACAAGATATGATACTGAAGTGAAGTAACACACAAAATGCCAAACCATAAAACTTCACAATTCAAACGTGTTCGAGCGAATTAAAGAAGAGTACTACCGATCAAAAATCACATAACGAAATATAAGAATGTTTCAAAAGCGGTGATGAAAAACAAATGAAAGAACACGAATCACGGTAACTCTATCTTCCACCATTCTCATGATAATCATGACCCGATGTCCCACCAAACCACACGAATCGGATGAAATATTCTCGACATCTCTTCTTTAATACGATGACCAAGTAGTATGCGGTGAACTCTTGACCACCATTACGTCCAAACTCCTGATAGTAGTTTCCTCGCCTATCTGAAATATGTCGGGCATAGTTCTTCTGCCCATACACCTTCCGAGTACCCGCTAGTTAAATCTCGTCTCCGTCTTTGCTCCTCTTGTTGTTCTGTCTAGCTCTCTCCTGCAGCATCCTGATGTTTCCAGTTGCGTCACAATACTTCAACGATCTTCTCGGCACGAGCAATCATGTCTTCAACTTTAATTGGAGCGACAATTGTTCTTGAACGTATGCGGCTTCTGCTTCACGAACTTCTCTAATTCAGCAACTGTTGCAGCAACTCAGGGTCCAAACCACCATCTTCGATTCTAAGAGTACCCACCATCTGAACGATCGACAAACGAACCCGCGAAGACAAAAGAGACAAAATCAAAATGTGGAAGGAGGAAAATCAATTCAACGAAGACAAAAGATTGTCAAAATCAAATCTGGACGAAAAGGTCCAACCAACAGAATATGTCAAAACAGACGGAAGCCTAATGTCTACCCAAATCCTCACAGGTTATAGCCTAAGCTCTACAGGTCGAAGCCTAAGCTCTGATACCATAATTGTAACACCCTAACCCGACAAGGGTCCGAATGTCACATTACGGAGTCATATCAGAATATAATTAAAATGCAAGCGGAAATCTTGAATAAAATAAAGGAAAATAAAGTCATATAAACAACGGACTCTCAAAGGTCCAAAACATGCAATCCAAATGAAATAATAATTTCAAAGCTGAAACGAAAATAAAGACTGAGTAAAAGATAGTCCAAAAGAAAGGGTCACTAAAGGGTAGGTCTTCTACTCCTACTCTCTTCTCTCTAATCCCAGCTTCCGCTAAAACCTGCCGCAAGGAAAAGAAAAATGCGGCTGAGTTTACAAAGCTCAGTGAACAGATATAAATAAACGAAAACTAAATACAATAAAGATACAAACAAATCAAAGGAAACTGAGAAACAAGAGTCATAAAGAAGGAGCACAATGAGTCTATGAGGAGCCTGCAGAATACAATATTAACAGAAATAGAGAAGGCATAGAAATCTAAAGAAGACAAGAAGAAGTAACCATCAATGAACACGATATATGTAGATGCAGATAACCAGGTAAACAATTACTGAAACAGAAGTCGCATAGAAGCTACTGAATAATTATCATAATAAATAGCAATCGACTATAACAAGGTACAAGCATATCAAGCAGAGAAGAAACTAAACAGTAATATAAACATGGCAATCAAATAATTCAGACATTCATATAAGCATAAACTAAACAATATCATAAGCAAACGGAAGTCAAATGAACAGGAAGGAAACATGGCAATTATAGAGTCAAAAGAATAAGCAATGAAGTCATAAGCAACAGAAATGACTGAAAAGAATAAGCATGGAAATAAAATAAATCAGATAATCAGGTAAGAGTAAACTGAAAAAATATCAAAAATAACGGAAACCATTAAACATAAATAAGCATGGCAATACGAAAATCAGATAATCAAATAAACCGATAAACGCCCACGAGCTCTAATGCCTAAAGGAGGTACTCCAATAGACCACGAACATGTCAAATTATATAAACATAAGTAAATAAGTATACACGGAGGGTAGCTAGCTCAATGTACCAGATGTGATGTGGTGTATTGCACACACCTACCAATCACCCAGATATAAACAGAATACCTAGGATCATCCATCCGCTCCTGCAAAAATAGATGTACATATGCCAGTTCTAGACTAAACATACATACAATATACACGGGCCAAGTGCGCTATATATAGCAATATAAATGAAAGGGAACGCTATGGACAAAAACCTACCTCCACATATAGCGTCATGCCACTGGTGCATCGGTGACATGGTCATGGAACCCCCATGACTAGTAAACAGAGCAAATAACTCGGGCAAGACAAAGTCAAAGGATCATATAAGCAAGAAAGGATAATATACAATTATCCTAATCAAAATATATCAAATCAAACAAAACAAGCTAAGCATAGCAAATCTAGTAAATCAAAGAATGGATCAGGTCATATCATATCAAGTCATATCATACCGGATAACAAATAACAAAAAAAAAAACAATGCATAGCAACCACGTATCAACTCACAGAACAACCGTGAACAAATTAAAAGTCGAGATATCATAGCAAATGTACAAAATCAAGGAATCAAATCGAAGATAATTTAAGTGAAAAGAATAGAGTACCAAAAGATTAAGTATTTGTGAAAATCATTTAAACTTTGTTTTCATAAAGGTATTTCTATAAAACAGTTTTCATATAAGTCAATAAACCTTAATAGAACAATGATACTCATCAAATTCATAGAAATCATTTTAAAATAGTTTCCTCCAACATTACCAATATATATATATATATATATATATATATATATATATATATATATATATATATATATATATATATATTAACATTTTCATAAATATTAATTTGGATTACAAGAGAACGAATCGAATCAAAGCTTTTCACACTAAATCATAGCAAATCCAACAACTTATCATAGCATTACATAACGATCATAGCAATCAAATCATATCATATCAAAAGCACTGAATCATATCAATCACATATCAAGTCATAACAATTAAATAGATTAGAAAAGAGAAAGCATACCAAGTCACAACAATTATCCTAATCAGATAAATCAAAATAGAAGGGCTCATATCAAAGGCATATTTTGCAAATGACAATGTAAAATAGAGGTGGAGTGATCGGACTTAATTGTTAAATAATAACCGAGAGTTATGAAAGGTGTCCTTACTGAAAGGACGGAATATCTGTACCTCAAATGTGTGCAAGGGAGAAAAGCACACAAGATGATCATACACCCTCCTTCATCATGACATCTACAGAATGATGGAGTTCTAATCACTACTAATCGTATCGAGAAATTCCCACAAGTTATACACACATCTACACCAAGATATACTGTTGGGTTTTGGTTTGCTAACATGAGGAATGATTCTAAGTATGGAACCACTGCCAGTACTTCAGATACCACGGCTAGAAGGATTGGAACCACTGCTCAAGATGAACCACTACTAGGAGAAGTATTATACCACTGCTAATGTAATATTCCACTACTAGTATGTTAGGTCGGTTTAACTTGTAATATTCTAGAATGTCTTAAGTAGGTCGATTTGTATTTAGATAAGTATGGTAAGTATAATTATCTCGTAGAATACGTAATGTATATTGTAAAGGACTCCTTAGCCTATAAAAGGAGTTCCTAGGTTAGAGTTAGATATACGTATTGGTTATATCTAAGAGTCGATACACTTCAAGGTTGTAAACCCTAATACTATTTAGAGTATTCGTATATTAATATATTGAGGTGTTTAATGATAATCAAATTTATTCTTCTTAAGGTTAAACATTAAATTCCATAGTGTTTAGCAGTTTGTATTCGTTTAGTCACTTCTATATAATATCGCTGCTATTTGGGATCAACAAGTGGTATCAGAGCTTGTGATCTAGAAGCTGTGATCAAGAAGAAGTCGTGTTTAATTTAGATTTGTTCTAATTCAACAAGTTCAAGATGTCTAACGAAACTCACATGGTTACTTTCTAAGGTGCCCATGCAGCAGGGAGAGTATGAGGTTTGGAAGATGCGGACCAAATACATTAGCATAATTGACTACAATATATGGGATATCATTGAAAAAGGTGATACTTTACCAAAGATTGGAGCTGATGGTAAAGCACATGCTATTGTGTTTGGCCGATAAGGCCAGAGGAAGGGAGATCAAGGCTCATAGTATTCTCAGTATGGGAATACCTAATGAGTATTCTTTGGACTTTCAAGAGTTTGAGACTTCCAAGGGGTTGATGGATGCTATCGAACAAAGATTTGCTGGTAATGCTACTACCGGAAAATCAAGGAAGAACATGCTCAAGCATCACTTGAAAACTTCTCGCTCTCAGTGGAGAAAGTGTTGATGGAACCTATAAGGTGGAAAACTCATTAGTCATTTGAAATTGGTTGATTATAAAGTTCCTCAAGAAGACATCAACCTCAAGTTCATTAGAAGCTTGTCACCTGAATGGGCTATGCACATAGTTGTTTAGAGAAACAAAGATGACTTTGAAAAATTGACCTTGGATAATCTCTACAACAACTTAAAAGTCTATGAGTCTGAGAAGAACATTGCTGGCTCATCTTCTTCTACTCAGAACATTGCTTTTGTGTCTACCAACAACAAGAGTACTCAGGAAACTACTACTACTTATGAAGTTTCCACTGCTAATACTAATGTTTCCACTTCTAGCGATAACATTAGTGATGGTGCTATTTGTGCTTTTAAGGCGATCTCACAACCAGTGTTACAGTGCTAAATCAGGATCTAGATCAAATTGATCCTGATGATCTTGAAGAAATCAATCTTCAGTGGCAGATGGCAATGCTCACCTTGCAAGCTAGGAGATTTTTGAGGAGAACTGGTGGAGAGTCAAGTACAATGATGGTCAAAGAAAAGCTGGGTTTGATAAGAGAAAAATGAAGTGCTAAACTGTAAAAAGAACGGTCACTTTGCAAGGGAATGTAGGGCTCCAAAGAGGATTGGTGAAAACTACAAGAAGGCAACTGAAGAACCAAAGCCTTCTTCAGCATTGGTGGCTCAAGATGGACTTGGTGACTGTATGATTGGAGTGACCAGTTGAAGAAGGACCAAATGTTGCGTTTCTTGCAAGTGAAGCTTCCAAAGTGCACAACTTTGCTCTAATGGCATATGCTTCATCATCTTCTGTTACGATTATGAGGTATCAAATGATTTTTCAAATAATTCTACTTGTTCTTTTAAATCTTGTCAGGATAACTTATAAGCTCTTAAAGCTAGGACGATAAAGTCTTAGAAGAGAAGTTGAACAACTTGAAATGGATAACTTAGGTTATAGAGTTGGACTTAAGAATGTTAAAGAAAAACTTGAGTTTAGTAGAAAGTGTGAGTTTGAATATGTTGATCAGATTAATATTCTAGGTGGTGAAGTTGAGATTAGAGATAGAGAAATCAAAGTGTTTAAGCAGAAACTTGAAGAAGCGAAAAGTAAAACAAGAAGCCTTAGATGAAAAAGATAAACATATAGTTAGGGTTGCTAAAACACAATATCCTTCTGATTTAGTGAATAAGTCAATTGATAATCACTTAATGAAGAAAGGTTCTGGCCTAGGGTACAATGATGTAGCACCTCCTAAGAAAAGTACTCATGCACCACCTGGTACTGAGTTGTCTTTCAGTAGTGACTTTAGTTTTAACAAACCTGTAGGTAAAAATAGTGAGTCTTAGTCACCTAAGGTTGTTAATGAGAGGTCATCTGATGCACCAATCATTGAAGATTGGGTTTGAGATCTAGTGAGGAAGAAAATTCAGGTCAACAAACCATCTAAAAAGTTGAAAACATTAAAATTGTTGATTCTAAACAAACCAACTTTGTGAAGCCTAGATTTGGAGCACAAATCTCTAAGAAAATTGTTGAGTATAATGAGATTCCTAGGGAACAGATGAACAGGTACAAACCTAGGGGAAATCAAAGAAACTTTAATGGCTTAATCTCAAACAAATTAGGGAGTGAGTTTAAGTTTGTTAAAAAGGCTTGTTTTAAATGTGGTAGTTTTGAGCATTTACAGAGAAACTGTAACAAAAATCAACCACCAGTTTGGAACCAATGGAGGAGGGTAAATCATCAATAAATTTCAAAAACAATCCCTCATCCTAACAGAAACATGGTTCCAAGAGCAGTGCTAATGAGAAATGGAACAACTAAATCTATAATCACAGCTTCACCAAAAGGAATTCCAACCACTAGATCAAAAATTGTTTTCACTGCTAAGCAAAACGATTCCACTGCTAAGCAAAGTGTTACCACTGCTAAGGAAAAAGAAGATTTAATTACAGTGCCTAGGTAATAAGCGTCAGATTAGTTGGAAGCCATTTTTATGCTGTAAAGGCCTCGGCTAGTTTTATCAATGGAAACCAAAACAAAGGTTTTACACCATGCCAGTAGTGCATCAATGGACTTAAAGAAATTTGACTATGTTGATGCACAGGCGGACCCAAGTCATTATTGGCTTGGGTCCACAAAAGAAACTAATCCATTTACTTTCATGTGCAGGGCAATCTACAGGAAGATCTAAAGGAAAAAGGAATATTTGATAGTGGTTGCTCTGGACACATGACATGGGATAGGACAACCTTGAGGATTTTGAAGCTTTTGATGGAGGCTATGTGGCATTTGGCAATGATCCAAAGGGAGGCAAGATTGTTGGAGGAGGAACAATCAGGGCAGGGAAGTTGGACTTTGAAGGTATATCTGGTACAGAGGGGTGAAGTACAATTTATTCAGTGTTTGAAATGTGTGATAAAATAATTGGGTACTTTTTAGGAAACTGAATGTGTGGTGTTGTCACCTGATTTTAAAATGCGATGATAGTATGTGCAGCTTAGGGTTCCTAGGAAAGAGAACATATATTGCTTTAACATGAAATATGTAATTCCTAATAGAACCTTAACACATGTTTGTTTGCAAAGGCATCAGTTGATGAGTCAAAATTATGGCATAGAAGGCTAGGTCACCTAAATTTCAAAACAATCAATAAATTGGTGAAGGGAAACTTAGTGAGAGGGTTACCTTCCAAGGTTTTTGAAAGTAAAGAAATTTGTGTGGCTTGTCAAAAAGGTAAACAACATAAAGCCTCTTGTAAGACCAAGACATGAACACCATGCTACTCAACCCTGTTTATGTTACATATGGACTTATTTGGCCCTACCTTTGTGAGAAGTTTGAATCATAAGAAGTCTTTCCTAGTTATCACAGATGATTATAGCAGATTTTCTTGGGTTTACTTTTTAGCATCTAAAAGTGAAACTAGTGAAATCCTCAAGAGTTTCATAACTAAGATAGAAAATCAGTTAAACCATAAAGTTAAAGTAATCTGATGTGATAATGGAACTGAGTTTAAAAATGATGTTATGAATCAGTTTTGTGTGGCAAAGGGTATAGAAAGACAGTTTAGTGTTGCTAGGACACCTCACAAAATGGTGTAGAGGAGAGGAAAAATAGGACACTAATTGAGGCTGCAAGAACAATGTTATCTGAATCTAAGTTACTAACTACCTTTTGGGCTGAAGGCATTTGGCACAACATGTTATGTGCAGAATAGAAGTAAGATAGTTAAGCCTTATAACAAGACCCATATGAACATTACTTGGTAGGAAGCCTATGATAGATTTCCTAAAACCTTTTGGGTTTCTTGTTACTATCTTGAATACCATAGACCACCTAGGCAAGTTTGAGGAAAAGGGTAGATGATGGATACTTTGTGGCTACTCTTTCAATAGTAAGGCTTTTAGAGTATACAATAGGAGGACTAGAATAGTTGAAGAGAATCTACATGTTAGGTTTAATGAAGAGACTCCTAGTGTTGAGACCAAAGGACCAGATTGGTTGTTTAATATTGATATGCTAACAAAATCTATGAATTATGAGCCAATCGAGTGTAGGTACATCAGTAATGTTGATGTAGGTACACAAAAGAATTCTAATGTAGGAACAAATTCTAAGGAAGCTAATTCTCCAAAAGAATTCTATTTGATTGAGAAGTGGAAAGCTGGTTCTTGAAAAGAAGGGTCCCTCAGATGGTGATGATTTGGATTCAAGAAACAAGGGAGATCATCATCAAGATAAGGAAGAGTTATCAGGAGATAACTCGGTGTCGATAGAAAGAAATTGAAAGAGGGGTGTTGCTGAAAACACTACTAAGTCAATTGCAACCATGCTATTTCATTTGAAAACCCGTGGCACAAGTTCAACTAGCAGTACTTTCTTTGGTAACACTGCTAAGCCACTAGTAGGAACTAATGACTATCCAGATGATCCTAACATGCCAGCTTTGGAAGAGATTGATACTACAACAGATGATGAGAACATGGATGACTTTTTCAAGGATGCTGATGTTACTAATTTGGAAACTGTCATCATAGAGAGTCCAGTTCCTACCACCGAATACATAAAAATCATCCAAAGCAGATACTTGGAAACTTGAATACCTCGAGTGCAAACAAAGTAAGACTCATAAAACCTTCACTGAACAAGGTTTCTTTGCAAAGTCACTTCACAAAAGAAACAGTCATAAAGACTTACAAAATTGTCTATTTGCTTGCTTTTTGTCACGAAGGAGCCCTGAAAAGAGTTGAAGAAGCATTAGGAGAAGAAGGATGGATCGAATCCATGCAAGAAGAATCAGCTACAATTCAAACTTCAAGAAGTTTGGACACGGTTGATCAACCTAATGGAAAGGGCTATTGGAACTAAATGTGTATTCAGAACAAAAACGAGGGATGAAAGGGGGATTGTGGTTAGGAATAAATCAAGGTTGGTTGCTCAAGGATACACATAACAAACGGAAGGTCGGATTATGATAAAGTATTTGCCCTGTTGCCAGGTGAAGCTATTAGATTGTTTTGGCATATGCTTCATTCAAAAACTTTAGGCGTATAAAATGGATGTGAAAAGTGCCTATAAGGTACAATTGATGAGGAGGTGTATGTTTGTCAACCTCTGGTTTGAAGATCCTGATCATCGATAACGTCTATAGGTGAAAAAGGCTATGTATGGGTTGCATCAAGCTCCAAGGCATGGTATGATTGCTACTTATTTGTTGGACAATGGATTCAAGAGAGGATTGATTGACAAGATATTGTTCATAAGGAAGCACAAGGATGATATTTTATTGGTTCAAGTTTATGTAGATGACATCATCTTTGGCTCAACAAATAAGGAGTTATGCATAGATTTTGAGAAACTTATGCATGATAAGTTTCAGATGAGTTCTATGGGTGACTCACTTTTTATTTTGCTACGAGTTCAACAAAGGGTGATGGAATCTTCATTAGTCAAGATAAATATGTAGCAGATATCTTGAAGAAGTTTGGATTTCAGGATGTCAAGATTGCAAGTACACCTATGGAAACACATAAACCACTGCTACCTGATGATGGAAGTCCTAGAGTTGATGTGAAAATGTATAGATCCATGATTGGGTCTTTGATGTATCTCACTGCTTCTAGGCCAGATATAATGTTTTCAGTATGTGTGTGTGCAAGATTTCAAGTTACACCTAATACAACACACATGAATGCTGTGAAGAGAATTTTTAGATACCTTAAGGGTCATCCTAAATTGGGCCTTTGGTACTCTAAGGATTCACCTTTTAATTTGGTGGCCTATCTGACATGACTATGATGGGGCTAGTTTGGATAGAAGTCTACCTGGAGGTGTCAGTTTTTGGGAAGCAGGCTTATCTCATGGCAGTGTAAGAAGCAGACTATTGTAGCCAATTTCACCACTGAAGCTGAGTATGTGGCTGCTGCAAGTTGTTGTGGTCAAGTTCTTTGGATTCATGATCAATTGCTGGACTTTGGGTACAATTTTATGCATATTAAGATTTACATTGATAATAACAGTACTATCTGCATTATAAAAATCCTTTTGCATTCAAGAACTAAACATATTGAGATAAGACATCTTTTTATTAGAGATTGTAATGAGAAAAGGCTAATTCAAATTGTTAAAATACATACGATTAAAATCATGTTTTGCATTCAAGAACTAAGCTTTTGATGTGGGGAGGTTTCAGTACTTAGTAGTTAGTATAGGTATGATCAATCTCTAAGTCTCAAAAATGTTTTGTAACAGTTTGTAAATCGAAATACGCTATTAGTAAATCTTAGTCTTGCTAGTTTAAATTTTACCCTTTTGCACTTGTTATTTCCCACTAACAATTTGCGCAGATCAAAGTCAATCACACACAGTTAGTAGCAATAGAAAGAAAAGGAAACATGGAAGTTTATTCATTAAAGGCGCATCAACAGATCAGATTACAACCCAAGCTTTCATTACAACATCAAAAGAAAACATCCAACACAACCTACTCCTAGGTCCCTTCCCTTTCCTATGTCGCATGCTTTGCCCCTTCTCCCGGCCACGGACCAAACTTATGGGTTGGGGAGTGCTACACTGAGATCTCTTTGGTGGTGTGAGAAAGAGGCTGAAAGTAGTCTTGCATGGGAGGAGTGAAAGTGGTCTGGAGTTGGTGACGTGGAATCTGCCAGAGGAACAACATCCAATACTCTGGAGGTTCCACTTGTTTTTTCATATGTGTCTTCATAAGGCGACACATAGCGGCATGGAACTTAGCTCAAAGCTGGAACCTTCCACAGGCGCTTGAGATGAAGTTGCAAAGATGAAGGTCCAACTGGAGCAGGAGCATGGTTGGTGTTTCTTACAGAAAGTGTAGTGTTTTTGGGTGGAAAATAAGAATTCCGACCATCATCAATGAGAATCGAGAAGATATTAATTGGTGTGTTTGGTGTGTTGCTCATCTTGAATAGTTGACTGAAAGAAAGATTTTTGAGAAGTAAGTGATGTGTATGGTGTATGGGTGAATGGTTTTTAAATAGACTTTAAGATGAAATCAATTAGCTAAATGCAAGGAAGGTGTGAGTTGTTGGAAGGGTTAATGAAGTATTTGACTAAAACTTGGGCGTAAATGACTAGAGTTGACTATTTGACTAAGTGCTTAGCAACTTGTAAAAGCATTGCTAGTGCATAACTTGTAACCACTGCTAGTTATTTTTATTGTCCTACTAACCTTAACAACAGTTTGTAGTGTTTGGTTTGTGTCACGTGTCATGCAGGTTTTGAAGAAGGCGTGTATATTATGGATCGTTTAGAGCTTTAGGATTTGGTAATTTAATTTAAAAAAAAATTAATTAGTATAAATTTTGTTGTATTCTTCAACCAAATGCATGATCACACTACCTTGCCAAGGATTTTAAGCAGGAAGTCTTGGTTAAAAGATTGGAGTGCAAAGGATGTTTCCACTTTGGCTTGCACAATCACTTGCTAGTTGAGCAATCCACCGCTTGTTCGTTTTTTGATGAATGTGGAAACTATAGGGGCTTTTGAAACTTTCGGTGATAGCGTATTTATTCCTAAATCACTGCCGATCATTAAATTGGTCTTTCAAACATTCTCAATTGGCTCAACCTGAAACCCTAACCACTCTAAACACTTAATTTTACCAATCCACATCACCGCTCTCATCTTACAATGGCGTGAGAATTTCCACTACCCACAACTTGGTTGCCTACACGGTTAGAATGACCATTACGAAGTCTTCCATGACATAATAGAATTCATCAAACACCGATACTTATTAGCTATGCATTGGTTGTTAAACCAATCATTCTTAAATCCTACATTCATGGGTTTGGTGGATGGGAGCTTCAAGAGAGGATGAGGTAGAAGTTATTAGGGCATTGTTGATGAGAAGAGGTTACGGTCATAGAAGTGATTAGAAGTGTGTTGAAATTTCAGGATCTTTGAAGGTTTAGTCAATATGTCGAATGAGGAGATTTGTCTGGTTTTGGAGCAAATGGGGTATGAGAGAAGAGGGATAGATGCGTCTTAAGTTTCAAAAGGTATGTTTTCTCCTCAATGGAAGTTTTAATCCATATCATTATCATGTGTCTAAGCAATAAGGCGGCTGGTTTGATGAGTTTCCTCGAATTGCCCCACTGCTATCATTTGTCTCTCTTAACAAATAGTTTTAATTGGTGAGAATGATTTTTTGAGGGTTTACAGAAGAATGTTAAGGAACAAGGTAAATACTACTTGTATCCCGATTTATTCAATGCTAGTAGAGAGTCGGATAGTAGACCCCATCCCTCATCAGAGAAATTATGATGTGTTGCATATAGTCCTAACTGGGTGTTTACTCATATGAAAAAAGATGAATCATTTTCTCGGGGACTATCACTCCACTATTTCCTCAAATGCTTAACTTGCGGTTGTGGCGGAGGAAAATACACAACCTATCAACCCAGCTGCGCGATCCCCTTTACCACATCTACAACCACGACTCTTTGCTGACCCTTACCTTCAAGTACCCAACACGAGAAGGATATTGGTCCTCGTCACGAGGAAGAAGGGCACTAAGCTTCCTCGGGCGGTGCTAGTGGTGGAAGGACATGAGGATGTCCTTTGGTGTAGGGAGGTGACATGATTGGAAGGGCTTCCCTCTTTGCCTCAGGGCTTAGAAGTTTAGAAAGGGCGAGTAAACATCACGTAAGACCAACCAATGGCAACTCCTAATGTGGAGAGTTCTTTGGAATTGACACAAGTTGAGAGGGAATCCCGTGTCAGCTTCTTAACAGGAGTACATGGATGTTCGAGGCTGAGTCGATGCCATGTTACACACATCCACGTGAGGATTCACCTCTTGGAAGCGATTAACCGCATTTCGGAAGTGATGATTAGTTTGGAACTGACAACATGGTCAATGAGTTAATGATTTTGTACATGATGACATTTCCAATGATCCACCTCTCGGACAAGGTAACATAGGTCGAAGTGGTGAGGATACTATGAAACTCATTCTTGAATTGACGGATAGATGCACAAATATGGAGTCAAAGATCTCTGGTCTTCAAAATTTGACAACTTCTCAAGCTGGTACAATTAGGAGATTGACGCACAGGGTAAGTGTTTTGGAAAGACTAGAGCCCAAGGATCATTTGTATTGAGGGAGAAAGATGGTAAGAAAAGCAAGCTCCTCGAGAAATCAAAGTTTGGAGGATGCATCAAGCAGTGGAAATAAGAGTACTAATTGAGGGAGGATTTGGATTTGGAGATGGATAGTGGAGACAATGGTGAAGGTTATTTGGTGGCTGATATGGAAGGTAAAGAAGCAGTGATTGAAGATTCTTTAAAGAGGCTACTTGATTGAAGAAAGGAAGAAGTAAAGTGCGGTCAACCACCTGCAGTGTTAATGCATCCTTGCTAGTGTTGCAGAAACCAATAATCCTTCTTTGGGGAGTTATTTAGCCTTGCTAATTCGGACATTTCCACTTTAGAGGCAACCGCTACAATCATAACCACCATAATCACACCAACACCAAAACAGAGGAGAGAGATTGTTGTACAATTGCTTAACCTGAAACAATCTAAACCAATCTCTGCACCTAAACCTATTGCTAAAGTTTGAAGATTGGTGAGCCTGTGCAAAAATCAGTAGTTGCTCAACCAGATATTGGAAATGGTAAAAGGATTGCAGAGCCTGCTTTGGAGTTTGAGAGCAGAGATGAACAAATAGCATATGATGAAGAAGTTTCTAGAAAGTTATATATGGAGTTAAATGCTAAGGAACTTGCTAAAGAGAAGGAAAGGGAAGAGCAAGAAGAAGCTTCTCTAAAAACTATAGAAGATTGGAA
>OU343223.1:122522376-122567585 GCA_910596185.1 Chrysanthemum makinoi | reverse complement strand
GATGTCCAAGAAATTGAATTGAAATGCAATGTCCAATGAATTGAGATGCAATATTATCGTATACAGTCGCTTCACCACAACACGCAAGTTGAAATCCTCGTTTAAAATAATTGTGTAACAACTAATTCATTAAATTATATAACATCATCTTAAAGTGGGTTGTAATAAAGCCACGATCAACTATCACGCTTTAATTCGTTTAGCTTGTGTGTTTTGGTGATATTTAGGCATGTACCACTGTTAAAAATAATATAAAAATAAGTTGACAAAGATAAAACCCAAAACACATTCCAACATAACTTTCTTATAAAGAATGCTTTAGCACATTGACTTACAGATACTAAAAAAAGGTTAGCAAAGTTTATTACCATGTCTTCTTTTTCGCCCAACCTTGTGGAAATGGGTCATTAGTACCCGATACAAAGAATCCATCGGGATTGACTATCCAATGACACACTTGATCGGAAGAAATATCGTTTCACAAAATTCTCTGATTTTTCGATCAGCCAAAGCTAAAGTTTGAAATTTTGATCCCCAAAAAATTCACCGTAAAATGCGAAAGGCCGAATAGCTTTTCACAAAATGTCCAATAATACATCCCATTAAATGAAATTGTATGATTTTCGAGATCATGGTCCGTCGACGTTATATGAACCACAATCACATCAGGAACGAAGTTTGTGATAGAAACATTCCACGCGTCGTAAACCTATGCCACAACTCGAGTTAGGTGTAACCAAATAACAAGCTAAAATAAAAAAAGCAAAAATGAAACAATTTCCATTGTGATTCATGAATTGATTGTTTACGATTTCAAGACAAGTCTCACATTTCTTATACACTTGAATCTTATATAATGGTCGAGAAAGATAATCGTGTAACATCTAATTAATTAAATTATGTTTCAATGACAATTGTATATCGATCAATTCATTAAATTATATAACATCATCTTAAGGTGGGTTATAATAAACCATTTTGTAACATGAATTTAAAGAAAATGAAAAAATCATGACCTAGACTTTTTTTACTTTTTGCATCAAAATTTAATTGCACTTCACATTATAACAAGTTGAAAAATTTGTACCTCAAAAATAAAAACTCAAAATGTTAAAATTTCATCAATATCAACTCTTGATCAATGTTTTGAAAACCGGAATTTTAAACGACCCAGTCGAGTCATCGGGTTACCGGTTCAACCGCCGGGTAAACCCGGTTTTCTATTAAAAAACTATTTTTTCAACCAGGTCAACCGGTTCGACCACTGGGTCAACCCGGTTTTCTATTATAAAAAATGAAAAAATCAAACCAGACGGGTATCAAGAACCGGGTTGACACACGTCACTTAAACCCGACTGGTCTAGGAACAGTTCAACCGTTAACTGTCGGTGCCGATTCGAAGTTTCAAAACATTGATTTAAATGAAAAATGAAAGAAAAGTGACCAAAACAGATGAAAGGTGAGAAAAAGTGAAAAAATGAGAGAAAAAAATTGAGATGGTGCTGATACGACGATGATCCGGTCACCACCGCTCGACGGAGTATAACAATTTATAGCAAGAAATCAAAATGTCAAAGTTTCATCAATATCTTATGAGCAATGATAGACTCACTAAAAAAATCTCACAAAAACTTCCCACAAAACGATGTGGCATACCATTTGACATTTTTTCTCTCTCTCTTCTCTATTTATCTTTTGATATATACGGAGTAATATTTATTATCATAAACTCTTATCCTTCTCCTTCTCCAACCACTCATCTCCTACATCTAGATGAGTCGATCTTCTTCTTTACCTTCTTCATCGTATGCATCGAAAGAATCATCTTACCTTTCTTCTCCGTTACATGATGATTATTTATCAGAAACACCCAAAATAACCGATATTGAGAACGTGGAATATGATGAGGAAGGAACCAAGTAAGTCCTGTATTGCTATCATAATTTTCGAATTTTTTGATTGTATATGTTAGCTCCACTAACCCTTTGCCTCATCTTAGTATTAAGGATACTCCTATTGTAAGTTTTTTTTTTTTTTATAATTTTAATGTTGGATTTTGTTTTATCTCTCATTTTAAGTGATTGGGGTGATTTTTGTACGAAAAGAATTTATAACATATCTAATGATACAATAAAATATTTTTGTTTTTATGCATACAATATAAGGTGTGTTTGTTTAAATTTATTTTTATAAGCTTATTTGATTAGGCTTGTATTTTATGACTTAGAATTCGAAAAAGAAACCAACTGTGAAATTATCCTTTGACCATAATTTGTTATTTTTTAACTGTAGAAATTATCCTTTTCATTTGGAAAAAGAAACCAACTGTGAGACACAAATTGAAGAAAACATAGAATGTTATGAAGGCTCGTGTGCTCATGATGAAGGGGTCAAAGAACCAAAAGTTGGCATGACTTTTGACACGATAAAAGAACTTTCTGATTTTTATGCAATCTATGGAAAGAAAATGGGATTTGGAGTGTACAAAAGATCTTCCCAAAAGTCTTTAAATGATGAAGAAACAAAATATGTTATTGTTGCATGTAATCGAGCTCAAAAGTCGGTGTCAAAATCGAAAAATTCTTTCAACCCTCGTCCCATTACGAAAACAGATTGTGGCGCTAGAGTTAGTGCAGTTGTTGGTGCTGATAAAAAGTGGCATATCTCAAAGGTTAGTCTTGAACATAATCATCCTTTTAGTCCGAGCAAAGGTCGGTTTTATAGGTGTCATCGGGTAGTAAATGGAAATGTGAAAAGACAACTTGAAATCTATCAAAGAGCTGGAGTAAGAATGAATAAGAGTATCAACACGTTTGTTGTTCAAAGTGGGGGATATGAGGATCTACCATTTACGGAAAGAGATTGTCGTAACTATATTGATAAAGTAAAACGGTTGAAGTTTGGTGAGGGTGATGCTGAAGCAATTCAAGGTTATTTCGTGAAGGTTCAGTCTAAGACCAGGGAG
This sequence comes from Chrysanthemum makinoi, assembly GCA_910596185.1. Lineage (NCBI taxonomy): Eukaryota > Viridiplantae > Streptophyta > Magnoliopsida > Asterales > Asteraceae > Chrysanthemum > Chrysanthemum makinoi. The sequence goes on along the minus strand of OU343223.1, from coordinate 122,564,620 downwards.
TTTTTTACGCATGGGAATTAGATGAGGAAAATAGATTTAAAAGTTTGTTTTGGGCAGATGCAAGATGTAGGGCGGCTTATGAGGAATTTGGGGACGTTGTCACATTCGATACAACATATTTGACAAATAAGTATGAGATGCCAATGGCTCCTTTCGTAGGGGTTAATCATCATGGACAATCAATATTGCTAGGTTGTGGATTGATCTCAAATGAAGATACTAAGACATTTACATGGCTCTTTCGTTCATGGCTTACGTGTATGTGAGGACGTGCTCCTGATGCCATTATCACTGACCAAGACCAAGCTATGAAAAATGCAATTGAGATTGTTTTCCCTCATGCACGTCACAGGTAATTTTTAACTCAATTTTATTGTTTAATACTACATAAACTTTGATTTACTTTCTCATAGTTTAAAAAATTAATATGATTCAGATGGTGTTTATGGCATATCATGAAGAAACTACCTAAAAAATTTGGTAAACATAAGAAATACAAATCAATCAAGTACAAGCTTAAAAAGGTTGTCTATGATTCTTTGACTTCAAGTGAATTTGAAGCATCTTGGAATGGAATGTTAGAAACATACAAACTTGAAAATAACAAATGGTTGAAAGACTTGTATCTTTGAAAGACAACGATGGGTACCTTGTTTTGTAAAAGATATCTTTTAAGTGGGATGTCTACTACACAACGTAGTGAGAGCATTAATTCGTTTTTTGATAAATATTTAAATAAGAAAACTACCTTAAAGCAATTTGTGGAACAATATGAAAATGCGTTGAGGATAGAATGGGAAAGAGAACATAGAAGATTTTAATTCCTACAATTTCTCGTACCCGCCTATAACCCGTTATGCCATGGAAGAACAAATGAAACATGTTTTAACCAATGCTAAGTTTAAAGAGTTTAGGGAAGAGTTGACGGGAAAGATGTATTGTGGGGTTGGTTCGTTAAATCGAAGGTGGACATACAAATTATGAAGTTCTAGAGGATGTAATGGATAATGGAAAATTAATAAAGAAGCAATATGGAGTTTGGTTCAAAAAAGGTGAATCATATGAAGATTGTGATATTAGATGCATATGTCGTTTGTTTGAGTTTAGGGGAATGTTGTGTAGACATGCACTAACGGTACTTATTAATGAGAGCATATATCTTGTTCCAAATAAATACATCTTACGGAGATGGAGAAAAGATGTTAAAAGAAGACATACTAAGGTTAAAGTAAATTATAGTGATTGGGTTGTCTCAGATGTTGGGCGTCGTTATGATAAAATGTGTAATGCTTTTTCGAGGTGGCGGACTTGGCATCTGCGCTTGACGAAAAATGTAGTCTTGTACTTGATCGAGTTAATGAATTAAAGAGTGAAATCTTAAGTGGAAAAGTTAGCACTAGTAGCCCGTGTGTATGCGCCACATACGAGTGCTTTCTATCAGGATAATAATAAGATTCGTGATCCTAATGGAGTTCAAGGAAAAGGTCGACCCGCAGGTAGAATCAAGCCCACGTCACGAGAAAATTATTAAAAGAAACCCGAAAAAGAGGAAGGTATTCTAGTTATATTACTTATCACGAGTAAAAAGTTAATGAATATGCCTAACCTTTTCATTTTGATTGTAGAAATTGCAAGACACTGATAATATTGGTTGTGGAGCCGATAACAGTGAAACAATGAAGAAATGTTCTAAGAAGAAATGTCCTTCGCAAGCCAATCATACTTGTCACCAAATGCAAAGAATCATCACATCTCAGCTCCATAGATGGTGTATAGTATTCTAGTTAATCACACTTTTCACCAAATGTAGCAATCATCACATCTCAACATCCATGAACACTTTTTTGACATAGACATGATTTTTGTTTTGTTTTGAGATGAACTCATGGTACTTCTATTAACTAATGTGCTATGAAAAAGTTTAACAACTATATGGTGTTTTAAGAGTTTATATATGGTGTTTGGATGTGTGTTTTCACAAGCTTATATGTAGTTTTTTTAGAGCATTTATATGCAGTTTTTAGGGTGTTTTAATTGTCGCTTTTTACAGCAGAAATTTAGCCATTTTGACAGAAACATGGCTGATTTTAGGGTATTTTACCTGCAGATTTTGGGCCATTTTGACAGAGATCATGGTGTTTTTTCAGACTTTGTATGCTTTTTTTTTGACTTTTAACTGCTTTGTTTTTACTTGCAAGCTTTTAACTGCTGTTTTTACAAAATAATGTTCAAGTATAACTGTATAAATGATCTTAGTCAAGTGATCAAATTTAGTGTGCAGGCTACCGCAGTAGTCTATGTGTGACGAAAAATGCACGTGGTCTGGTATAACATGTGGCGAGCTATAGTTCTTATGATAGTGATCTCAATTGTGTCATAGAATTTACGATGTCAAAACATGAATCACCAATATGAGAAGAGTTGGCAGGCATACCCAACTAACTTTCTCATTCTTGTCAAGAATTTACAATGTCAAAACATGAATCACCACACAAACGGTACCTACATTAGAATCTATACTACCCCTATTCTACACCCACCCATGAAGTACGCTCTTCGTAACCACTTAACCACTGCTAGCTTTAATCGATTCCAGTGCTAGTCATTCTTGTAACCAACGCTATCTCGCTTGTTACCACTGCTAGCATATTATTTCCACTGCTAGTTTAAGATGAATCTACTTCTACATAATTGAATCTAGCTCGTTTTGAACGTATCTCTGCTTCGTCAATGGTAAAGCTGTTAGCTTTGTTCTACGATGCTAAGCTCTTTTAAAAGCTGCCTAGATGTTCAATCTAGTGTTACAAAGAGTTCTGCTGTTGTGATTTCTGTAATAGTTAGAAAAGTGTTTGGTCTTGACGGTTGGTATTGTGCTTTGGAGCATATGATGATTGGAACATGTTCGATTTATGTCTTTGCTACCCGACTTGTTAATATGAGATGGACATTGATGCTTAGTAACAGGTTAGTAACAGAAAAAGTGTCACAAAGGAATGGGAGGAAGGAGTAATCATGATAGTGACAAATCAGCAACAGATTAGTGACAGCATAAGCGTTGCTAATTACCATGGGAGGAAGGAGATATCAAATTTGCAACAGACTAGCGACAGTTTAGTGACTGAAAAAGTGTTGCTAATTGCTACGGGAGGAAGGAGAATGCAGACTCTTTGCTATAACACTTTCTAACTTTGCTATAACACTTTTTAACTAATAGAAGCTGAAATTGCACTAACATCACACATCTTTATTAAAAAAAAAAAAAAAATGTAATTGACATGCTTATAGAAGTGGTGTCCTTTTTAGAAAAAGAAAAAGAGAAGAGAGATAAAAAATGCCAAGTAGTATGCCATATTATTTTGTAAGAAGTTTTTGTGAAACTTTTTAGTGAGCCTATTATTATTAGCTAATGATTTGTACACTCCAATTTCTTATTTGTACACTCAAATCTGTGCATTAATCAATTGTACATTTATCATATGCTGCTTTATCAGTTTAATACATTTAAGTGTCTGATAAATAACAAATGAGTCAATCAATTCCCATTATTATTATTGCTCATATCTTATATCCATCCCATCCATTACGTTTTCCTTTTATATACATTTAAATAAGTACCTTTTTCCAATGACTATAATAACAAAACCCAAGATCTAACCAAACTATCAATCAAATAATCAAATTCCAACAATCCAAACCCTAAATCCCCAAATCATGTCACCAGTGACCACCATCACCCTCCTCCTAACCCTAACCCTAACCCTAACCACCGCCGCCACCCCAACCGCCTACGACCTAATCCAATCCTACGGCTTCCCAAAAGGCATCCTCCCAATAGGCGTCACAAGCTACACTCTAGACAAAACCACTGGCAAATTCGAAGCTTATTTCACCAATGACTGTAGTTTCAATCTAGAGGGTTCATATGACTTGAAATATAAGAAAACTATTAGTGGGACTATATCTAAGGACATGTTAAAGGATTTGAGTGGTGTGAGTGTCAAAGTGTGGTTGTTTTGGTTGAATATTGTTGAGGTTTATGTGGATAATGGGGAGTTGGGGTTTAGTGTTGGTATCGCGAGTGCGAGTTTCCCTCTTGGGAATTTCGAAGAGTGTCCGCAATGCGGGTGTGGGATGGATTGTGGGGAGGGGAATGGGATTGTGGAGTCAAGTTAGGCGGGTAAAGTGGGCAGCTTATTTTGAGACAGATAGTTTAAGGGTTTAGAATAATAAGTTGTGGTCGTGGGCATTTCATTAATTGCGATTTGTATCACGTTTTATGTTTATGTAGTTTTTATGAATGGATGTTGTTGATGAATTATGCTTTGAATTCGTTGTAGTTTTTATACTTTCACATGATCATGAGCTTGTTTAGTCGAGTTAGGTGCGGGTACTTGTGTTCTTATTCGCTGAAATATGAAAGTGGACATTTATTTTGAGACAGACGGAGTTGGAGTTGGAGTTGATACGGATACTTAAAGAACTTTTGAATAATAAGTTCTCTTGGGCATTTCATTATTTGTGATTTGCATCACGTTCTATGTTTATGTAGTTTTTATGAATGAATTGTTGTTGATGAATTTATGCTTTGAATTCCTTGTAGTTTTTACACTTTTACATGATGAAGCATGAATATGAAGATGAATGTTGGTTAGTTTTGATGTACTATTGCAATGGTTAAAAGGGTAACAACATATGGTGCATTTTCCTTTTAGATGGTCCATCTGCTTGCATTGAGCAAACCTGAAGCTAATATAATATAGCTAGCCATTTTTATAATTTTACATGACAAGGACTGGTGTGGTTTGTGATTGTTGTTCACTTGTTTGTACTAGCAAAAGGTTCATAAAATACAGTTCTTTAAACTTTGCTGTCATTGTCTTAAAGTCATAGTCCATATGATATCACTTGCAGACAGAACTTGGTATTTTTGTTTCTAGTTTCTTTTATATCATGTGGAAATCAATATTTAAGAGCATCTTTCCAAACTCAATGAGTTGCCCTTTATTTTTCCTCTTTTTAGTATGGGTCAGCTGAGTTCAGATAAAACTTTGCTGTGTAGTTTATCAATATTTTATTTGGTTAATTTCATATGTGTCTAATTTAAACCTTAAAATGTCATATTTATCCAACTAAAGGCCCGTTTGGTTGCCCGGTTTGACGGGATTTGAATGAAAGAAAATAAAAATCTTTTGTTTGTTTACTTATGGTGGGCCCACATTTGGGAATTAAGAATCAAAAGATCATTCCACGTTATCTTGGTGTCTTTTGGTTGAATCCCTCTGACAAAAACATCACAGCCACACACTTTCTTCCTTTATTTGTTTTTCTTTGATTTTTTGTCACAAGTTATTTAAAGTTATTGACTATTTGATTATTGTTGGTTTAAAATAAATATATAAATTAAATAATTATTAATTTTCTCTCTCGTACTTTTCTTTCAAACCAATCCCAAATCCAAATCCAATTCTAAACCCACTTACAAACCAAACGGGCCCTAAATCCAAGTATGTCAAAGAAGGTTCTGAAAATATTGACAAACAAATAGAGTTGGTGAAACAAAATAGGGTTAATGGTCCAAAAAATATAAAAACTTGTCACCTTTTACTATTGTGACAATAAACTTTTAATTTTTCTATTAAAACAAAAAAGTTTCTTAATGACTCTTATTGTAACCAAAAGCCGCACGTGGCAACATTAACTAACACTTAATCCAAAAAATCATTTATACTGTTTCAAATGGGGGATCATTTTGCCAAGTTACCAAACACGGGGACTAATATTAATCATAAACGCTTTATTAACCCCAAATCATTTCCCCAAAATCGGTCCCCCAAATTGAAACCCGTTTTCCACTGAAAAACCCTAATCCACCAAATTGAAAAATCCACGTTGCTCCCTTTCCAATTGTTTATGGTTTTTGTAACAAGTGAGGTATGTAATTTCGTTTGAATCGATTAATTGTGTTTTAATCGTAAATAGTCAGCAAGCCCAAATTTTAGTGTTTGGTATTTGTTTCAAAATGATACCTCATACTGTTCAACACATCTTAGTTATAAACTGGGATGGGTATTTCAACCATGGTCCCCTTAGGTATGTGCATGGTGTTGTCAGTCCTATGTCTATTAGAAGGATGCCTTACTTAGAGTTTGCCCAATATCTTGAAGATAAAGTTGAAACAGAGATTGAAGGGGTGTATTACAGAGTCCCAAATCATGACTTGGAGGTTGGTTTAGTTAGAGTCACTGATGATAATGAGTTAAACTATATGTTTGATGTGGCATTTGTATTTGGTGAGCTTGATGTATATCTCCAGCACTTTGATATGGACTTATCTGAGTACTTAGGTAAAGTAGATAGAATAAGTATGGATGCTAGTGTTGCTAAGAGTAAAGCCAGTCAAAAAATAAGGTATTGCAATGATTTTAGCATAGATGAGATGGAGGCTTGGGCTGAGATGGAGTATGGCTGAAACTCAGGTGAATCTTCTCACCAGGCTAATGGAGGTGGTGATGACCTTGTTAGGACTAGTGGTGTAGGTACTAGTGGTGCATCTTCTGAGCAGAGTCATAGAGCTAGTACTAGTATGGATGCTAGGGTGATTGAAAATGATGATGATTCTGATAGTGATTATGATTGGGAGTATGATAGTGATAATTCAGTTGATTATCTTAGTCCTGGTGAAGAGGAATTGATTGAGCTTAGAAATAGGATCAAAGCTAATAGGGATAAGGTAGAGTAGATGGAAGAGCCAAATGAAGCAAATAATATGCCTTTAAATTCTTCTTCTGCTCCCGATGTTAGGACTGATCATGATTTGTTCATGGATGAGCTACTAAGAAAGCTTAAGGCTACTGATGAGGAGGGAAACACTCAAGACCCTTTCATTACTGCTCAAACAAGTATTGAAAGGTACCCCATGTATGATGAAAGTACACACTGGAGTGAGGAAACAGAGGTGAGTATGTTGAGCATACTTAAATTAAAATTAAAATTTGTTATGTTGTTTATTAATGATGAATGTTAACAAATGTTGTGTTACAATTGCAGAAAGGTTTAAAGTATGTGAGTGTGAACAAGTTCAAGGAGTGTCCGACATTCTACGCTTTGGCTAATGGCTTCTCACTATGGTATGAGAAGAGTAATTCAAAGATGGTAGTGGCTAGGTGTGGACAAAGACCGAAAGGGTCGGTGATCAGATCTAATGGTAAACAAAGGAAGCAAATCAGGTATCCTAGTGTTAGTAGCAATGAATTGCCACCATGTCCTTGGAGATGTTATGCTAGTTGGATGTCAGAAGAGAAAACTTTTCAGATTAAAACATTAGTTGATGAGCATACATGTGTTAGGAATTTCAGCTTTTTTGGCACATTGGTCAACTATAAGTGGATATGGACAGTCTTTGGTGAAAAGATTAGGGATAACCCTGAGATTAGGTTGAATAGTATAGCTGACCTAGTGATGAAAAAGTATAAATGTAAGGTTACAGCTAATCAATGTGTAAATGCAAAAAAGTTTGCTTTGAATCAGAATGAAAAGGCATGTGAGAACACTATAGTATGCTAAGATCTTATGGGAAAGCTATTTTAGACACCAATCTGGGTCAAGCTGTGAAGTTGGGAGTGACAAACAACCGGATAATAAGACATATTTTGATAGGTTTTATGTTTGTTTTCTTTGGATTAGCTAATGGATGGAAATCAGGATGTAGGCGAGTTATAGCCTTAGATGGTTGTTTTACGAAAAGTCCTAATCAAGGGGAAATACTTGCTGCGGTAGAGATGGGAATAACCATATTTACCCTGTGGCTTGGGCTGTGGTCAATGTTGAAAATAAAGATAACTGGAGTTGGTTTTTAGAGTTGCTTGAAGAAGATTTGGGTAAAGTTAAAGGTCAAGGTCTAACTCTGATATCTGATCAACACAAGGTATGCTTTATACATTTATTTTCCCCCCCAATTGTTAATATAATATTAAACATGATCTAACATACTAACATGCCTTTGTAGGGTCTTATTGAAGCTGTGAAACTAGTCATGCCATATCGATGAGCATAGGCAATGTGCAAAGACACATATATGAAGGCTTTAAGAAACATTACCCTTACATGGATTGGAGTTTAGGAATCTATTGCAGTGACATCTAAAGCATCATACCCTCAAGCTGGTTCAATAAAATAATTGTTAGGAATTAGAAATTCAGGTATAAAAAAGTTCGGACCTCAATAATATATATTCGTTGAAAGCTCGTGTCGTAGTTATTTTATGTTATGTAGTATTTAGTTTAGTAACACCGTGGAGGGCCGGGAGGGTCTTTACCCACTTGTATGCACGATCCACGCGACCCGTTGTGTGGCGTTTCTTGTAAGACTATAAATACTCTCTACCTCCCAAGGTAGAGAGTTGGAGCTCATAATAAGATTTTTCTTTCTCTCACTAAGTTCCCTAAACCTCTAACTTTCTCTCTCTAAAAAACCATCTTGTACGCCACTTATGATTATGGTTTAGTGTGTTTGTGAAATCCAATATGTTACAATTGGTATCAAGAGCCATGGTTAGATCATCTGTTACATATCTTTGGATTTCTAGTGGTTTTTAGGAGGTTTTTGAGTTTGCAAAAGTTTAGTGGTTTTTGCATCATTTGGTTGATTTCTAGTGTTAAAGTTTAGATTTTGATTGTATTTTTGTGTTTAGAATCATCACAAGTGTTTAGGTTTTGATTTAGAAGGCTTAAATCATCGTGGTTGGATTGTTTTTGGATAGAAAAGTGGTGTTTATGTGTTTTTCATGCTAGCGACTTGAGCCACGGAAAAGTTTTCTTGGTAGCGACTTGCTTTGCAATTTGGTAGCGAGTTGTTGTTAAAGGAATTAGCGAGTTGGTTTAGCGACTTGTCTAGTTTGCGACAAGCCGACAAAAAGGCAACTTTAGCGACTTGGTTCAAAAGTTTCCTGAGCTTGGTGATATCCTTTGAATACGGTTTTCTCTTGATTTAGTAAAATCCCATGAAAGAATCTATTTCCTGGTTTAATCATAGAGTTATAAAATCCGTTTAATCGGTCATCATGTCTACCAACACTCCTACAATCATCTCCACTGTTGCGAGGATGTTCAGCGGTTTGGTTCTAGATACTAGTCGCCCATGCTTTGCCAGCCAACTGACCACGACTCTTGGGCTCAAAAGAATCAGTTATCTACTGTCTTGGAAAGGAAAATGGGGTCAACATTCTCAAATCAATTGATGAAGGACCGTATCGAGTTGAGACTACTAGAGACATAATTGATACAGCTGAAGATGGTACATTGATCTATGGAATAGACAGACCAAAGACATATGATGAGCTCAATGATAAAGAAAAGAAGAGATTCGATTTCGCGGATATGGGCTTCTAACATCATATTGCAAGGTCTTCCCAAAGACATATACAAGCTTATCAACCACAACACTGAAGCAAAGGCTGTATGGGATGATGTTAAGATGCTTCTTATCGGTTTGAATTAACCATGGAAGAGAGAGAATCACAACTCTATGATGAATTTGAGCACTTCAAGATGAAACCAGATGAGAGTATCTATGAGTATTACGTGAGATTCCACAAGCTCGTTAATGACATGAGGAACATCAGAATGACCATGCCTAACATTCATTTGAACTCAAAGTTTGTAAACAACATGAATCCCGAATGGCACAAGTTTGTCATACGTGAAGCTCACTAAAGGATTGAAGAATACGAATTATGAGCAACTGTATGCCTTCCTTCTTCAAAATGAGAGACATGCCATGTTTGAAAAGAGGATTCTTGATCAATTCAAAACAAATCCGGGGAGAGACAAGTTCATCAAATGATTCAACTGCCATTTATTCAAACATTGGGATTACCACTAAAGCTTCACAAGTTATACCCATGGGTGATGGAACTCACAAACTCATTCTCGATCCAATGTTCAAACAAGCGATCTTGATGCATCGTAGGAAACTTCATTAGTCAACTAGCTCTCATGATCGGTCAAAACATGAACTCTCCCCACAACCAACAACAACCTCGAGAACAACATCCAATCCACATAATCAAGCTAACTGTCAAAGATGGGAAGGTTATGGTGCAACCCAGTTCCAAGTAAGGCGTATGATGAACAAGGAAGAGGTGGGTGGAGGCTATCTGGAGAAATCAGGAATGGGGAAGGAATGGAATCAGGGACAAGTCAAGGCAGTCAAGTGTTACAACTTTGGTGGTGAGGGACACATTGCAAGGAGGGCACATCTCCAAAGCGTCCTTAGAATGTGAATACTTCGGGATAAGATGTTGCTAGTGCAAGCTCAGGACAATGGAGCAACCTTGGATGAAGAGGAGTTGTGCGTTTCTTCTTGAAGGCAATGCCAAGACCTATGATGCGGATGTGGATGGAGCGACCAATTGAGGAGATAGACCATAATCATCGAGAATGCCTTTCAAGTAGAGATGTTGTGATGCATACGACTGATGTTGATGATGGACCTCTTGCACAAACAATTTTCATGGCTAGCATTTCTCCAATGGTCTCTCCTAAGGTCTCATCTTCACCACAAGCGGGTCTATCCAAAGACAAACTCATTTCTGAGGTACTAAAGTATCGATGATCTTGATATGCAAAAGATGCATGACAATGTACAATCAAGCTGAAACTATTGAGTCAAATATTGAAGATATGGGTAATATCAATGTTGTCCCATATGATCAATATGTGAAACAAAGTGAAAGTGAAGTTGTACCAAGTGATGCATCTTCTCAATCAACGATGACTACATGTGCCTCGATGATTACTCCGTGCCTCTACGAGGCGAATGCCTATAAAGAACGTGTTCTATGTATTATGAACAACGTGCTAAATTTGAGTTGACCTCCCGTGAGGAAATGGATGACCAAATCGTACAACTATTAGAAAAGTAGGTTTAGAAGAAGAAGTATTAAAACAAGAGTTAAACTCCTTACAAGAAAAGCTTTCTAAAACTGCTAAGCAAAAACAAGAACTTCAAGAAAATGTTAAAATGCTTAAGCAAGAATTTAGCGTTAAGGAATCAAAACTTTTGAATGATTTTTCTAATCTAAAACCTTGAAAAACAAGCTTGAAAATAAGTTGTAAGCAGTTACAAGGAAATACCATTTATTTGCTCACTTAATCACTAAGCACAAAGTTTTGAGTGATAAGCATAGTACTCCCCTTGTTGAGGAACCAAATCTAGAAGTTGTTAAAAAGGCTAGAGCTGTCCATAAGGTTATTTATGATGGCAATGAAATTCTTAAGCCTAGACAGAAACCTAGTTATAGTTGAGTGCAGCGAGGAAGATAAGAAATCAGATGAAGTCACTAGAGAAAAGATGAACAAGAAACTAGATGATCCTAAATGTAAAAAGAAGAAAATAAATATCACACCCCATGATTACAAGAAGGAGAATTGGATTTCCTTGAACATGTTTAAGCGTCAGACATTGTTAACACCGAACAAGTGTTCGGAAAAGGATTTAGATAAGCAAAAGCGAGAGAATCTTGTTGTAACAAACCCCCTTTAGGAAAATGCCCTAGCGGCGTGTATCTTCCCAATACACCAATGCATTTAGTTCCTAGGACTATTGCCACTAAAAGCAAGAACTTAATCAGTCAATATGTTATTCTTCAACTATTTGTCGATTTTGAGAAAACTTGTAAGAAAAGGATCACACCCACTAGGATAACTGAAGGGGAAAGGGGTTTTGAACAAACAAAAGAATGCTATCTAACTGAGGTCATGCCTTTTTTCAAACTACTAAAAGATCATTTTGAGAGTCTTAAAAAGGGGATAAGTTCAGATATTAAAGGAATGGAAAAGCAATTTGATGCAATGGTAGTTGAGGTTAGTGATTATGAGCGAGCATTAAAATATAATGAGATTAAGAGGAAGAACTTGCATACACTGAATGAGAATCTTATTCGAATGTATTGGTCAAGATGTGTTTTACTGCTACAAATGCTCCATTAATGCTTCTCAATTTCATGAATTATCTGTTGCTTTGAAAGTCTCCATGATCGTGTCATTGAGCTTGAAAAGATTAATTCAAAACTTAATGAGAAAATTGATCAGGATGATCATGATAATTTGGTAAAGCATCTTTCTAAACTGGAAGTTGAACATTTTGATTTACAACTAAAATATCAACATCTAAAAGAAAATGTTAAAACCTCAAATATCAAGACATCCTTGGATGCTCCTAAATTTGATGGAGTTTTTGAAATTAGCAAAGCGTGATGAAACGATTCGAGCTCATTGTAACACGATCAAAAAGTTGAAAGCCAAATCTCTCAATTAAAGGTGACAAGAACAATGTATTTGGATCCCAAATGCCTCCTCCTTTAGATTCTCAGTACTCTCAAACTTTTCATCTTCAAAACTTAGGTAATGCCTTACAAAAGGAAAACGAGAGTTTTCTAGAAGAAAATGAAAAAGTTAAACAACACTTTAAAGAGTTATATGATACAATAAAAGTCACCGTGACCAAAACAACGAAAAAATAACGTCTTTACAAAAGGAAATTGAGAATCTGAGAAGTCGGAAAATGGGAAAGCTGCCACTTGTTTTAATAAGAATGTTGTTTCAAAGTCACCCTTAGATTGCAAATATCTTTGTGACGGTTAAATATATTCCTCCTCATCTTAGGAATAATGAAACTGCGTTTCATGACTATTGTGCTCACCTTAAGGATAGTCTAGAATGTCTCCGTTAGATTGTTGAAGAGGATTTCATTAATAAACCTCTTGATAGAGAAATTAGGTTTGCTTGCCTCGGGCCAAGCGATCTCAAGAGCTGCTTGAATGTGTAATTGCAACATGTCCAAAACCCTGAGGTGAAAAAGGCAAAATTTGTGAAGCCTTGTTCTATGCCTAGTGCCAAGCAGGAAATCCGTTCTATGCCCAGTCTTAAGAAAGTAAACATTAACGTGCCTTCAAGTAGTCAGATTCGGATATGTTAGTGCTAAGAAAGTGAACTTTAGTGTTAGTGCTAGAAAGTGAACTTTAGTGTTGCAAATAGCTCAAATCCGCAGTCTTAGAAAGCAAACACTAATTGCCTTCTAGTAGTTCGATCAACCAACTAATGTTCCCATTCCCTCTACGGAGTAATCAGTGACATTAAAGCGGCGGTCAAAGTCTCAAGACAATACAAGGAATGATAGGACCTTGCAAGCTAAGAATGTGCATTGGAAGAGAGTAGAAGACCAATCTAGGAACTTTAAGCTTGAGTTGAATAAAGCGAATCGTGTTGATTCTAGTATTAGCCTTAGGTCTTGTAATTAATTATTCGATACTATTTGCAAACCTTGTAATGATGTCTGCTTGAATTCAGTTGCTAATCATGAATGTGGTATGAATGCTTTGTCTAATCTTTGTCAAATGCCCGTTAAAATTGTTAATGCTAATAATGCGTGCAAAGAAGGCAAAAAGGCAAAAGCGAAGATTGTTAGAAAACAGTGGAAACCCACGGGAAGAACTTTTATAAAGATAGGTTATTATTGGATACCTTTTGGCCATAAGAACAATTAGTTTTGCTCTCAAACTGCTAAGACTATGCCCACTAGAAAATGGATGCCTCTTGGTAGAACTATTCCCTTAAAAGTGAACATACTTTGAATAGGTCAAATCTGACACCGACATTGCATCTATTCCCAATGATTCCATTGCTTCTATTACGATATGGATGTTTCTATTTCGATGTGGGTGTTCCAATTCTTATTACTAACCAAGTGGAACCCATTCTTGCATGGGGATCCCAATTATCGATTATCCATTCTTGTATGCGTGTTCAAGCTGGATCGTTCAAATCGTTACGTAATTTGCACGGACTCGGTACATTCCAAGCATATATTTGGAGGCCGGTCGCGGCTCATGAACTCCGTGAGCAAATTCATCGGGACAGTTAGATTCGGGAATGATCATTTTGGTGCAATTATGGGTTATGGTGATTATGTTGTTGGAAAAAGTGTAATCTCCAGGGTATATTATGTGGAAGGTCTTGGTCATAATATATTCTCTGTTGGTCAATTACGTGATTACGATCTAGAAGTAGCCTTGAGAAAACATACTTGTTTTGTTAGAGAACTTGATGGTAAGGAACTTTTAAGAGGAACACGTGGTTCAAACCTATACACCATCTCTATAGAAGATATGATGAAGTCTTCTCCAATTTGCTTGTTGTCAAAGGCTTCAAAAACAAAGTCATGGTTATGGCATCGTCGTCTCAATCACTTGAACTTCGGCACCATCAATGATCTCTCCTGAAAGGACTTAGTTGTAGGTTTACCTAGACTTAAGTATGAAAAGGATCATCTTTGTTGACATGCCAATTGGGAAAAAGCAAAGTATGCCCATAAACCCAAACCTACAAACTCGGTCTCGAAGTTCTTCATACAATTCATATGGACTTATGTGGACCAATGAGTCTGAGAATATCTTTGGAAAGAAATATGTGTTAGTTGTGGTTGATGATTACTCTAGATTCACTTGGGTAAAGTTCTTAAGGTCAAAGGATGAAACTCGGATATCATCATCAAACTCATCAAGCATTGCGGGTTCGACTTAACAAAGCGGTCGGAATCATGAGCAGGACAATGGGCGAGTTTGTTAACAAACAACTTGGTGAGTTTTATGAAAGTATTGGAATTAGTCATCAAAGAAGTGTTCCTCGAACTCCTCATCAGAGCGGTGTAGTTGAAGAGCGAAATCAAACTCTTGTGGAAGCCGCTAAGGACTATGTGATTTACTCAAAAGTTCCAATGTTTCTGCGGGGTGAAGCCGCCATGCTGCATGCTACACCCAAAATCGTTCCACGATTCACCTTGCTCATGGAAAAACTCCATATGAACTTGTCACAACGAGAAACACGATCTTTCATTCCTTCGTGTTTGGTGCCTTATGTTATCCAACTAATGATGGTCAAGACTTAGGAAAACTGAGAGCTAAAGCGGACATTGGAGTTTTTGTAGGCTATGCACCAAACAAAAAGGTTTCGAATCTACAACAAGAGAACCGAAATATCATGGAAACAATTCCGTTACGTTTGATGAGCTACGGTCAAATGGCTCTGGACATTCGATTCGGACCCGCACTTCAAAGAGTCCCATTGGTTCATCTCTTGTACCAAACTCTTCTCGGCAACTCCATATGTACCTCCATTCGAAGATGATTTAAAAAATGTTTGATCCATGTTTGATGAACAATTTGAGCCAAGTAACAATGATATGTCAATCAATCAAGCGATGCTCTTATCACTGTGAATGAAGTCAACCCTTCAACTTCATGTCATTAAGCCAAGGCGCTGCTGGCGACCAATCTGTTCATCAACAAATCATCAATCATCAAATGTACATCATGGAATTGTTTCGGGCATCAATGATGAAGTTAATCCCTTTGCTACTCCCGAAGATGCTCCATTTTAAAACATATTTGCTCACGAATCATCATGAACCATCTTCTTGAGGAGACATCGACTCTGCTACTTAGTCTCAACAACTACATGAACACCTCGAGAAAATGGACTCACGATCATCCATTAGACAACATCATTGGAAATCCCTCTCGTCCGGTATCCACACGGAAACAACTTGCAACCGATGCCTTATGGTGCTTCTTCAACTCGGTACTCTCTAAGATCGAACCAAAAGATGTTAAAACCGCCATGAATGAAGACAGCTGGTTCAATGCCATGCAAGAAGAAATTCATGAGTTTGATCGAATTGTTGTATGGGAATTAGTACTGCTCAGGATTGTGCTATGATCATTGCTCTAAAATGGATCTTCAAAGTGAAACTTGGTGAGCATGGTGATGTTTTAAAGACAAGGCTGATTAGTTGCTAAAGGATACCGTCAAGATGAGGGTATAGACTTTGAAGAATCATTTGCTCTAGTTGCCGAATGAGGCAATCGAGAATCTTCTTGGCTAATCAAGTAAGAACATGGTAGTCTATCGGATGGATGTAAAAGGCGGCATTTCGACGGAGATCTTAAAGAAGTCATCTCACGTCGGCCAACTGAAGGCTTTGTGAATCGAGCATCCCTCCCGTTTATCGTTTGAAGAAAGCTCTTTACGGTTTAAAGCAAGCTCCAAGGGCATGGTATGATACATTATCAAAGTTTCTTCTATCTACTGGATTGAGCAAAGGGCGATTGATCCTACATTGTTCACCGGGAAGTCGAAACATTTAATTCATGTTCAAATTTATGTTGATGATATTATCTTTGCCTCGACTGACCCCAATGAATGTGATCGTTTTCAAATGAAATGGGTTCAAAATTTCAAATGTCAATGATGGGACAAATGTCATTTTCTTGGGATTACAAATTTCACAAAGTCCAGGAGGCATTTTCATAAATCAATCTAAATATGCAAATGAGATTTTAAAGAAATTTGGATTTGATTCAAGTGTTGACACTCCCATGATTGAGCGAACCAAGCATTGAGGACCACTTTCGGGGATCATGGTAGACCAAACAAAATATCGTAGTATGATTGGATCCACGATGTACCTCACGGCTATGAGACGATATTACATTGTGTTTATGTTATGTGCTAGATACGGGGCTAAGCCTACTAAAAGCACCTTGAAGCGGTTAAGCGGGTCTTTTGGTATCTCCAAGGAACCATCAATATGGGACTTTGGTACCCGAAGGACATTGGTATGTCACTAACGACATATCGCGGTCTGAGATCATGCTAGGGTGTCAAGATACTGTCGAAATGCGTGCGGAGGTGCTTAATTTTTGGGTGATAAGCTTGTGAGGGTCTTCAAAGCAAATGAGTACTTCTATTTCCTCTACAGAGTTTGAATACATAGCCATGTCATCTTGTTGTGCTCAAATCCTATGGATGAGATCTCAATTATCTGACTATGGCTTTAAATTCAACAAAATCCTACATCTTTGTGATAATAAAAGTGCTATTGCTCTCTCATGCAAAAATGTTCAACACTCAAGAGCAAAGCATATCGACATTCGACATCATTTCATCGGGGAACAAGTGGAAAAAGGTGTGGTGGAACTCTATTTTTGTGAAGTTGAATACCAACTAGAGACATCTTCACCAAAGCTCTTCCAAGAGAACGTTTTGAGTTTATTCTTCCGCGACTTGGCTTGAAAAGCCTTCAACCAGAAACACTCAAAGCGTCTTGAGGGAGGAAGGCGAGGAGTAAGGTCTTTCCTTCATCTATCTCTTGTAAATATTTTTTTCGAAAAACAAAATACAAAATTATAAAAATCTTCATAAAATCAAATAGAAAATTATAAAACTTGAAAATTCCAAAAAAAAAATATTGTCATTTTGTCTTATTTCTCTCCGATTGAAAAATATCTCGGTTTTTGTCTTTGTCATTCAAAGAATGACCGCGGGACTTTAGATGTTGTTGAATGTTCATTTAAAATAATAATAATAATATTTTGGGAGAAGAAGAAACAATGGTTTATTGTCATTTGAGGCAATAACGCATTTCAAAGAAAACGAGCCATGCTTTATCATGTTTTCAAATCTCCATGCTCGATTCTATAAACATTTATCTAATTGAAAACTAAATTGCTTTGAAAAATAACTTTCGGACTCAATTTTTGAAAATCATCTTATGGATTTATCAAAATATCTATCTCTCAATCAACAACTTATGTCATTGATTGAGGGGGAAAATGATTTCAATTAAATAAAAGTGTATTTTCAAACAATGGTACAGACCTTGGTTACTATTATGTTTCAAAAGATAATCATGCATGTTTAATCAATGGAGTTTAAAGTCTCAAAATCCGATCCTTATCAGTTAAAGCGTTTTCATAATCAAGTCACAATTCTCCTTAAAAGCTTTCAAAATCAATTTAAATCTATGAGAGATCACAAATCTCAAATGATTTGATAATTGTGATCGGGGGAGAATTTATGATTTAAATTGGATTTAAGCGATAATTCGATAAATGGTTTCATAAGTGATTAGTATGTTTGCCTCATGTGACAAGCGATTTCAAATTTTCCATGCACATGTTGAGGGGAGCACTACTTAAACCTCAAATTATTGAAACGTGATTGAATTGTCTCTAAGTGCATGTTCCCTCTAATATGTGCAAAATTCTTTTCAAAATTGAGGCACATATTGAGGGGAGCAAACTTTGAAAACCTCATCCTTTCTCAAAATGTTTTATCTACTCTAATTGATTGGGAAGTGATGATGATCATTTTAGAAAATGTTAATCAAAATATTGGACCACAAATTCCTAATCTAGCGATTTCAAATCTCTTGCCTCCATGTGCTAAAACAAACTCAGAATTTTTTATGCATATGTTGAGGGGAGCATTTCTAAAATATCAAAACAATTAAGATACAAAATGCTTTGATTCTATATCACAAGTATCTTGATTGATTTTCAAATGGTTTTCAATTGGTTCCAATGGCTGATGAACAATACCAAATGACCCGACAACTTTACTTTATGTATGGTGATATAAGGATGATAAGGTTAGGTTGAGTTCCCATGATCCGCCAGAACCGGAGGGATCTACCCGGGGACTATCCACTAGTTAGTGTAGAGTTCTTAGGTATGATGATAAAAGGAGAAAAATGAGAATATGGGAAGAGTGCTTGGACTAGGACTAAGCTAGTGGAATAAACCCAACAAGGTTCTAGTTATGAAGTCTCGGTAGCTTGAAGGTTGAAGAATGAAAAAGAATTGAATGTGAAAAGGGTGAAAATAAATAGCCCTCAATTTATTCAACCTTAGAAGCGGCAGGGTTCAATTCATATACTCTTGATGGTAACATCGGTATTGAAGACAAGGCGTCATGGACCCATGGCGCACGCACTAACTTCCCAAACTACTCAAGTTCCTCTTAAAAGGACTTGTTTCATTCTCACGGGAACCGACATTATCTATCGACTTTCTCTTAGAGATTGTTGATATTGAAGGAGAGACCTTCTCCTAGTCTCCGTTATAGGATCCAAATATGCACAAATTGAGTCTAGAGCCACGAGATCATCAATAAATCTCATTAGGACACGTTCAATGAAGACTCTGTTTCACACAATGTGGAAAGAGAAATTATATCTTTTGAGTCCTACGCATTATCCTTGTGGTATTGCGGAACATCGAGTGATGATATGCAATCATATTCACAATGAAGATGGAAAGCCTTCTGGAGCCAACATCAAACAAGCTCATGGTGGGTGGCATGTGAGATCTATTCTATAGATCAACCATGTGACAAGCGAGAAACAATGGGGCGATTCAATCTTTTGAATCAATCTGGTTCAGGTTATGGATTGACGGATACCTTTGAAAAACTGGTCGTTATGCTTAAAAACTCTTTTCTTTAGCACATCGGCCGTTAATAATATTTCAAATCAAAAGGTGTTTATAATTGATAATTGATTTTCATTAAAACCTTCGTTGTATTGTAAAAACAATTTCTATTAGCATACATGATTGTTTTTCAAATCTCTTTTCATGTCGGTGAATCTCAATTATTTGGTTCACTCACTCCGTGTTGTCTTCTTTGAGCGTTCGGTTTGAGAAAGCTAGAGCGACTCGAAACCCTCAAGGAAATTCTTGAATTATATACGATCAGGCGATGCTTGTAATGATCAAGCGAGGAACCGTGGGCGTGTACCTCAATTCGACGAAAGTGGTCAAAGACACTTCGGTCGCTTTATTGCTAACTGCTTGTTGTATGCGAGTGCACCCGGCGTTTGATCCGAGAATGGAGCGGTCAATCCATTGCATGCTCACATCACATTCATTTCAAAGAAATCATGATTAGTGCATCAATGACTACGATATATCACTCCATGCTTACTTCTGGCTGCGCCAATATCATGAATCAACGAAAGCCTCCGCTACTCTGATAAGAAGAAATCATGATCCCGAATGTGAGCATGTCGGTCCAAATGTCACAACATCACATAATATCAACACCACAAAGGAAGAGTCGGAGATTTAATGCATGATCTCAAAGCTAGCTCAAATATTATCGTGGATCAGTAAAAGACCTCCACTTGGATTAACCAAACATGCAATGTGAAGAATCAATGACTACGAGCTACAAAAAAATGAACATGAACAAGAACTCAAGAACCATCTCAATGTTATATCCGTTTGTTTTCTATGTAATTTTAATGTATGTTTGAGGTGACCTCCCTTAGGGAGAGATTGTTAGGAATTAGAAATTCCGGTATAAAAGTGGTCGCCTCAAGTATATATATTCGTTAGAAAGCTTCGTAGTTAATTACGTATTTTTATGTTAAGTAGTATTTAGTTAAGTAACACCGTGGAGGACGGACGGGTCTTTACCCACTGTATGCCTGATCCACAGCCCATTGTGTGGCGTTTTATTGTAAGACTATAAATACTCTCTAACTCTCAAGGTAAAGAGTTGGAGCTCATAATAAGATTTTTCTTTCTCTCACTAAGTTCCCTAAACCTCTAACTTTCTCTCTCTAAAAACCTTCTTGTACGCCACTAGTGATTATGGTTTAGTGTGTTTGTGAAATCCAATATGTGCACAAAGAACAATATCCAACTGAGCACCAGGTAAATCTTTCACTTCCACACATCACCTTGAGCAGCTACTGATCTTGCCTCAAGCTCATTTCTCCCCCTTAAAAGGCCTGATATGATCATTCTTGAACGAGCACAGATTTCAGGATCATACCATCGTATCCACCGACAAGAAAACCCCTATTCATGATTATGACAAGTCATTAAACAACCACCATTGTTACAATGTACTTTCTTTGCTTGCGAAAACAAACTAACAATAAATATTAAGATGCACTTACTTCAACAGGGACAACCAAAGAATCGCATACAGGTTGGCGAGAGGTCTACGAAGTCGCGAATAATAGCTTGCTTACTACACCACAACGTACCATCTTGGCTTGATTATCGTTTTGTAGAAGACTGTTTTTGTAGGATAGTTTAGGGATGGATGATAAATGACAACCAACCGTGTTACGGACATTATACTAGCTACAAACCTTTGTACAACGGTTTGTATTGATACCCTTCTGTGAAAGACGGTTTTGCCCTCACCAACATAACGTTGACATCGGCGTTAATGGTCAAGGGACGAGTTTGGCATATAAAGCCCATGTTTTGGACCTCCGGCGATGATAATGCACAACTTTGTCCCATAGCGATCAAGTTTAGGAACCAACGGTGTATTTTAGTCTAAAAAAATTTAATATATTTCTTTTTAAGAGAAATGAGAAATACAAAAGTATTAGAAATTTTGTGTCCAAATCGATTTATCTGACCATGATTTAATAAACTAAGCATAATGATCTCAAGTCATCCCGCTTCAAAACACTTAATATAAAATCTTGAAACGGTTGCACGTGTGATACAACGGTATTTAGAAAATTTAACAACCAAGACACACTTATACTACAATTTCCCGCCATTTTAAACACACACTCGATTATAAATTTTGATGGATTCAGTTAAAACTCACCATAACAAACTTTCACCTGTTAACATCCAAATTAAATGAACTCTCATTGATCTTCAAGTTCTGCTAATCATTCATTTTCTGATACTGCTACAATATTCCTTGTTCTTGGTCGTACGTCGATAGGTAATCGTTCTTTATCGATCATATAGAATGTTTATGGCTTTGAATCTTGTTAACTGAATGATCATATAGAATGTTTGGATTCACGTTTCTTGTGCATTATAGTTTGTTAGTTGTTACTTATGAAGAATCTTGATGATAATTTTGATTAATTAGTTTGCGTTTTTTGCTACATTCTTATTGATCTATTAGTTGCGTGGTGTTTGATCATTACGGTTTTGTTTTACATACAATAAGTTAGTTATTAATTATGAAGATCTTGATCAACTAGTTGCGTTTTTCTACATTCGTTAGTTGAAAATTAGTTATTATGATCAGTTAAGTGCATACAGTTAGTTAATTCTTTGTATCGATTTTTTATGAATTCACATGAGTAAACAGTTTATTTATATTGACCTGTGTTTATTTGAGTTTGTTAGTCTTTGCATGTTAAGATGTTCATGAGGATTTGATGTTAGCCTTTCTGTTTTAATCAGTATAATTGCTCTTCGTAAATCAGTTAATATGTGTCATGTTCTTTACGGTTTTTGCAGTTTATTACTCTGGTTGAGTTATAAAAACTGCATGTTTAGATTCACATTTCTTTTGTATAAGTCTGTTACATGTTAACTATGGAAATCTTGAAGAAAATTTGATCAATTCGTTGCATATTTTGCTAATGAATTTGCATGAAATTAACCGTTTCATACTAGCTATCTGTGTCTATTTGATTTTGTTAGCGTTTGATTCTTGGTTTTGTGCTGCATTCGTTCATTACGGCTAATCTTACAATAAGATTGTCAATTAGCGAGTTATGTATATCGCATTTGTTTTGGTTAACAGTTTCTTTTTATTGATCTGATTTGTTAGATCTTTGTTAAGATGTTCATACGAATCTAAATCATTTATGATGTTAGCGTTACTAAATTAGCTGTATTGTATGCTGCATCAGTCGTTACTAAATTAGCTGTATTGTATGCTGCATGAAATTAGTTCTTTACTAAGTTAGTTATTTGTATCTTAGTGTTTCATGTTGTTAACACATGGATTTTGATGTTAGGATGTATGATGAGTTAACAGTTTCTTTGTAATTACGATGTTTGTGAAGATCTAAATCATTTTTGGTGTTAGCGATTTCTGATTTCGGCTGTCACATTGATTGTAATCAGGATATAATTTCAGTATAATTGCTTGACTATGGTTTGGTATAAAATATGATTTAGTTTAGTCAATCTCGCATTCTTGTTTGAGTTAACTTTGTCAAGATGATCATATAATTGGATGTCATAGTTTAGATAATACATTTAGGACACGTAGTTTGATCATGATTTATAAGATGATCAGGCGATTATGGGATGTGCTTTATTTCCATTGATGAACCAATCTGTTCTTGTTTAACTTCTTATTATCTTTGGTTTCAGGAACTTGACTGTTTTTGAACTTTCTTGTTCAAGTTTTTCTGGTGATATAAAGTACTGTTGAAAGAAGATGAAGTCAGGCTCAAATAACGAAAGAGATGAGAAGATGAAGTCAGAATCAACTACCGACAGTGATGAGAAGATGATGTTAGACTCAAATACGAGCGACAGTGAAGAGAAGAAAGATACAGTTCCAGAGTTAAAAAGTGCTGAAGCTGTCGCTAAGGAAAGAGGCAGGGGTAAGAGGCCGATTAAAGTGGGAAAGAAGACCCAAACAGATGTGGATCAGCTAACACGAAAAGCTAAAGGATTGACACTTGAAGTCCCAAAAAATGTTAGGCCTCCTGTGGTTAAAAGTTCGTATTCTCTAAGATCGGGCAGCAAAGGGACGGATGTGATGGATATGGATGTTGTTCCAGAAAAAGCAGCTGGCCAGAAACGTAAGGGAAAGGAGAAGATATCTGATGCTGAAGTTGTTCGTGGAAGTGTGAAAGCAGATACTGAGGAAGGGTGTAAGAAGTTTAAGAAGGGAAGAAAACATGATGATGAACCTGATACGGATGGAGCAGGAGCCACAGCTGGACCACGAGCAACTCGTTCAAGTCCAAGAATTAGGATGGTCAACCCCGTTTAGAGTGCTGTTATTTGTTACTGCTGGTAGTAGAGTCATGCCGTCATGTCTCAATCTTTTTGTTAGTTTGATTGTTTAGGATCTGAATCATGTCAATAGTTGAGAGGTACAGTAGGTCGTAATCCAAGTTTCCTGTATTTGGATCTTGGAATCTGTTGAATAGTACTGATATTGTTTTGGTTTCTTTCGTCACATAGTTGTGCATAAGAGTGGAAGAGTTTAAGACCTAACTTTGATGTTGTTTTGTTCCTATTTTTGAATGCTGAAATACTCGAAAAGTACACATTCGAAAGCGAGGGCCGAGAGAGCACACCACTTATATGTTTCATAAATCCACTGCAGGCATGAGAAATGCTTAGGTAATGATCCCCCTTTTTTCATTGCAGCTGTAATCCCAGTGTCCCTCAACTTCGATTTCTTTTAGTTCTGTTTCTCAACTCGGTTTCTTATGCGGCTCAACTTATATAAAAAACATTTAAAGATTTTAATCCAAAAAGTTCATAACTTTTGTAGAATTTCACTGTCACCCTTTGAACTAACATACTTAACCTTCACAATTGGTAGGTCAATGACATTGAATCAATTTAGTGCTAGACTTAACAGCCATTACATATTTTGAATCATTTAGTGCTAGACTTTTCTGCAAAGCTAAAGACAATATCTTAAATAGAGACTTCCCTACTAGGGAATTATTTAGTGCTAAACTAATTGTGATTGTATTGCAACATAAATGATTACGATAATAGCTTTGATTGATATGATCTGATTCTAATAGTCACTTTGAAGATACTGTCCAAAACAGACCCAACTTTCAGTTGGTACAATATTTGGCAAATCTTGCACGTTTGATCTTCACCAATGTCTCAAGCAATGTTGATTTTTTGCGACCCAAAAAGTTCTTCCAACTTTGCTCTATATGAGGCTTGACTCTTGAGCTATGCAAACTACCTCTTTTTGTTGTCACAGTTAGTCACTCATATAAGTGACCATATATCTCGCATTGTTTTGGTTTTGCAAATCCGTAACATGGTTGCATTGACCATTACTAAACTAGTGCTTACTTTGATCATGAAAAGTTAGTTTCGGCATGCAATACCATAAATTATTCATTAAGGAAATACATATCCTTTAAGCAAAATCCTCAGCTGCATCACATGACAACAGTTGATGCCTATTTATGTTTCTAAATTTATCAGATCGACAGATATGTTATCTGTCATAGAAGTCACCTTACAGCATTGATTTCCACATCAACAGAGGTTTATATGCACATCAGGAAAGCTTGATATGATATCAGATCGACAGTGTGCTAATTTGTCTACACACTCTTCAATCTGCAATACAATATTCATATATATCGCAACAAAATACAGAATTCAATCAATATCAGTGCATCCATTATGAACTAACAAATTCCATATTATCTCATGGTCTTAATCCCATAGCCACACTAATCTCAATTTTAACAAATTCCAAATTCCACACTAACTACATTTATCAACGATATCATCAATGAACGTGTGAATCAAATCCAATGTACTCTACTCATGTACTTAGCTACCAGAAAATAGAATCAAGTAAATTGCTGTCAAATGGTTTATAACCCTTGAAGAATGCACAACAAAAACAACATCACATTGTCAGCCAAAATTCTTCTGCAAGTCATCCTAAGCCTGAATCGATAGACCTGCACGTGCCCCAGCTACAATTCCTGCACCATCTGCACCTCCATCATTATCATCTGAATCATCATCGTTGTTCTTGTTCTTTTTTATTCTCTTACATGTTTCCTCTGTATCTGTTCCTGAATCACTGAAAACATCTGTTTCTTTCTCATTTCCTTTGCCTTCTGCTGGCTCATCATCTGAAGAAAAACTATAACCAAGCTCATTCAGTCCTGATCTTAGTGAAATCGACCTCTTAATACCTCCACTTGCTCTCTTTCTTCTCTTGCCAGCAGCAGTAGTAGCCGGTGCTTTTCCTTTACCAGTTTCAGTTCCTTGCTTTTTAATCACAATTCCTTTAGCTTGTCGTGCTAAGAAATCCACTGCATCCATGCACTTCTTCTCATCCTCTTCATTAGTGCTGCTGCTGGTTGTAGAACTACTTTTCACATCATCATCAGGTTTTGGCTCTGAATGTGTCGTTTCTTTCTCTTCACTTTCAGTATCTGACTTCAACTCCTTGTCTTTTCCTGATTGACTCATTTTGTCCAACACCTAATTAACCACAATATCGTGAAAACTTGTAGATGGTGCTGATCCTATTACGGAAAGTTCCTGAAATAGATATTGAGTACCATAAGAAGTTGAATAAACAGATCCATTCTGATACAAACTTTTATAAACCTTATACAAACAACATAATGGAAATCATAGAAGGACCACCATTTATAGTTTGATAAAGCATGAATTAGCATTAAACAAACAGATGAAGCAGCTAAGGGAACATTATCCCTTTTTCTTGTAACATTCCATTGTCTTTCAGCGCTAGTGATGTTAGATAAATTTCATATTGTCTTCCAGTAAAATCAACATATAGTCACAGTCAAATGATTAAATCACTTGTACTAATTCAATTTTCTAAACTTATACATCTGGAAACCGTATTGTAATATGAGAAGGGGATAGTGATCCTAATCAACATAGAGATACAGAAGAGCCTAAATCATCCTCAAGAAGCTAAAATTTGTATTCAAACATCAACTAAGATCAAAGCATTAATAATACTGGATAACGAAGCAGAATAGATCTTTAAACTCAACGATAGAATGAATAAAATAAACACATTACTTTAAGTATCAATAAAATGAGCCAAATGAAATCAGAAAACAAATTCATAAGCATCTTAATAATAAGCTACAAAGTTAGTTGAATTCAAATTGAAAGCTACTCATAATTAATGAAATTAAGTTCAGAAACCACATGTCAAATTCCGCTACAGCAAAACGACATACGCAACAACAATAGAGGACTTAAGGAAATGTCAAATTCATGTGACTGAGCGAGAAATGTGAATCGGACAAACTCCAACACAAATAATCAGGAACTCTCATATTGAATAACATAATCGAATTGGTCTAAGTACAACTCATCAGCATAACAATCCACATGTCGATCATGTACATAGCTATTTCAACAAAAGTGATACATATTATTTGTTCCGATTCAACAAACTAACTATATGAATCCAAATGTTGATCATGTAGAATAGATTCAATAAACTATAATCATGAATCACTAATCATAATATTGATTCATCATCCAACAAGCATGATAATTCATAATTTCGATCACGGATCCAACAAACTCTAATCGAAATGTGGCATACAGAAACATAAAACCGTAAAACAACATGATGTATCAGTAGATTCAGTATTAAACAGGCGATTAATGATCGTAAATAACATATATAATGTGAATCAACAAAAAGCAATCAAAACTTTGTAAACACAAATCGCTAATCATAATATCTATTCATCAACAAACTAGCGCGATAATTCATAATTTTGATCACGCTTATCTAATCAAATTTAACAAACTCTAATCGAAATGTCGAAAACCTAAAAACGTGATGTATCAGTAGATTAAAAACACATACCGTAAAGCAAAACCTAATCAATCCGGTTAATAAATAGCAATCAGAACTTCGTAAACACTAAACGCGAGAACCGTAAAAAGCGTAACGCGAATAAAGAGATCAGTGAAGCGAGAGTACCTATCAGTTCAACAAACTTAATTCGAAACGTTGTAAACCTAAATAACATACCGAAACATAAATTTAGTAAAACGCATGATGTATAAATTCATAATGTGAAGCAAAACCTAGTTAATCGATTCAGTACTTCTTTAAACAGATAATGGACGATTAACGATATTGTAAAAAACATAACGCGATTCGCAATCGTGAACGTGAATAATGAAATCAGTGAAGCGAGAGTACCTATATACGGTAGACGATCAATGCGAAATGATCAGATTAGCAACTTATATCAATATGATCATGAGAACAGCAGAAAGTTAGTTATTGTGATTTGTAACAGAAAAGATAATATGAAAGAAATGAGTGATCAAGTAACAAAAGGCGGGAAGGAAGTTTTAAATTGTACACGTGGAGTGATTTTATTGGAGGTTAATAAGTTTGTTACGTTGAAGGTTCTGGAAAATGGTGTGTTGAATGGTAACTGGATTAGTTTAGCTATCGAGATATTTTTGTTTTTTGTTCAAAAGTGTATTACGGAGTATAATTTTGAGTCTCATTACATGTGTAAGTTACAAACTTTTTAAGTGATATGAGTGTGTTTAGTAAAATTAGCTATAAGTTATATATTGTAAATTTTAGACAGTAAATTGTAAATTGTTAGCAATAACTGCAACCTTTAGCTATTTTATTTATAAAAATGTTTGATAATGTAGCTGTTAACTGTAATTATAAGGTGTAAAATGACATAAAAATATAAATAAATAAAAAACATAAAAAGTAATTGACCTATTATATAAATAAAAATAATCGTATTCCTTTGAGGTAGCATGTTTGTACTATCGACACCGTGTATTCCATATTTTATTATAATCATCGAAGTCGTGCAATTTACATCAATGTAAAAATATCATTAGAGGCTCATTTCATTACGCCAATGATTTTTACTTTTAATTGTCACAAATTAATTTTAATGCATGATGTACAATGTTATTAAAGCATGCTTTGAAAAAATATGTAATTATTAAAGTTTGGTTAGGGATGTATATAAATAGCTCTATTTATTACTACGTATTAAAATATAAGACAACCACATTACAAAAAATATTATATGTATTACTGACAAACGTGCCAGACTAAAATGCTAAGAGGCTTTGATCACGGAAATAATAAGAACATGCAATGGAAAGTTATTTGACTGAGGGCAACTATGTTAATTTAATCCCAAAAAGCTTTAAAAAAATCTTAAACGCTTGTACTAGCAACGTCATCTAGGGGTGTTGATCGGTTCGGTTGTTCGGTTAGTTCGGTTAAATATCTTTTTTTAGGTCAACTTGAAGACCAAACCGAACCGAATTCGAATTCGGCTTTCGGTTCGGTTCGATTAGGTTGAATTCTAGTTCGGTTCCGTTTTTGGGTTGACCCGAATAACCCGAATTTCACAATTTATTTTTAAAAAAATTAATAATTATATCGATATTTGGCAAAAAAATATATATATTTCAAGCATAAAAAAATATTTTTTTATATTAAGATAACATTTTAATAGTATTTATATATATATTAATATATAAAACAATATAAATATATATAAAAAAAATTGTATATTTATATGAATTCGGTTTTGGTTCAAACTTTAAACCCATATCCAACTCGAGAACCGAATTAGTAGTTCGGTTCGGTTCGGTTTTATTAACAAATTCGGTTCGGTTATTAGTTCGGTTCAGTTGTTTTCGGTTCGATTTGGTTTCGGGTTTCGGTTTATTCGGTCTTTTCAGTTTTTTTGCTCACCCCTAACATCATCTCATTTTTCGAGCTATTAGTTTAAGTATGTTAATTTAATCCCAAAAAGCTTTAAAAAAATCTTAAACGCTTGTACTAGCAACGTCATCTAGGGGTGTTGATCGGTTCGGTTGTTCGGTTAGTTCGGTTAAATATCTTTTTTTAGGTCAACTTGAAGACCAAACCGAACCGAATTCGAATTCGGCTTTCGGTTCGGTTCGATTAGGTTGAATTCTAGTTTGGTTCCGTTTTTGGGTTGACCCGAATAACCCGAATTTCACAATTTATTTTTAAAAAAATTAATAATTATATCGATATTTGGCAAAAAAATATATATATTTCAAGCATAAAAAAATATTTTTTTATATTAAGATAACATTTTAATAGTATTTATATATATATTAATATATAAAACAATATAAATATATATAAAAAAAATTGTATATTTATATGAATTCGGTTTTCGGTTCAAACTGCTAAACCCATATCCAACTCGAGAACCGAATTAGTAGTTCGGTTCGGTTCGGTTTTATTAACAAATTCGGTTCGGTTATTAGTTCGGTTCAGTTGTTTTCGGTTCGATTTGGTTTCGGGTTTCGGTTTATTCGGTCTTTTCAGTTTTTTCGCTCACCCCTAACATCATCTCATTTTTCGAGCTATTAGTTTAAGTATGTTAATTTAATCCCAAAAAGCTTTAAAAAAATCTTAAACGCTTGTACTAGCAACGTCATCTAGGGGTGTTGATCGGTTCGGTTGTTCGGTTAGTTCGGTTAAATATCTTTTTTTAGGTCAACTTGAAGACCAAACCGAACCGAATTCGAATTCGGCTTTCGGTTCGGTTCGATTAGGTTGAATTCTAGTTTGGTTCCGTTTTTGGGTTGACCCGAATAACCCGAATTTCACAATTTATTTTTAAAAAAATTAATAATTATATCGATATTTGGCAAAAAAAAAAATATATTTCAAGCATAAAAAAATATTTTTTTATATTAAGATAACATTTTAATAGTATTTATATATATATTAATATATAAAACAATATAAATATATATAAAAAAAATTGTATATTTATATGAATTCGGTTTTCGGTTCAAACTGCTAAACCCATATCCAACTCGAGAACCGAATTAGTAGTTCGGTTCGGTTCGGTTTTATTAGCAAATTCGGTTCGGTTATTAGTTCGGTTCAGTTGTTTTCGGTTCGATTCGGTTTCGGGTTTCGGTTTATTCGGTCTTTTCGGTTTTTTCGCTCACCCCTAACGTCATCTCATTTTTCGAGCTATTAGTTTAAGTAAAAGCTTGTATCTTGCGCAACCAAACAAAGTTTTTAGTTATAAAGAGCTTATTTTTAAAAGAAAAAGCTTGCGGCTCTCAAAAAGCTTCAAAAATGTACGTACCAAATAGACGGACCCGAATATTGTTTGGTTTAATTGACAACGTATAGAAGCTTTTAAAAATAGTTTTATGCAAGTCTAAAATCAAAAGCTACTTTGAGTTAAAGCTGAAGATGAAATTGTAGTGAGAGTATAAGCTATAGCTCATTTAAATGAGCTATAGTTTATACTCTCGATACACTTTCATCTTAAATGAGCTATAGCTTATACTCTTGCTACAGTTTCATCTTCAACTTTAACTCAAATTAATATTAGTTAATTTTGCTAAACATATTTTTCTTATAAATGTTAATCAAATATTCTTTGAAGGTAGTGAAACTCGTTGTATAGCTATGATAGACTGACAGTTGTGCGTGTGGGAAACGGTGCACACTTTTATTAATAACGAAATCAGATTACAGTTAATAATAACGAGAAATAATCTGAGACAGAAAGGGGTAGCGAGCGGACTCTAAATTGATAAATAAATAAAGCGGTAAAAGTCGTGGAGCGAGGCTCGTGTAAAACCACGATCCCTTAAAGATCGCCGTCTGTTTCCCAATTTCAACGTCAAAGGCTTTACAGCCGGACTTGACTTACTTGCCTGAAAGATCACAGAAGCTTGCGTGTTTGGCTGCATGAGATGTGTTTAATATATAGGCTAAACCTATCTTGGTCACCAAGAAAAGATATTTGCCTGAATATACACAGATACGAAAATCTGTTAAATATTAAACACGATTTCAATATCTTCCATTTATTTAAACCGATTCTGTCTAACTTGTTTACAAAGTTTAAATCAGTTCAAAATAAATGATCTCGCAGGTATCGCGAGGTTTGGAGTGCATTGTTCGGTCCGCAGGTGCGGGCTCATGAGTTCGAAGCTTGAACCCATTTTGAGAAATCGCACCCCTAGCGCTGGCGCGTACGTAGGTGTTGGAATAAAACCAACAAATCATTTTGAAGGTTCATATCAAGATTTCTATATAAACACACTCGCACTTCCTTTTCTAGGCGTGTGGGATGTGTTTTATTTCCCAAATTTTTGTCTCACGTGTCCCACTTTGAGACAGATATCTCATATATTAACTCCATTTTGGACATACTTTGCTCGCTGCGAAGCTCTCGTCGAGGAGAGCAAAGCTACCAAAAGTATGAATATATATATATATATATATATATATATATATATATATTAAATAGTGTCCAAAATTTGCAAAAACTCATTTTGCAAAACTATTTTTCCAACAGTACGCACTATAAGTGAAATGCACCTTATTACCCAAATCCATATGTTGAAGTGTATACTAAAAGTACTTATTTTATAAAGAAACCAATTATGCTTTAGTCTATTGGTAAGAGCTTTGGGCTTGGGTTAATAGACCCGGGTTCAAACCTCTTCCATGTCACTAAAGATCATTTGGTATCATCCTCCCACCGTAAATGCTAAGATTGACTGGTCAGCGAGAGGCTTATTGAAGAAAATGGGACAGATGTTCATTGCCTGGGACCGGGTCCTTGAAGGAGGGTCTGGTTGGCATCCTTAAGATGCATGAGACAAGGGTAATCTCACCGATCTTCACCTTTGAAGACTTATTTGATAAAGAAAAGAAAGGGTGGGGTTATTTTGACGGTGGCTATAATTTTAGATTGACCCCTCCTAATTTTTTTGCATTTTTTTTATTTTTTTTTATTATTTTTTTTTTAAATTTTGTTTATATCAAAAAACTATAAACCTGAAAATGCGGCGATAAATATAAAGTTTAATAAGTCAAACGCTTAAAACTGTCAGAAATACGGAACAGAAACTGACAAAAAACTATGTTGTACTGAAAAAAGTAAAGGACAAAAGGAATATACCTTATGATGTGACCCCATAGGGGGTTTCTAATAGTACAACCCAAAAGAAATGAATGGTCGCTAGATACTACACTAGCAGTTCTAGTAAATATATATACTAATGTTTGAAATGATTAACTTGAGTAGGCTGTACTTGTGTTTCTGTACGTTGTTAAGTGATTTACTCATGGAATTCATTGACAAAACTTGAAAGCTTCCCGAACAGTACACAAAAAGTCACAAGAATACGAACTCATAACATATGTATATCTTATTCATAAGAGCATACATATATATATGCTTTTTTCTTTCGGTGAAAGGTGAACATATATTAACAACCAACATTTACAAAACAATAAAGAAATAATGGAATGGACAAGCCCACCCATGATACAACATCTAAAACTATAATAGATTTCAAAACAAACTATACTGCAAACTAGACATACACTTGACGCATATCGGATACAGCATAGAAGATCTCTGGTAACACTATGCAGAACTATCTAATGAAACGTGCTCCTTCGCTGTTGCATTCTAATATACCAATGTTCACCTTTTATTCACCAACCATAGCTCCATGATTACATTTCTTGAATAAGGGATCACCATACATCATTCAACCATCATCCACAATGATATATGGATACCTTTACCAGGCTTCATCATGTAAGTTATAGCACCCATACTCTTCAAAGAAAGGTTATACCGAATTGCTACATTTCGTGACTAATTACCCTCAATCTAAAATAGAAGCCACATCCTCACTATTTATAGATCAAGAAGTAAACAAAACGAGGCATTACCAACTAGGGAACACACACCTTCAATTGCTCAATATGTTTCTTTTCAATAAATATTGTTATTTTTAAATACCAAAGTTTTCTAAAAATTTAAAAACGATAGTTATCTTTCTGATATCTTTTCTATACTTAAATTACGCTCTAATGGACTTAATAAACATTTAACTAAATTATGTCTATATAAACACAAATAGTTCTCAACCCTAATTTATCAATATATACACGTTTTATTGATTTTAATTGTGTCAGGTTCGCTCAATATAGTTTTTATCAATAAATATTGTTTAATTATGATTATTGAAATTTGTTTGCTATAATGTTTGTTATAATATGTGTTTACATGTTTTATACGATTTTAATACCATAAAGTTTGGCCATGTGTGTTTACAATATTATTATTATTATTAATGTTTGTTTTACATAATTCTATGCAGGTATTAATTTTTTTTTTTTTTACAATTGAAATTTCACATGGAAATTATATTATTATTATTATTATTAATGTTTGTTTTACATTAATTTTTTTTTTTTTTTTTACAATTGAAATTTCACATGGAAATTACTAAACAAAATGAACAAGACAATCTACCGTACCACGAGGTATCCGTCGAAGATGATAAAATTGACTTATCAAATAAAAAGTATTCGAACTTGAAAGTTAATGGTACAGGTTTTGATACGAAAGGTAAAAAAAAAAAGAGATATTTTTTGTGTTGTCGATGTTGAAATTCTAAATGTTAAAGATTTGAAAGAAAAGGCGAAAAAAAACAAAAACAGACACGAACATACTCAATAGTATGAAAGAAAAGAATTGGCTAGATGATTGGGATTGGTTAAATTGCAGCTTTGAACCTTATGAAACTGATGATTTTGGTCAATTGGATGCTGAAAATACTTTTTGTTTCCGTCGGATATGTAGATGATATTGTAGTTGTGAGTGCATAACCGATGAAGTTCATGCTCAATGCACTCAATGCATTAATTTCCGATTTTTAGAACCAATTGTTTTGTGACACCCATTTATTTTAGCAGAATTATGTTTTGATATCTTATGTTTTAGAGTAAACTGCAAAAATCATCCATGTGGTTTGTGTATTTTCGCAAGAATCATCCTTATCTCAAACCTTCAGCATTAAACATCCCCCAGTCCACAAACCTTTGCAAATATCATCCCTATGAGGTCAAACGTTTAGCATATTACATCCCTACCGGATGAAATGACCATTTTACCCTTATTTTAACTTAAATACACTTTCACCCACACATTAACCCAAACACCCTCATCTTCTTCTTCACCTATTCTAAAACACACCTCCATCTCCACCACCACCACAACGTAAAAAATACCATGAAAAAAATGTGAGAGTCGGACATTACCACCATCTAAAACACACCTCCATCTCCACCACTTTGATAAAACCATTTCTTTTCCTTTCGGATGTCGAAAGCTTGAGACCCGCATAACTAACCAACTTCGAAAAACAAGGTCATGACCTTAACGAAACTTAGACATGAGTCAAAACCAATTTAAGAAATAAGCCAACATGAGCCATACACAAATCGAAATCAAATAGCGGTTTCTAACTATGCGAGAAAATGTCATAGTAAGTAAGTTTCAATTAAGCGCATTTAAACAAATCAAAAATATTTCTGTTTTCTCTTTTTGATTCTCGACACGACAACAACAACAACATATGAATTCTCACTTTTACATCCACTTTCAATATCAATATTATATAAAAATTTCGAACACAAAAATTTAATTACAGGTTTAATTGGTAACAAATGAATATGTTCTTACAATTAGTTTGATGGGTCGAATGGGTATGAAGACCGATCACCAAGAGCTTAATTAGAAGGGACCCAAGATGAATTGAGACAAATTGGTACTTAAGCAAGCTTCCTTATGCCTCAATTAACAAAACCCCCATGGTAATTTCCAAAACCCCTTTAATCTACGAAACCCTAATTTTTGTGAAATTGAGTGTGGATGTGCATTAAACACCGTAAAACACTCCTATTTATGCTGAATAAAGTGGAAGTCTTGCTTCTCGTTTTCTTTGAGCTTGAAGGGTAGTACCCATCTTTACATGTCTCTTTCCGTCGCCTCTTCCAAAGTCTTCATGTGAGGTCTAGTGTGAAGTAGTGGCCAAGAACAAGGTGGTGATAGTGATAGATTTGAAGTTGACCATCAAAAGGGAAGGATGAATATATATTCGTGTGATGGTGTGAAGAAGAAGAGAAATAGAAAAGAAAAGCTGAAAGTGATGGGGACCAGGGAGGAGAAACTAGGTAGGGGTGTAGCTTCTTTAGAGTAAATGAGTAAATGACCTTTTTACCCCTGTGAGGGATGATTATTGCTAAAGGTTTGTGGACTGGGGATGTTTAATGCTCAAGGTTTGAGATAGGGATGATTCTTGCGAAAATACACAAACCACAGGAATGATTTTTGCAGTTTACTCTATGTTTTATGTTAAGTAATTTTTTTTCTACAATTGTATTTATATATTTTCTTATTTTAATAAGTATTAACCATAAAACACTTTTCTTGAAATCCATAAAACATAATACATATTTAATATTAAACCAAAACTAATCTAGCAAAAGTTTAACCCAAACCCCCATGTTTAGATACGCTTAAAAAGGACATATACGCTTAAAAAGGACATGTTCAATATTAAACCAAAACTAATCTAGCAAAAATTTAACTCAAATCCCCGTGCGTGTACGGGGGTCTAAAACTAGTTAAAATATAACAAAATGGCTACACCGCATTGCGCCTTATACTAAAAGTTATTTGCTACAATTATCATACTTAAGTTGTCTTCGCTGTAACGCACGGTAACCAAATTACCAGTTCAAGACTAATTGGCAAAAAAATCAAATAATAATAATAATAATAATAATAATAATAATAATAATAATAATAATAATAATGTGCCTTTGTCTTTGTTTCTTGTAGATCATCAATCAGGAGGGAATAAAAGAGAAAATACTTGAAAGGCTTTAACTGAAAATGGACTTAATGATTTACTGCACGTCTGCACTATAACTGACATTTGGGCTTTTCAGCACATCGGGATTTTCTTTCACATATGGACTAACTAATTAAGGACTAGAGACATAGCTTATATATATCATGTGCATTTTGAAAAAATAATCAAGATTTTTAATGTAGCCGCGCAAAGCAGCAAAATTTCATGGATGTCTCATGACCCAAAGGACTCTTAGTTAGAACGATTGAAAACATTTCTCAAGCATAGTTGACCATGATTGCTTAGATGCCCAAAAGACCGACGCATGAAGGCTATTGGGCGATCATATATATTCTCAGCAAACTTTCTTGTAAAAGTCTGTCCGGCCTCCAAATACATGTGATTCAAGAACATTGGTAACCCGGGGCAAAGTTAACACATTTTTAGGATTTACAATACGTCCACCTTTACTCGTCCAGGAAGTAAGATTTTGTCATACATATGCTCTTTTTGTCCCATATATTCCAACTCTTTTTGTCTAAAGGCACATTAGCTTGAGTTTGACAAATAACAAAGTTTCATTACCCGTGTTGCGGCAGGATTAAATATTATATTTTCTCTGTCTTAAAATAATTGTCTTCTAATTAAAAAAAAACACATAGTTTAAAAAAACAAAATCGTTAGTGTTTCTTTTCTTTGCCTTTTTACTAATGGTAGTTTTACTCTTAACTAATTAAATAATGATTTCTTTTTAATGTGTAATAGTTATTTTAAGTATGGGCAGTATATTAAGCTAGATCTATTTTCCTATCTATTTCTAGTGATAGACAATTAATTTGAGATATCTCAAAAAGAAAATGTGAAAAATTATATTCGGTATGAGTAAGATACAATATGGACCTTAATATGCTGATAATAAGGAAGTTTCAAAACACCCTCCTAAATTATGAGTTAATTATATATACGGAGTAGGATTTAGTAAGTTATACCTTTTACCCTTACGTAATTGCTATTGGCAAAGAGTATTAGAAGCATATAGTCTTCAACTCATACTAAAACAAAATGATACATTTGTTATTTAAGAATTTTACTATAAAATTATGATTAAAATGAATCTAATGTTATAATAGTTTTGATTTTTCTATGATATTATAAATCACATAAACCATATTAGCCATAGAATAAGTTGGGTTGTTTGATAATTTTCTTTTGAAAAGAAATCATTATAAATGTACTTTTTAAACATGGTTACCACATATCGAAGCTTTTTTAATTAATTGGGTTAGCTCAGTTGGCCACCAAAAGTGACCTAGGGAGGTTGTTACCACATACGAGAGGTCTCAGGTTCGAGTGTCTCCATAGGAGTTTTCCTTTAAGATGGAAACTGTAGGATTCTGCCTCCTAGATGCGTCGATTCGAGGTTGGCAGGGACTACCTTCTGGGTATGTGATGTGGAATCGAATCACTAATTATTATTCGAGGTTGGCAGAAAATACCTTCTGGATAAGTATTGTAGAATCGAATAACTAACTTAGTATTGTACTAACTCGCCGTTCAAAAAAAACATATTGAAGTTTGTTATACCTATCTATTTATATATTTCTTGTAACTATCGCAATATTTAAAACGAAATATCAAACAAATTATCTTTCATCTAGTGAGTCGAATTTAACCAAAAGGTTGTAGGCTTAAGTTTTACTTGCATATATCGATACATCTTGCCTAAATGTTTTGAAATATATTAAAATATATATTCACTCCTTAGGGATATAAATCAAGATGTCATACTAAAATAACACAAGTTACTTTGAGAAGGTAAAGGAAGTAAATGGAATCATAACGGATTGGAATTTAGATGACTTCATAGGCCGAAGGATGGCCAAATATCGCTAATGACCATATTAGTACCAAATCCTGTTTTCAGAACCATTATTAGTATCAAATCCTGTTTTTGGAATCAAGAGGGTGGAGTAGTAAGGAGAGGTGAAAACAGGAGGGAGGCAAGGTGGGCATGTGCCCTTCTAGCAAAAAACATTCTAGTGTAGATTTTTTAAAATATCTGGCTAATTGTAGTTTGCCCCCTAACGAACCGATTGTAGTGTAGTTTATAAAAATTATCAAAGTTTGCTCATTTTACTATAACTTTCTGGCTTCGACCCTGGTCGTAAGTCTCGTTTAGTAACAAGATTTTTATTTAAAGTTCACTTTACATATCATCCAACATAGGAGAAACT
Source organism: Chrysanthemum makinoi (assembly GCA_910596185.1). Taxonomy (NCBI): domain Eukaryota; kingdom Viridiplantae; phylum Streptophyta; class Magnoliopsida; order Asterales; family Asteraceae; genus Chrysanthemum; species Chrysanthemum makinoi. Next base: position 122,526,292 of record OU343223.1, on the reverse strand, counting down.
GAATTGGAAACCAACTTTTAGTTATACTCTCTCCGTCTAAAGAAAGGAATTTTCACTTTATTATTTATACTTAGTTCTAGAAAAAGTGTTAGGTTTTATAAATGGATAGTAATAATAAGTATCTTTCTTATTTGGCCGATATATTAAGTGCTCATCTCTATACTATACAAATATCCGCGTAAAGCGACGTTGTATAGCGACAAATAATTATACATGTGAAATCATGATTTTGATTTGATCATTGATGCAAAACTTACGAGTTTAAATTGTATTCACTGTGAGAAAATGTTCATGTGTTCAAAACAAAAATAATAAATGTTTAAGGCTTACAATATTTAAATTTTTAATTAAGTTGTAGATGATATTATCACTTTTAATCAAATGTATAATACTCTACTCACATTACTTGTCATTTGAGCATTTAAGTTTAGTATTATAAACAATCAACAATCATTAATGCATAAACATGCATTATAAGTGGTAGAGATAACAAAAATATGAAGATAAAAACATTTTTTTTCTAGCCGAAACTTATATTAATTACACGTATCCTTTATCATTTTTTTTTTATTTACAGACATTTTGGAAAGGAGAGAGCACAAATTTTTCCTTCCCGCAACAGGTTTTCATTTTCAAATATTAATCAAAGCAAAGGTGACATCTTATCTGTTTACAATTGAACATGTATACTTTTGCAAAAACACTTAATGTGGGGAACTAACAAAATTAATATATTTCTTTTTAAGAGAAATGAGAAATACAAAAGTATTAGAAAGTTTGTGATCTAGCTTCAAAACACTATACATAAGATTTTGAAACGGTTGCACGTGTGATACAACGGTTTTTAGAAAATTTAACAACCAAGACACACTTATACTCCAATAGAATATCTCCACGTGTACAATTTCTCGCCATTTTAAACCACACTTGATTATATATTTTGATAGGTTCAGTTAAAACTCACCATAACAAACTTTCACCTGTTACAACTTATAACATCCAAATTCTCATTGATCTTCAAGTTCTGGTATGCATTTATTTTCTGATACTGCTACATTCCTTGTTCTTGGTCGTCGATAGGTAATCACTCTATCACGTTCTTTATCGATTTGTACTTTTCATGGTGTTTTTCACGGTTTTGAATCTTGTTAACTGAATGATCGATCATATATAATGTTTGGTTTCATGTTTTTTGTGCATTATAGTTTGTTAGTTGTTACTTATAAAGAATCTTGATGACAGTTTTGATCAATAAGTATTTCTTATTCGTATCAATCTCTTAGTTGCATGGTGTTTGATCATTACGGTTGTGTTTTACGTACAATAAGTTAGTTTTTAGTTATGATGATCTTGATCAACTACTTGCTTTTTTCTACATGCGTTAGTTTGTTAGTTATTATCGATGTTAGGGGAGGTGAATTTGCATGAGTAAACAGTTTCTTTGTGTCGATCTGTGTTTATTTGAGTTTGTTTGCTCTTTCTTAAGATTTCATGAAGATATAAATCCTTTATCATGTTAGCGTTTTGTGTTTTCGGTTGTTACATTGATTTTAATTGTTACTGTTTGTTAACATGATTTGGTATCGGTTGTTACATTGATATGCTCTTCGTTGATCTATTCATCTGCATTGTGTTCTTTACGGTTTTTTGAAGTTTATTTTTTGTGTATAATAGTCTGTTACATGTTAACTATGAAGATCTTGATGAAAATTTTGATCAATTAGTTGTTTTTTCTATTTTATCAGTTAGTTGGGTCTTGTTTGATGATATGATTATTTGTTAGTATTTAGTAAGTTCTTTGTATCAGATTTGTTTCGAATTCATAATTCACATTATTAGCAGGAATATATATGTTAGAAATAATGAATTTGCATGAAATTAACCATTTCATACTATTTGTGTTTATTTGAATTTGTTAGCGTTTGATTCTGTGTTTTCTGCTGCATTCATTCTTTACGGTTTATTTTACAATAAGATTATCAATTAGTACTTAGTTGTTTATATTGCATTTGTCTTGGATTTTTTCTTATTAACGCATGACTTGCAATGTTACGGATAATGAATATGCATGAAGAATTGGTTAACAGTTGTTAGATCTTTGTTCATAAAAATCGCGTTTTTTGAATTTGGTTGTCACATTGATTCTGTATCAGTCATCACTATATTAACTGTGTTTTCTACTGCATTCAGTTCGTTCTTTGCTAATTAGTTAGTTATTTATATCTTAGCATTTCACGTTGTTAACACATGGATTTTGATAGTGGGATAATGCATTTGTATGATGAGTTAACAGTTTCTTTGTAATTACGATGTTTGTAAAGATCTAAATCATTTTTGGTGTTCACGATTCCTGGTTTCGGCTGTCACATTGATTTTAATCAGGGTATAATTTAAGTATGATTGCTTGACTATGGTTTGGTAAAAAATATGATGTACTATAGTCGATCTCGCATTCTTGTTTGAGTTAACTTTGTCAAGATGACCATATAAATCAATCTCACAACTATAAGTTTAGATAATACATTTAGGACACATAGTTTGATCATGATTTATATGAGATGATTATGGGATGTGCTTTATTTCCATTACGCAGATGCATAAAACATGGATTTAATCCATTAAATGATTGAATGAACAATAAAATCAATCAATTTAAACTGCTAATATAACCAATTTGTTAGTTTTTAACCTCTTATTATCTTTGGTTTCAGGAACTTGGCTGTTTTTGAACTTTCTTGTACAAGTTATTCTGGTTACATAAAGTACTGTTGAAAGAAGATGAAGTCAGGCTCAAATAACAAAAGCGATGAGAAGATGAAGTCAGAATCAACTACCGACAGTGATGAGAAGATGATGTCAGACTCAAATACGAGCGACAGTGAAGAGAAGAAAAGATTCGGAGTTAAAAGTGCGAAGCCATGGCTAAGGAAAGCGGGGTAAGAGGCCGATTAAAGTGGGAAAGAAGACCCAAACAGATGTGGATCATTAACACGAAAAGCTAAAGGATTGACACATGAAGTCGAAAAATGTCAGGCCTCCTTGTTTGTTAAAAGTTCGTATGATCTCCAATGAGCAAAGGGACGGATGTGATGGATATGGATGTTGTTCCAACAAAAGCGGTGGCGAGAAACATAAAGAAAAGGAGAAGAAATCGATCTGCTGAGTTGTTCGTGGAAGTGTGAAAGCAGTCTGAGGAAGGGTGTAAGAAGTTTAAGAAGGAAAGAAAACATGATGATGAACCTGATAAGGATGGAGCAGGAGCTGCAGCTGGACCACGAACAACTCGTTCAAGTCCAAGAACTAGGATGGTCAACCCCGTTTAGAGTGCTGTTATTTGTTACTGCTGGTCGTAGAGTCGTGTCGTCATGTCTCAATGTTTTTTTTAGTTTGATTGTTTTGGATCTGAATCATGTCAATAGTTGATAGGTACAGTAGGTTGTAATCCAAGTTTCCCGTATTTGGATCTTGGAATCTGTTGAATAGTACTGAGATTGTTTTGGTTCTTTCGTCACATATTTGTGCATAAGAATGGAAGAGTTTAAGACCTTACTTTGATGTTGTTTTGTTCCTATTTTGAATGCGGAAATGTATATATTTACAAACATGTGAATGTCCGGATTCGAACTCGTGACCACGGGATTGCACACATTAGCGAATGAGAATTAAAGTTAATAATTATTGTTTATGTTTACGATTAATTATTGCATTAAGTCGGAGTTAACGATCGTTAAGTATTTAGCGGAAAAATGACCCAAACCGTTAAAATGAAAAGAGAAGGACTAGAAATGGAAGACTTGGAAAAAAGTTGCTGGGTTCTCTTTTGGGCTTGTCTACATGGCGGCCAAAAGGGTAATGGGTTTCAACCCAATACCTAACTTGTTCCCAAAGTTTCCCTACTAGTATATAAAGAGGGTTT